>MU968411.1:7096845-7417374 GCA_034641835.2 Pinus albicaulis | reverse complement strand
TGACAAAAGAAAGTAAATTGCTGAAATGGAAAGTGCTGTTAATCTAATGAATCAAAACAAGAAACTAGTGAATATGAAAACTAAACTATTCTTGCTGCCAACTGAACACAAAAGAAACTACGCTTATGGAATTTCAAAGTTGCAATGAAAGAAATCTAAACCAGATTACATCAATTCATTTTCTGACCCTTCATCATTAGACCAGCTATGACTTGTGGAAGTAATCATAAACAACTTGTGTAACCGATATTTAATTTGCAGAAAGTAAACTAATACTAAACCATACACACATGATTCAATCCCTCGCCATCAGTCCAGCTGTGGCTTTCGGAGGCAATTGAAGATGTCATATATGATTCAATATATCTAAGTTTGCGGAAAAGAAACTAATACTAAACTACACACTTCATCATGCAACCCCTCACCATCAGTCCAGCTGTGGCTTTCGGAGGAAACTGAAGACGCTATGAGCAGCTTAATATATCTAATTTTGCAGAAAGGAAACTAATACTAAACTACACATCTCATCATGCAACCCCTCACCATCAGTCCAGCTGTGGCTTTCGGAGGTAGCTGAAGACACTATGAGTAGCTTAATATGTCTAATTTTAACTACTGAATCAAATAAACAAAACTGAAGTTAAACAAAGACTATGAAAGAAAACTAGCAGCAGAATAATATCAGTTTCATATCATTAGCAAAAATACTATGAAAATGCCCCGGGCTGTCTACCTAAAACCTGCACAAGAAAACTGATCAGTATTTTAACAATCATAAAAACATAAAAGACAGGAATGCAATGGAAATTACAGAAATGTATGAACAGAAATAAAACAACTATGAAATATGAACATGTAATGGGTTAAGATACAATGACTGCTTAAAGAAATGAAATGAAAAATATATATATTAATACACAGAACCTCGGCTGAGCAGGGGCCCTCTACGCAGCTCTGGTATGATCTTCAAACACGAATTAAGTTATGAAACAGAGTTTTTCACATTAAAAGGAAAGTCATTACAGTGGTGGTATTACGGCTCAAGGCAGCGTAATCACCACATAACATAGTACGCACATCAACTTAACAACTAACAACTATCAACTCACATTCACTAACTCTACGTGTGTATGCAAACGCTCTTTATAAAGCAATAAAATGTAACTGTCTCCTGAAGTTTATGATAGCAGCCAGCACGTAGACCACTAAGGCCACGGATATAGGAATATGGCCATGTTGGAAAACGGATCTATGGAAGGTGGGCGCTTGAATTCAACTCCAGAACTTTGCACATATGTCAATTAACCTCCGCAAGCTTAGAAACGGCCGTATGGATGTTTATATGCCACGAAACAGAGTCCAGCCGACATAGAACTCCATAGTTGACTTCCACGTGGATGGCTTTGACCGCGTCTTTCTTTGACGAATTTACTTGAACCAATAGGACACGAACCATGTCCTTGTCATTCCTAGCCTGCCCATGTGGCTCGTTTCCTTCGTAGACACCTGTAACATCGATTTCCACAAAATAGCTGCGGAAAGTTGCAGCAGCTGCGAAAAGTGACAAGTTTCCGCAGCTGTATGAACAAAATCTAAATCAAATAGAAAACACACAAACATAATTAAAAACCATGTTAGATACCCTTTTGCACATGATATTTGACAATTTTGGAGGTTTAGGTTAGTGAAAGAGATATGGAAAAGTGTATGAAAGAGAGACAAATTCGGGACTCAACATACCCCCACTGTGAAGGTGTTGCATGTCCTCATGCAACCAAAATTTTGACACTCTTTATTCAATTCATGTGCCTTGATACTTCAGCCAACACATCTAACCCCCTTCTCTTCTTCTTTGGTACTGCCATCATTCTGGGTTTCTTCATGAGGCACCTGAATTTGATATTCACAAGTGCTCTGCTCAATTTTTGGCATTTCCTTTTAGCTTCTTATTTTTCTTTTGCCAAATACCCAAATGTAACATAGTATTGTCATGGATAATCTTGTCCAGTTTGCCTTGCTCTTTGAGTGTTTCATTTTCATTTTTGATATGCCGATTCAAAAGTTCAAGCTCAAAAATCTCATGTTTTAATGACTGAACCAAGTCATCCTGTAATGTATGAGGCTGAATAGAAGAGGTACTTGGGCCTGTGGCTGCCTTCTCCAAGGATTCTATATAATCATAGACCTCCTGCTGTTTGGGGTCTACTTCCGGTGTCTTTTTCATTGGACTGTCCTCAAAATGCTGCAAGGGAGAATTATGTTCAAAATTTGGTTGAGGAGAACTTTCATCAATATTTTGCTGAGAATAAGATGGAGTACGCTCATTGTCTGATTGGGAGTGAAAGGAGTCAGGTTCACTAACTGACTGAAATGCACTATGGTCAGTTGGAGACTGTTCAGATGTCTCTTCACCCAAATCAATGAAATGAGGACCTTTAATTTGTGTTTTTCTCAGTTTTCCCTTAAGCCTGCTACTTCTCCTCACATGCTGTGGTACATTACCCTTTTGTTCTTGTTTTCCTGTTTTTGCCTTCTTAGATAGAGATGACTGTTTTTGAAGAAAAATTAATCTCTCAGACAGAATTTGGTGATCTTCTTTTTCAGAAGAAGAAGTTTTATGGACAGCCTCAACAATTTCTTTCCCTTTTGATATTATTGGCTTCTTAATTTTGATTTCCTTCTTCTTCCTTTTTACCAATCTCTCCTCTCTATCATTTTTCTTCATAGTAATAGTAGAAGTATCTTGGATTTCATCTACTATTCTTTTCCTTCTACTTCTTTTTGCTGTGCTAGCTGCGGGAACTTCCTGTGTAGGAGCATCTTGGGTTTCAACATCCATTTTCTTTCTTCTACTCCTTCTAATTGGATTACCTTCAGGAATTTCCTGAGGTTCTTCAAAGAAGTTTCTAACTAAGAATTGTTCCCATGTATCTTTTCTTTCTTTTATCTCCTTTTCAATCAAAATCTTTATAAGCCCATGATGATATAAATGAGGCTCTACATCTCCTAGGTGTTTTTGCACAGTCACAGCCATTTTCTTCAAGCTATTGAATAGGAAATAAGGAAGATTGAGAGTTTGGTTTTCAAGGAAATTCATCAATATCCTAGTATGATACATGTACATAGAGCCAAAGCGGTCTTCACATGTGATAAATTTCTGAACAATGAGTAATAAAGTGGCCCATTCATCTTTTATTGCATGCACAGGGATTCCTCTTTTGAAAACAGTGATATCCATACCTTGATTTTGGAGGATTGTTCTCCATGCCTCATCACTGATACTTTTGTTTTTGAACCAACGTTCTCCTTCCTGAAGAAGCTCTGTGGCTGCTGCTATTGATGCTTCATTAACCAAAAACTTGAGGTCTCCCACTTCTACTTCTGAGCCATCAAATGATCTTGCAAACGCTTTGGTAACTTCTCTGTGGTAACCCCGGAATTTCTGAATAAAACGCAGCCATTTAGCTTTTCTCAACATCTCTTTTGCTTGTGGAAATCCCTCTATGAATTTCGGTCCTTCCGGCTCTGCCCTTAATAATTTTCCCATTTTACTTCTCTGTGCTTCACAGCTTGCCTCTGTGAGGGTTTTAAGCGGAAGTGGAACGATGGAATACACGGAGTCGAGCACAATGCTGTGGGGATGTTATCACAAAACGGAAATGAGCACCATACACAACATGGAATAAGACTGTGGGTGAATATACGGGAATGAGAGTGAGTAAAAGGAACGGAATGGAGTGAAACAGGGAATGAGAATGAGTAGAGTGAGGTTTTGTAACACGACAGAGAAACGACAAAGAGGTTAACAAAGCATAATGCATTCAGCCGCATTTTGAATTTTTGGTGGTTGTGTCATAAATATGAACACGTTTCAATCAATGATTATGGAGTTATGCGGCTTGTAAGAGTCCTTTGTCAACTCAAATACGTATCATTATCTTCGGTGGGCTATTTGAACATGAGTAAGAGTCGGAATTTCAATAATGAAGCCATTTGTGAATAAATGCAAAAGGATAACATAGAGATCGTGGAGGGTTACGGACTGTCAATATAATCATTGCGCGTTATGGGTAGAGCTCATAGTTTAAAATTACATAAAAATGTGTCTTTTATACTATTTGAAATAAACTTTATTCATACCTTTGGAATCCTTGCTCTTGCCCTTGGTCTTCAACTGATTGATCTTCATTAGTGTCTTGAATGTCCCATTGATCCTCTCCCGCATTTTATTTCATGATTTTATGAAAACAACAACTAACTGTACATTCTTTTTGAAAACAGAGTAGTAGCAGCTGCGGAATCTGCTTCTGGCTGCGGAACCTGGAGTCAGCTGCGGAAACAGATGTCAGCTGCGGAAACTGACACAGCTATTACTTGGCTGAAATAGAAATGAACAAATGACAAATGACCAGGTGGAAATGGTCATAAAAAGATTTTTATTGATGGAATGGATGAGATGAAGTGGAATGAAGTGAAATTAAATGAAATGAAATGAAATGAAGTGAAATGAAATGGAGTGGGTGGTGAGATAAAATGAAATAAAAGACAAAAAAATTTTTTTTTTTGGAAAATATAGAGTGTCAGGTGTCCCTGATTTTCACCCCATATTTTCTGTATAAGACTGCCAATCGATGATTGGTTTTCAGGCTTATACCATTTTTTTTTCTTCTCTTTTTTTTTTTTTTTTTTTTTTAAACTTGAAAAACAAAAACTAGCTTGGTAGAGAAGAAGGATTCTTCTGTACCAGCCTGATTGCAGAACTTTCTTGAAACAACTTGAAAAAATCCTCTTTAGAGAGTGGCTTATGATAAACTTTCAATCTATGGCCATTCACTAAAAGAGGAGTTTGAAACTCATCAATGGTCTTGATTCTTACAACTCCATTGTTAAAGACCTTGTCAATCTCATATGGCCCAAGCCAATGAGTCTGAAATTTCCCTTGAAAGTCTTTAAACTTGGAGTCAAATAACAATGCCCAATCTCCTTCTTGAAACTTCTTCTCTTTGATATACTTGTCATGCCACTTAGTTCTTTGATATTGAACTAGATCAGTTCTTAGAATTGCTTCTTGTCTGATCTCATCTAGCTCATTCAATTGCTCCATTCTATGCTTTTGGGCTTCTGATAAGTCCATTCCCAACTGAACTGCTATCTTGAAGGTATTGACTTGGAACTCAATGGGGAACAAGACTTCTTTCCCATAAAAAAGTTCATAGGGAGAATGTCCTGTTGTATTCCTCCATGTAGTTCTGTAGGCCCACAAGGCTTCTAGAAGCCTTTCTGCCCAATCTCTTCTATGTAGATGAACAGTTTTGGTGATGATACTTTCAAGAACTTTGTTTGTGGACTCCACTTGACCATTTGCTTGTGGATGGTAAGGAGTAGATTTTCTGTGCTTGATTTTGTATTCTTCCATCAACTTCTCCACCAAATTTGATGTGAATTGGCTCCCCTGATTTGTTACAATTTCTCTTGGAACACCAAAGCGAGTAAAAATATTCTCATAAAGAAAATGAACAACTGAATTTTCAGTAGCAGATACTAATGCTTTAGCTTCTACCCATTTAGTAACATAATCAGTGCAAACCAATATATACTTCTTTTGCTTAGATGATGGATTAATCGGTCCAATGAAATCTAAAGCCCATTTTTCAAAGGGTTCAATGAGTACCTGTGTTTGCAATGGCATTTCATTTGAAAGGGTAGGTTTCCCTACTCTTTGGCAGCTATCACACCTTTTGACATATTGTTTTGCATCTTTGAAGAGAGAAGGCCAATAATATCCCAAGGAAAGGATTTTATAGGCCGTCCTTTTGTCCGAAAAGTGTCCGCCGCATGGTTCATCATGACATGCCTTAAGAATATCAGGCATTTCATCTTCCCTGACACATCTTCTGATCACAAGATCTGGCCCTGTTTTAAACAATTCGTTAGAAATCCATGAATATTTTGAACTCTCCTGAATAATTTTTCGTTTTTCTCTTGAAATAAATGTGAAGGTAGTTTCCCTGTAACCAAATAGTTAGCAATATCTGCATACCAAGGGGTCTTAATAGTTACTGCAAACAAGTATTCATCAGGAAACTTATCTTCTACAGGAGAATCTTCTTTAGTATTCTGAATCCTAGACAAGAAATCAGCTACTGTATTCTGTTTTCCTGGTCTATCTAACATAGTAATATTGAATTCTTGCAAAAGTAAAAGCCATCTTGTCACTCTGCCATTAGTAACAGGTTTGTTCATTAAATATCTAATTGCAGAATGGTCAGTATGAATAAAAGTTTCATAGCCTGTTATGTAATGTCTAAACTTATTAATCGCATGAACAACAGCTAAGAACTCTTTTTCAGTCACAGTATAGTTCAACTCTGTGGGAGTCAAATTTTTACTGGTGTAATAAATGGCATAAGGAATTAAATCTTTGTGACCCAACACAGCTCCAAGAGCTGTATCTGAAGCATCTGTAGAAATATGGAAAGGAAGTTTCCAATTTGGTCCTCTCAAGATAGGTGCTTCAGATATTCTTGTTTTCAAAGTTTCAAAAGCAGATTGACAATCAGGATCCCATTTAAATTCACAGTCTTTTGTAAGAAACTTGAAGAGTGGAGATGCTATTTTAGTGAAGTTTTCTATAAATCTTCTATAGTAACCAGTAAATCCTAGAAAAATTCTAACATCTCTTTGACAATTTGGAATAGGCAACTTGGAGATGACTTCAACTTTTGATCTATCAACTTTAATTCCATCTCCTGAAATATGATGTCCTAAAACAATCCCTTCAGTAAACATCATAAAGCATTTTTCATGACTTAATGAAAGGTTTGTTTCTTTACATCTTATGAGAACTTTTTCCAAATTTTCTAATGCCTCTTCAAATGAATTACCATAAACTGTAAAATCATCCATATAAACCTCTACACAATCATGGATTAGATCAGAAAAAATTCCTAGTACTGCTCTTTGGAATGTTGCCGGTGCATTACATAACCCAAAAGGAAGCACTCGGTAGGCAAAAGTTCCCCATGGACAAGTAAATGTGGTCTTATCTTGATCTTCAGGTGCTACCTGTATTTGATTATAGCCACTAAAACCATCCAAAAATGAAAAGTACTTTTTACCCGCTAATGTATCTAATACCTGATCAATAAAAGGCAAAGGAAAGTGATCCTTCAAAGTTGCTTTGTTCAACTCCCTGTAATCAATGCATACTCTCCATTTACCATTTTTTTTAGGTACTATAACCAAAGGAGAAACCCATCGGCTATCTGAAATTGGATAAATGAAGTTTACATTGAGAAGTTTTTGGAGCTCTTCTTTCACTATTTCCCTAAGATTTGGATTCATCCTTCTTTTAGGTTGTCTGATTGGTCTACTGTTCTCCTCAATATAGATATGATGGATGCAAGTCTTAGGATCAATACCCTTCATGTCAGTATACTCCCATGCAAATGCAGTAGAATGTTTTTGCAAGATTCTGGTTAGTTCTTCTTGTTGTGACTTCTCCAGATGTTTGTTGATATTTAATGTCTTTTCTGGAAAAATCTCAAAAACATAATTACCAAATTCTTCCATAGAGTAAAGAGACATTTGTCTTGATGATAAATATTCTATGTCAGATTCCAACTGAAATTGTGTGGGGTCATATTCTGAAATTATCTCAAAATTTTCTAATGTGTTCAGAATTTGACTATCCTCACTAATTTCAGAAATGGTAAAGACAGGTTGTATAGTGTTCTCATCATCGACCCATTCATTGTCTCCTATTTCTGTAATTGCTCTTGCGGGAGGATACAAATTGAATTTCTTTGTCAAATTACCATTAGAAATGTACATGTCTCCATATCTACAACTAATAAAAGCATCAGCTGTGGCCAGCCAAGGTCTTCCTAAGATAATTGGATGTCCTCCTAGATTGCTTTTGGGAGTCAAAATCATAAAGTCTACCGGATATTCCCAAGAATCTAAGGAGACTGAAATATCTTCTAATACACCATCTGGTTTAATAACCGATCGATCTGCAAGTTGCAATAAAGTAGGTGTAAAAAGAAGGTTAGGAAGTTTTAACTGTTCCATAGTCTGTCTACTCATAATGTTGATAGCAGCCCCTAAGTCAATCAATGTGTTTGGAATTTCTATCCCCTTTATATGTGTCTTGACAATTGGACTTCCAGGATCTACATACTTCTGCATGGCAATTTTTCCCATCATAATGTCTGCAATCTTTCCTACCAGGTGGATTCTTCTTGTGTCCTTTAGCTTTCTTCCCGGTCTTTTGAAACTCAACTCCTTTATGGTTTTTGCTAGAATAGGAATTTCTCGAATGGCTTGTAGCAATGGAATCTTGATACAAACATTCTTCAATTCATCTAGAAAGTCATAGTTAGGCAACAAAATTTGTTTTTCCACCCCCTTATCAATTTGTAGTCTTTCCGGAAAAGGAGGTGTAGATGAAGATACATGTTGCTCAACTATAGGAGTTGTGGATGCTAGATTTTCTTTTTCTTTTTGAATTTTTGAATTTTGAAGAGATTATTCCTCAGAACCCTTATCGACTTGAAGAGAGTCCTCCTCAGAGGTATCTTGCTCTTGAATGTCTATAGAAGGTTTTTCTAAAACTCTACCAGATCTGAGTTGTACATCGTTGAGAGGAACAATCATATAGGTAGGAAATTGTTGTCCTTCTACCATATAAGTAGTTTGAGGATTCTTATTGTTAGGATTTGGCAATGGCTGAGCTGGAAGTTGATTTGTCTTTTGTTGGTATGGAAGCATGAGTTGAGGATTTGTATTTTGTTGAGAAGGTTGATGTTGTGGAAATGGCAATGAAAGTTGTTGTGGATTTTGGCTTGGAAATTGTGGAGCTTGTTGGTTTTGAAAAGATGGAGGATATTGATAAAGTTGAGCAAATCTCCCATAAGGATTTTGCATTCCTTGTACCCATGGCTGATATGAGTTTTGATGTTGGGGCCAAGGTTGTTGCCAAGGAGTCCAATTTGGTGGGGTTTGAAGATTCATAGGGTTATTAAACCCTTGAGATTGTTGTCCCCGCCAAGGTCTCCTTGCGACAAAACAGAGAGATTCTATTGAATTTGGATCTTCTTGAAAAACAGCTTTGAGTCCAGGGATTGAAGGAAAATCCTTGATTTCATGATTTTCTGAGCAAATCATACATGTTTCTACAACTTTTGCATCCAAGGGACATTCCCTTAAAGCATGTTTCTTTCTACATTTCGGACAAAAGATGGCTAAAGCATCTGTTTCTGCTTTCTGCTTGTTTTGGATTTTAAGGGTGTCTAGTTGTTCACTAAGACCCCCTAAGATATCGGTTTTAAACTCATCAAGCATATTACCAATCTCTGCCCTACTTACTGATCCAGTTGCAGATTTGTTAGCCCTAATAAGAGAAGAATCCCTAGGCCCTTTTCCAGTTTTAGATCTTCCCCTTCAGAATTGGATACATAGTTCTGTTATATCATGAAATGGGAGTTGAGAAATGTCTCCTTTACCCATCATGTTTAAAATTTCTATCCATTCATCTCTAATGGCTTTCAATAGGAGGGCTTTCAAGGTTTCATTATATAAGTTGCTCATCTTTGCTCTTTTCAAGTTGTATTGAAATCTTTCAATTAAGTCTTCCAAATTTTCATCTTCTTTTTGCATCATTTTGAATACCTCATCCTTATGATTGGTGGGCATACAATAGTCCAAGTATCTATCCAAAAATTTTTGTTTCATATCATTCCAAGTCCTGATAGATTGAGTGGCTAGTCCCATGAACCATTTCAAAGCAGATCCCTTCAAAGTTGAAGGAAACAGTTTGAGTTTTTGAGAATCTTCCATATAGTCATAAGTTCGGCACACTACTTCAAACTCAAACAGAAATGTTTCAGGATCTTCACTTCGTAATCCATAAAAGTTAGGAAGAACAGATGGTGAAATATTTTTCATTGTTGCATGAGTTTCCTCATCAACTATAGGGAATCCAAGAAAATCGTCCCTATTTCTACCATTATTTCCTTCACCATTGTTATCTTCATTATCTCCTCCTCCTCTACCTCCACCTCTATTTATTACTTCCTCCGCCATGATAGTTTCTTTAGAGTCCTTATAGTCCTCTAGTTCTTCTATCAAGGAAGGATGAGAGAAAGTTTCTTTGTTTTCTAAGTAGGCTTTAGTAGGTGGTGTAGGAGAATCCTCTAATTCAGCTGTTCTTTGGCTTCCAAAAATCTTAAGGCTAGGGGTAGATGATGGTGAATCTGGTCTATGCCTTGAAGAAGATGGAGTTGCAAAAATCGAACTCTTGGCTTTAGCTATAAACCTTCCCCTAGAATCTCTTGCTCTATGCATGTCATTTTTTATATTTTTTTAATAAAAGTTGGGCTAATAATTCTCTTTTTGATCTTCCAGATCACACTAGGTGCAAGAAGAGAGCATACTTAAGAAATTACTAAACCAATAACTCTCTTTTCTGATCCTCCAGATCACACTAGGTGCAAGAGGAGAGCATACTTCAAGAAGTTATCAAGCTTTCCCTTCTTTTATGATTTTTTTGTGTTTTTTTTTTTAAGAAATTGGCTACCTAGTTACACTTCCCCGGCAACGGCGCCAAAATGTTTGGTCAATTTAGTGTGTCCTAAATTGCTGCATTTAATTGTCAATCCGGGAATCGTAAGCTGATGAAGTGCGGCGCACTATATGTGCAAGATAACCTCTTTCTTAACTTTTTGTCGTTTATGGTCTTTCTAAGGTAAAATGAAAATTCTAAAGTGAAAAACAAGCTTGGTTATAATTGTTCAAGGAAGTGATATCCCCTATAATAATTTACCAATCTCGTAACTTTAAAAGCAAATTGAAATTACAAATGACAAAAGAAAGTAAACTACTGAAATGGAAAGTGTTGTTAATCTAATGAATCAAAACAAGAAACTAGTGAATATGAAAACTAAACTATTCTTGCTGCCAACTGAACACAAAAGAAACTACGCTTATGGAAATTCAAAATTGAAATGAAAGAAATCTAAATCAGATTACATCAATTCATTTTCTGACCCTTCATCATTAGACCAGCTATGACTTGCGGAAGTAATCATAAACAACTTGTGTAATTGATATTTAATTTGCAGAAAGTAAACTAATACTAAACCATACACACATGATTCAATCCCTCTCCATCAGTCCAACTGTGGCTTTCGGAGGCAATTGAAGATGTCATACATGATTCAATATATCTAAGTTTGCGGAAAAGAAACTAATACTAAACTACACACTTCATCATGCAGCCCCTCACCATCAGTCCAGCTGTGGCTTTCGGAGGAAACTGAAGACGCTATGAGCAGCTTAATATATCTAATTTTGCAGAAAGGAAACTAATACTAAACTACACATCTCATCATGCAGCCCCTCACCATCAGTCCAGCTGTGGCTTTCGAAGGTAGCTGAAGACACTATGAGTAGCTTAATATGTCTAATTTTAACTACTGAATCAGATAAACAAAACTGAAGTGCACAAAACAAAACTGAAGTTAAACAAAGACTGTGAAAGAAAACTAGCAGCAGAATAATATCAGTTTCATATCATTAGAAAAAATACTATGAAAATGCCCCGGGGTGTCTACCTAAAACCTGCACAAGAAAACTGATCAGTGTCTTAACAATCATAAAAACATAAAAGACAGGAATGCAATGGAAATTACAGAAATGTATGAACAGAAACAAAACAACTATGAAATATGAACATGTAATGGGTTATGATACAATGACTGCTTAAAGAAATGAAATGAAAAATATATACATTAATACACAGAACCTCGGCTGAGCAGGGGCCCTCTACGCAGCTCTGGTATGATCTTCAAACACGAATTAAGTTATGAAACATAGTTCTTCACATTAAAAAGAAAGTCATTACAGGCTGGTGGTATTACGGCTCAAGGCAGCGTAATCACCACATAACAGAGTACGCACATCAACTTAACAGATATATCAACTTAACAACTATCAACTCCTATTCACTAACTCTACGTGCGTATGCAAACGCTCTTTATAAAGCAATAAAATGTAACTGCCTCCTGAAGTTTATGATAACAGCCAGCACGTAGACCACTAAGGCCACGGATTTAGGAGTATGGCCATGTTGGAAAACGGATCTATGGAAGGTGGGCGCTTAAATTCAACTCCAGAACTTTGCACAGATGTCAATTAACCTCCGTAAGCTTGGAAACGGCCGTATGTATGTTTCTATGCCACGAAACAGAGTCCAGCCGACATAGAACTCCACAGTTGACTTCCACGTGGATGGCTTTGACCGCGGCTTTCCTTGACGAATTTACTTGAACCAATAGGACACGAACCATGTCCTTGTCATTCCTAGCCTGCCCATGTGGCTCGTTTCCTTCGTTGACACCCGTAACATTGATTTCCACAAAATAGCTGCGGAAAGTTGCAGCGGCTGCGGAAAGTGACAAGTTTCCGCAGCTGTATGAACAAAATCTAAATCAAATAGAAAACACACAAACATAATCAAAAACCATGTTAGATACCCTTTTGCACATGATATTTGACAATTTTGGAGGTTTAGGTGAGTGAAAGAGATATGGAAAAGTGTATGGAAGAGAGACAAATTCGGGACTCAACAAGAGGAAAGAGACTTTCTCATGAGATGTGGACAGCCTTGACCAATCTCTACTAGAGTACCAATGAAAACATAAAAATGGTTCTAAGGGAGAAGCTGAAGGCCATCAAGATGGAAAAGACTGAAAATGTTACTGCATACCTCACAAAGATCACTAATGTGAGAGATGAGTTGGCAATTGCTGGAGAGTTCATTCCACCCACTAAGTTGGTGTGGATTATAGTGAATGGCATTCCTAGTACATGGCTGAACTTTGCTGACGGGATTGTTGCACGGGATACCCTTCCCACATGGGAGAGGTTGTGGGATGATTGCATACAGAATGAAATCAGAAAGAACTAGCTTGGGGAAGCCAAATCACTTGAGGAGGATGAGGATGTAGCATTGTTAGCAATGGGAAAGAAGGGAAAAATAAATAAGCAAGCTTCCACAAGCAGTGGTGGGGGCAAAGGCAAAGTTAAAGGTAAACAACAGTTGAACACATAGAAGGACTATTCCATGTTGAAGTGTTGGAATTGTCAGAAGTTCGGACACTATGTAGTTGTGTGTCTAGAGAGGAAGGAAAAGGGAAAGAACAAGACCATGGCAACATCAGCAGAGATAAAGGACTTTTTGGAGAGCTTTGAATATGAGTTTGGGTTCATTTCTTGTGATTCCACTAGTGCAGGATCACCTGCCACAGAGGTTGAGAGGGAGTGTGAATTTCCCTACACTAGCAGAGACTCTTCAGGTATTTGGTATGTTGATAGTGGGGCTTCACATCATATGACATGATTACGTGAGTACTTCTCATGGCTTTCATAGAGTAGCAATGATATAGAGGTAGTACTCAGAGTTGAAAACATTATTAGAGCAGTTGGTGTGGCGAAATTGACATTTGATAGGGAACCCAAACCTCCCTTGAAAGTGTCAGATGTTCTATCTGTGCCAAGGATGAAGAAGAACCTTATATCCATCTCAACATTGGATGACAAAGGGTATGAGGTATTGTTCAGGAGAGGACATGTGCTTATATATCCCATGGGTGCTCCAGCTGATTCAGCTAGAGTGATTGTTGTAAACCATGCCAAGGTGTACAATTTTATGTTTCAACCCCTTTTGGCATTGAATCTAGTAGTTCAGATCTATGCAAGATTTGGCAGGGCAGGATGGGGCACATGTCTCATGGAGCCTTGAGGACATTGTGGGAGATCATTACAGGTGTGCCACATTTCAGTTCTAATCATATTGGTACATGCAAAGGATTTTCTATGGGGAATTTTTTCAAATCCCCTTTTCCCAGCAATGACAACAGATCGACTGGGATTCTTGATTTGATTCATACCGATGTGAGTGGTCAAATGTCTCATGTTTCCTTGAATGGATATGAGTACTATGTTTTATTCATTGATGATCACTCTAGGAAGACCTGGATTTATTTCTTGAAGACCAAGAGTGAGAACTTCAAGCGGTTTTAGGAGTTCATGGCTCTTGTGGAGACTCAGACAGGTCAGGCGATCAAGTCCCTCAGGTTGAAAAATGGAGGGGAGTACACCCTTGGTGAGTTTGTTGATTATTGTGTGGAGGTAGGCATCAGGAGGGAGTTCATAGTTCCTTACAACCCCCAGTAGAATGTGGTCGTGGAGTGGAATAAAATATCCATCGTTGGGGCTGCCAAATCCATGCTACATGATCAGGGGTTACCATTGTTTCTGTGGGTAGAGTCGTGCAACACTACTGTGTATTTTCAGAACAAGAGTTGACATCGTGCCTTGGGGCATGTGACTCCAGAGGAGGCTTTTTCTTGGAAGAAGCCTAATGTTAGTCACTTCCATATCTTTGGGTGTATTGCATACTCCTATACACCCAAGGAGAAGAGGACCAAGCTAGAGTGCACCGTGGAGAAGGATATCTTTGTGGGCTATAGTGAGACCTCGAAAGCCTTCCGGATCTATATTCCTACACAGATGAGAGTTGTTATTAGGTGGGATTTGAATTTTGAGGAGGATAGGGTTTTCATGAGGTCATGGGAGTTAGATTATCTGGATCGGCCAGATCCTCAGGAGTAGCTGAGTCAGTCACAGGGATCCAGTGGGCAGGGATCAGGAGGTACATAGATTGCGGTGTCAAGTCCATCAGTGAGCAGTGGCTCACAGAGTCCAAGGGATGTTTCTTCAGGAATCATGTAGAGCAGTCCATAGAGCAGTTTACTAGGTAGCCCACTGATGGACAATTCACACGGTACTCTAGCATATATAGGTATAGTTTTAGGTATGAGGACATCTGATACACATTTAAGATTTTTGGCTTCTGATGAGGATGAGGATTTTCACTCTCCGGTGGGAGAAGTGTGCTTAGGGAAGAGGAAGCCCAAGTGGCTTCACAATACCTTGAGAGAGGCCACATCTATTGTTGGGCCGAAGAAATCGATCAGAGAGAGTAGACCACCTCAGCAGTTCTATAGCTATATGGAAATGGTTACCAACATCGTTAACTATGAGCCTTCTAGTCATGAGGAGGCGACTAGCCAGGAGGTCTAGAGAGAGGCCATGCAAGAGGAGTATTCTTTTATCATGAAGAATGCTTTTTGAAAGGTGGTGTTGAAGCCTGAGGGAAAATTCATGGTTACTTTCAGATGGATTTACAAGGTAAAGCACACTGCAAATGGTAGAATCAAGAAGTTCAAGGCGAGGTTTGTGGCTAGAGGGTTCTCCTAGGTAGAGGGAGTAGACTATGAGGAGACCTTCACTATCATGGCTTGATATACTTCCATTCGCTCCATTATATCGATATCAGCAGAGATGGGTTGAAAGATCCACCAGATTGATGTGAATACCACATTTCTCAATGGCTTCATACAGGAGGAGTTGTACATTGAGCAGCTGGAGGGCTTTAAGGTGCATGGGAAGGAGTCCCATGTATACAGACTGAAGAAGGCACTTTATGGCCTGAAGAAAGCTCCTAGAGCTTGGTACTCCAGGATTGATACATACTTGCAAGAGATGGGTTTCACAAAGAGTGATGCAGATCCAAACCTATAATTTATTGTGATAGGTGATGAGCCTGATATTATGGTGTTTTATGTGGATGAATTGGTCATTACGGGTGGAGAGAGACTCATAGAGGGCTACAAGAGAGATATTTCTTTAGAGTTCAAGATGAAGGACATTGGCTTGATGCATTACTTTTTTGGTTTGGAGGTGTGGGAGGAGGAGGCGCATTTCTTCCTGGGACAGGGGAAGTATATTGTGGAAATCCTTAGCAAATTTCACATGGAGGATTGTAGACCCATGTCGACACCTATGATCACTAACTGGAAGCTTCATGCTTTAGATTTCGAGTTGGTGGATCCCACACTGTATATAAAACTGATTGGTTCCTTGATGTATTTGGTCAACACTAGACCATATATATGTTTTGCAATCAACATGATGAGCCAGTTTATGTGTGAGCCTAGGAGAGTGCACTGGGTTGCTGTAAAACAAATTTTGTGGTACTTGCAGGGGACAATGGATTATGGTCTGGATTATAGATGGGGAGATGGAGTGAAATTGGCATGATACATTGACTCTGATTGGGCAGGTTGTGCTTCTGATAGGAAGAGCACTTTAGGGTGTTGTTTTGGGTTGGGTTCGACAGTTGTGTTGTGGTTCAACTGAAAGTAGAAGTCAGTAGCATTGAGTTCAACGGAAGCAGAGTACATGGCGGACAATCTCGCTAGTTATGAGGCCATATGGATTCACAAGATGTTGTTTGGCTTATTTGGTCAGTTGTTGAGACCTTCAGTGATTTACTGTGATAATTAGAGTTGCATTAAACTCACGGAGAATCCAGTATTTCATGACAGGTCAAAGAATATCGATATCAGATATCATTTAATCAGAGAATATGTTCAGAAGGGAGCTGTGAAGCTTGAGTACATTCCCACAGATGAGCAGGTAGTAGATGTTTTCACCAAAGCATTACCACGGGGCTAGAATGTCTACTTCAAAGACAATATGGGTGTGGTGAGGAACACTTTCCTTGGTAAGAGGGAGTGTTAAACTTTGGGTGCCATAGGACAAGAGGTTCCCTAAGGATTTGATCTTTGGCCTAGGGAAAGTGTCCAAATGTATTTAACTTTTTCTCCTAAAGTGACTTTATAAGTTGTAAAGTCAAATCTAATTTAAAAGTGACTTTAAGTGATAAAGTTACTAATTCTAATTTTAAAGTGACTTTAATAAAGTAAATGTGAAATTAGAAAGTGAAAAGTGAATTTC
This sequence comes from Pinus albicaulis, assembly GCA_034641835.2. Lineage (NCBI taxonomy): Eukaryota > Viridiplantae > Streptophyta > Pinopsida > Pinales > Pinaceae > Pinus > Pinus albicaulis. The sequence goes on along the minus strand of MU968411.1, from coordinate 7,400,508 downwards.
GAAATAAAATAATAAGAGGGTATTTATTAAAGTGGGGTGAATTAAAAAATAGAAAGTGAGATTTAAATTCACATTTAATCTTAGCCATTGGATTTAGGGATTCCCCAAAAGTCACTTAGGGTTAGATTAAAGGAGGAAAAGAGGGAAAAGATCATTCATTCTTTCATGAGAAGATTGAGAGGAGGAGAGAAAGAAAATGAGACATTTATGAGTAATGAGAAGAAAGAGGGCAACAACAAGGAGATTCAGCAAATCCGTGCAGCAAGTAGCAACACGAAGTTCAAGGCAAGTGGCACAAATTTTGAGGGTGAAAAAATAAAATTTATTGCAACATGTTTTTTGAGGTCTGTATAGCAGCAAGAAGGCACAGAAATCGATTTTCGTACAGTAGAGAGAGAGAAAGAGAGTTTTTTTTTTGGAATCCATACAATAGCAAACAACATATAAAATGAGGTTCGTACAACAACCATACAACACAGAAATCGAGGCAACAAGTGGCACAATTTTCGAGGGAGGCTGTATAGCTATTACAAAACTATTTTTGGTGTTATTCGTACAACATTTAAGGATATAATTTAGGTTGATATTTTTCTGTTTGTATTTGGCACAAACATAAAGGCATAATTTGTGCATGGTTTTCGAGATAAATAAAATATTATTTGCTAATATTTTTTACTGTATTTTCTGTCTCACTGTAAAAGTAATATTCAGAAATAAATAGAAGCTTTCGAACTAGTTTTCCCCAAGAGTTGTAGGGGGATTTTTCAGGATCATATTGGCCAAAAATCAACGTGTCATTTTCTATGTGTGTGGCTGAAATTATTTTTGTGTTTAATTTCTACATTTTCCAGCACTGTGAAATTTCCAGAATTTGTGTTTTCAGATATATTTATTTTTTCCAGCTTGTTGAATGTATGTTTATGGGAATGGGCATTTAACTACATGGGAGTAATAAGGAGAAACTGATAATCGGGGTTGGGTCAAAATTTCTACACAAAATCTCGAAGTTGGATTTCGGAGGGGTATTAAGGTGGTAGGTGGTATTGCAAAAGGGGGGTGCGAAATTACTATGAGTTAACACGTGGGGATATGGCTCGGAACTTGAAACCCCCCATTTCGGACCCCGCTTCATGGTTAAATTTCGAAGGCTGTGGGGGGGCCAAAAACATATTTGAACCATAGATTGCGGAGGTAGGGAGCGGAGATGGTGGGGAGTTGCGGTAAATGACACAAGTGACAAGTTTAAGAGATATATGATACGACTATAAGTGGGTGGCTGGAGCTGCTTATAAAAATTAAATTTCGATAGTTAAATAGGGGTTTTGAAAGAAAAGGATGTATGAGACTTTATAAAATGGAAAAATTAAGGGAAAAAGAGGGTAAATGAGATGAATGAGGGTAGAAACGAAGTTTTCTCACCATTACACCTTATCAACAACACTTTCCTCTTTCAATTGGACTGAGAAGGCAGATTGATTCCTTTGAAACTCCGACAGTCAGAATTTCCCTTTCCTTTTCTTCTTGGAAATAAATGACAACCATGAAATGTTATTTTCAAAATATATGAGAAACAATTAGTCACCTTGAGATCCTGTAAATTACAAGATTCTAACAGTGGCTATAGCTGGGGATGACAACTCCTTCAGGAGGTGTCAAGAACGTCGTAAACTAGTGGCTTGATCCTATTGGGCTGGTCCCAAATCAACAACTTGATCTGCTACAAAACCTTTGTGGCTGACAATCTTCAAGCTGAAATTAACACTCTTAGCAAACTGAAGTCCAGAGCACACTTGAATTGAAAACTAGAAAGCAATATGAAACTAAAACTGGAAAAATTCTCAAAGTACTGAGCTTATTTGCACACCTACCTACCCTACCCCTACTAAAATTACTAATGTTCTAAATAATACAATAATTCCAGTGCATCGAGTCAAGAAATTTCCCTAATATCTTTTTTCTTTCATTGCTTTTCACCATGTTTAGAGACAAACCTGATAATGGTGTTTGATAGAAATTCTTGCCATGATCTTGTTTACATGGCTCTTGGTATACTTGAAAAACAACTGACATGTCGGAAAAATGTGTTGTATTTGTAAGGAACAATTCCTCCATATAGATAACCACTGGATCAAGATAATTTTGACTTATTTTTAGGTATTGTGACTTAGCCAACTTAGCTTCAAAACCTGGTATTACAGATGTGCTCTCTAGGTCTCCAATCAACTCGAAACAAGTTTGTGTGCTATCTGATGAATGTTGTGTCAATACTTCCACTGAATCAGACAATGGGGAAGACTGTCCAACCATATCCATATCATAGCAGCTTTTGAGAGCATTATAAACACAAGAATATTGACTTTGAAAGCAAAAAACCATCCAATGTGTCTACTATTGGGTCATGTGGTGCTTTAGATGGCAGTGTTGGTTCTTCTGAGATCTCATGTTTTCTCTTATGATTAGCAGGCAATATTTTATCTCGATTCCATTTCATAATTTGAAATGAGTTAAAGCATAAAGGTAGAGAATCAAACTTGATCAATTCATCATCTATTTTGGACTCTGTTATTTCATCTGATACTTGACATTCAAAAGGAATCATGGACTAAACGCCTGGATCTAGAACATATTCTCTATCATCCCTGATTTCCTCATTTGACTGGTGAGAGAGTTCTCTTCTCCTATGATTATCAACCAGAATTTGATCTAGATTCCCTTTCAAAATCTGAAATGCATTAAAGCATAAGGGAAAAGAATCAACCTGGATCAACTCATCATCTATTTCAGACTCTATTATTCCAAGATGGTTCAGGGACTTAACTTATGGATGTGAAAAAGGTTCTGAGTCATCCCCTTTTTCCTCAACTGATTCATTAGAGCATTCCTCTTTAAAATATTTCTCAACATGCAAACTTTGATTGTCATCTCTGCATTCTGATGATTGGGCTTCTTCTTTCCCTGATGATAGTGTTGGTTTCTCTATACAGTCAGCCTCAATCTCAACCATATATTCTTCCTCTCGATAATCACATTCGAGATGGTTATCTCTGTATGCAAGGTCATCTATTATGTACATCGTTCTTGAGGATTTTCCTACCTCCCTCTAATTTTGGACTTCAACTTTGGTTGTGTTGTAGATAGAGTGCATGAAAAATCATTTTCTGTTTTAGGGTGTCTAGGGTGGGATGTGAACTTCTTGGGTACATTTATGTTTTTCTTTTCCGGAAATAATGGAACATGAGGTATTTTAACATCAATTTCCTCTTTCCTGTTAATCATATGCATCATTTCATTGACTAAATTTGTCAAAGTATCTAGTTTTATCTCTGAACATATAAATTTCTCTTTTTATAATTTATCCTTCTCCGCAACCTTTAAATTTTCCTCTCTGTTCATTAGGTTCGCTTCCATATCAGCTGCCATATTTTTCATCTTTTCAAGGGTTTCAAGGTCCCTTTCTCTTAACTATAACGCCATCTCTGGGTCAAATTCATTTGGGTATTTCCAGAGATCTAATCTTGGGGGTGGATTTATCTTAGTAGGCATCGAATGGTATACCTTATTGAACCTAGCTGAAAAATTTTGTACTGTCTCCCCTGCCTGTGTTTTTTAAATGGTTATACTCTTATATGATGAGAAAAACATTTCCCATGACTACCCATCTATCCAGGAAAACCTGAGTGAATTGATGAAAATTGCTAATTCTTGCAGTTGGAAGATCTTTAAACCAATTTTTAACTTTAACTTGCAATGATAGGGAAAAAATTCTGATACACACATCATCTTCTCCCACCTCAAAGAAATCAAGAAAATCCTTGAGATTTTGAATGCGCTTTTCGGTAGTGATATTCGCATTTTCTCCATCAAATCTGGGTAGATTATTGCTAAAATATGCAAGGAGGTCATGGAGAATAGGAGGCAAAACCAGAGGCTTGTATATGTCTGGGACTTTTACAGGTATAGACGGTAAAGAAGGAGGCTTATAACGATTTTGGAATTTAGCAGGAGTGAGAGATGTAGCATGAGGCTCATTTTTCACTGGGTTTTCGACAAGTGCATCCAAGATGCGTACAGCTGTATGAGTATCTACATGATCTACAATTTTGGGCTTAACTTCTTGAGGCTCATCAATTTGCAAATGATCAATGTAAACCTCAACAGTGTACTCTTGATCAGGCTTAATGTAGGATAGAACATAGTTACAGATAAAACCAACAATTTCTTGAATCCAATTTGGGCTTGAATACTTTCTCTTTCTAGGTTGACTGGTCATGTTTTAGGTCCTTCCTCTAGTGGATTCTTTGAATGGAACTAATCTGAATTAGAGTTGCCAAGTGGATTATTTCAAATTTCATGTGTCTAGCTATTGTCCACTATCAACAACCAGATACCAATCTTGGAAAATACTTGAATCATACAATTTTGACTGGGTTTTCTGAGTTCTAATGAAATAATAATCTTTTCAATAGCTCTCCCCAGTATGGTCACCATTATGTTGTGGCCCTATAATTTATAATATTGGCAAGAATAAACAATAGAGGACAACATCAAACCGCTTTGGAATCTAGGACCTAGCCTTCCTAGACTTAGAGAGGGCTCTCTCTATTTATGATTTAACCTTTCCTTAATATTATGAATGCTGATATTAGGCTAGTTATAGTGATGGTTTTATTGTTTGTTTTGATTGATTTTGGTGGTTGGATGAGTAGTTCTATAGGGACTACTCCATTGGGCTATAGAGTCAAAGGCTGGATAGGTACATCATCGTTCAAGAGCATCACAGGGCAAGCTAACTGTGCTAAATGGATCTCTAGATCAGTATGAATGATGAGGTCAAATAAATAGGCATGTTTAGTAGTGACTAAAGATCAGTTAAGAATTATTTAATCAAACTTCAGCATAAAACATTAAGAGTGTAAATGCAGACCGAATTAAGGTGCTCCGACAACAAATCTTAATCTAAAATTTTTGTTTTACAATCAGATGGATAGATACACAGTAAGGAAAAAAATGTAAACATTTAACATAGAGAAATAACGCATCACCATTTAACACAGCACAAGAATCCTGTAAACGGTATTCTATTATTGATGCCCAACTCCAAAATTATAGTGCTCCAATACAATAGTTATTACAATGCAGGCGCTAACAATATGAAACCCTTGATAATGAAAATTCATGCAGTATTTAACTACAAACTGTGTCATTTTCCCTAATCTACTTCGAAAATATTCATTCATTACAATCAAGTAGAGATTGATAAGTGGAATCATGCAAGCTGTGATAAGTTAAGTCTCGCCAGTAGAAATTGACAATTGGAATCATGAAAACGGTGATAAGATAAGTCTGGCCAAGAATATGGATGTAGCAATCCGTTATTAATTTCAGAGTGGTCATGCTTTGCCTTGAATGATGTCGAAGAGGAAAGGGAGGCTCTGACATCTTGGCTCTTCCTCTTTAGAAAACTATTGCTGGATTATTAAATTGATGACGTGCTGGCGTTTTTCATGGATCAGTGGCCATGTTCACGTGTTCACTGCCTCTTTTGTTTCTACTATTATATCACAATTAGGTCTGCAAAAATTCCTTTTCCTGACTCGACCTTTTCTGTTTATCTCCTTGCTACTGTGAGATTCAGTCTTATTATGCCTTTTGCTCCTTGTCGGGTCCTACCTAAGTCCTTCTGCCATGTTAGCTTTTTATTCATAAAACAGCGCACAAACCTCATATGCTGGGGCTTGAAATTATTTATATTTTGGCTTAGAACCATATCACATCCATGCCAACATTTCACTTGCACTTCGACATCTTTAACGTTCCCTTAGCTCTTACCCTCCGAGCTTGTGACTTGTGATTATGCAATCAGGTCCTGCCCATGTCGCATCACAATCATCGTTTATAACATTGTATTTCAAAACCTAAAATTTGCGATGATGCGATCGGGTCCCACCATGTCCCTCATTGCACGTCGGTGTTTATAAATTGACCCTTTCACACTTATCCTCCGAGACTTGCGATTTGCGATGTGAAGAGGTGATGGACCCCACTACAGGTTTTTCAAAGCGGACTAGTGAAAATATAGTTAAGAAATGGAAATATGATAAGGCTGCCCCAACCATACTACGCCATGAAAAACCTTGAAATTGGATTGTGGAGGGGTCCTAAGGTGGTAGGTGCTATTGCGAAAGGGGGGTGTTAAATAACTGTGAGTTGACACGTGGGTGTAGGGCACGAAACTTGAAACCGCCCATTTCGGACCTCCCTTCATGGTTAAAGTTCGAAATTTGTGGGGGTGCTAAAAACATATGTGGGCCATTGACTGTGGAGGTGGGGAGTTGTATTAAATGACACAAGTGGTAAGTTTAAGAGATATATTATATGGCTGTAAGTGGGTGGGTGGAGCTACTTATAAAACTTAAATTTCGATAGCTAAATAGGGGTTTTGAAAGAAAAGGAAGTATGGGACTTTAGAAAATGGAAAAATGAAGAGCAGAAATGAAGTTTTCTCACCATTACACCTTATCAGCAACACTTTCCCCTCTCAGTTTGACTGAGAAGGAAGATTGATTCCTTTGAATCTGTGACAGTCGGGATTTCCCTTCCCTTTTCTTCTTTGAAATAAATAACAACCATGGAATTTTATTTTCAAAAGATCTAAGAAATAATCAATCACCTTGAGATCCTGTAAATTACAAGAGTCTAATAGATTTTGATCTTCTTCCCTTTTTTATTTTCAACCAAGGCCTTGAAGGTAGGTAACCACTTGAATGCTTCATCCTTATTCTTCAAAAATTATATCCAAGTTTTGCAGGAGAAGTCAACTATAAAAGTGATATAATATAGCAGCCTCCCAAGGATGTTACAGGTAGCATACCAAATAGTTCAAAAATTATCAATTTTAGAATATCAGATGTCTTCGTGACACTTGAGAGGAATGTTCCCCTTGTATTATTTCTTTTGGCACAACCTTAACATACACCTTCATGATCATATTTTAAATCAGGCACCCCTATCACCACCTTCCCTACTTTGGGAAGGGCTTTGTAATGAAGGTGTGCAATCCTCCGGTGCCATAGATTGGATTGAAGAGTTGTGTCACATGTCATGGCCCCTAGTGGACTTCCTCAAACTTGATAGAGTGTGTCAACCCTAAAACCAAGAGTGAATGATTATTTGAATTTCTTCTTTCAAATGCGTACCTTTCCATTGATGAATGCCACCTTGAATCCTTTGTCTTCCATTGCCAAGATAGACACTAGATTATTCTTCAAGTTAGGTGCATACAACACATCTCGCAAGTGAAGGACTTGACCTTGATTTAGAGGAAGGGTCACAGTCCTTGTCCCTTTCACAGGATAGGTGCATTATATCCAAGGATAATTTCCAAATTAGCATCTTTTTCAATAAAATTAGAGAGGCCTTCCTTATATTCAGTGAAGTGCCTTGAGAAACCACTATCAATCGACCAATTGTACAGAATGTCAGAAGGGGATGTAACAGAGAGGGCAGATATAATAATATATTCATTTTTCCTATCAACAACATTAGATACATCATACCTTGAATTCCTTGGCATATTGAAAGGTTGACCATTTCCACTTTGATCAGAGGGAGCCTTCCTCCTTCCTTTGAACCTGTTGTTCCTTGATTTCCATCCCCCCTAAATTTTTTGCTGTCATCGTCTCCGAGAGAATCCCTTCTATTAGGGCACTCTCTTGCATAGTGACCAAAATTTTTACAAGTGTAACATCTTCCTTTTATTCCTTTAAGACCTGCTCTTCCATGATTTTGATTTCTCATACTAGCATTGCTCCTCTTATTTGCATGAGCGGTGAAAGCAGTAGGGTCACTTCCATTTCCATTTGAGGGATGGTCTCTCTCCATCATCCTTATCTCCTCTTGAGTGCATCTCATGAACAATTCATTAAAATCAGGAATCACATTATTATTAATAATACTAGTATTGAATACATAACATTCATGCAAGAGTCCTCTAAGAGAAATGAGAGTGAGCTCTTGGTCAACTATGACTTGTCCAATAGCTAAGAGATAATTCTTGATTTAGGTGAGCCTCATGAAATAAGATTGGATGGATTCTCCTTTTCCCTTCTTGATCTCCTTCAACTTGTTATTCAAAAATAGAATCTGATTAGCATTGCTAGCCCTGAACATGCTAACCAACTTATCATACATCTCTTTAGGTGTGCCCAACTCAGATATATAAGAAACCAATTGATTATGAATGGAATCCCTTATCATATTCTTTGCCTTGAATTCCCCTTTCTTGTAATTTTTCTTAGTGGCAGCCGATGCATTTGATGGAGGCTCATTGTTCTTTACCTGCACATAATCCATAACATCTTGACCTTCCAATGTTAGATCCAAGGAAAATTTCCAAGCATGACAGTCAGAATTATCAGTCAACTTATCATTAGATTTGAAACCCTTGTATGATGATGAGGCCATTGATCCCGATCCTTTATTATTCAACTTCTTCGGTGATTTATTTTCACTCTTGCTTGGTCTTTGTCTTCATCTTAGCTCTGATACCATGTTAACTTTTTGACAACCATGGTATGTTCTATTCTTAGTGTAGTTTAATTCAATATTTCTTATTCGCCCAATTCAGATTTGCAATCAAATAACCATTGAAATTAAATGTTGATAGAACATAAAATTAAATTGACAGAAGACAATACAATACAAGATACAATAATTTGTAATTATTCTTATTCAGCAAAGATGGAGAGAAATGTATTTTACAATAGTCAACAAGATTCCCTAGCAAGAAAATACTTTTCTGGTCAAACTAGCCCTTTCAACCTCCAATCAGGTTCAGTCAAACATGGTCAAAATTGGCCTTCCTTCAAAGCCAAGCTCACCCCAAAAACTAGTCTAGAAAACTATCAAATCAATAATCAAAATCTGCAATCAAACCAATCAACGTTGCGGTCAACTCTGCGATCAACACTGCAATAAATGTTGTGGTCAAAGGTCAACATTTGATATTGATTTTTAAGCCCGCAAATGTGGCCCTCCAACACCGTAATTCCTTCCTAAAAAATGTAGTCAAACATCAAGGTTTTACCCACAGTCAATGCTAGTCAACGCTCTAGAAAAAAAGCCCTAAAAATATTCTGAAATTTCCAGCTTCCTATTTTCACATTTGTGGAGGAGAAAGAAGCCTATTAGGATGTTCGAAGCAATTTTATAAGAAATGAATGTGTGAGACAATTTTATGATAAAATGAGCATCATGTCTTTCCAATTTATATCCATGACTGGGGGTGCGTGACACATCTTTTTGGGCTTGTGAGCCTACATTACAATTATGGCTGACCTTGAAAATTTTCACATGTGGAAAATAAATTCATAATATAAGTTTTTCTCATCCAAACAAGATGATATTTAGATCAATATTTTACCTCTCTGAAAGAGGAATCCAAAAAAAAATATTATCTCCAACATATGAGAAATGAAACATAGAGTTTGGACTTAATTTCCCAAAATTAACAATATATGACAAGGTCGACCCTAAAGTAAAGTGGAGCCCCTTGGAAGGCTATAAATACAAGTTACCTCTACATCATTTTGACATCATCATGATACACTCTTTTATCTTGGTTTTTGGCTCTCACAGGTATGAGGCTCATATACAGAGAAATAGGTTCACTCTTAGGTGAAATTGAAGGGTACAAAGTGTTGAGAATGCAGCAATATGATGGAGCTTAGTGAAATGAAGTCGCCTTCACTAAGTGGGCCCGCAGGCAAATTCTGGCGCAAAGTCTATTTTTAGACTATGTCTATTTTTAGACATACGGAGCATAATTTGGGAATTCTACTTGGAGATTCTTGAAGTATGCGACATGTCGGTAAAAATAGATGCGACCCTATTTTTTAGGACCCAGGCTATTTTTAGACTGATCTCCTAAAAATATGGAAGTCAAATATTATTTACCCTTAATAATATTTTGACTATAAACAGCAGTTTACTCTCTTGGCGCACTTCAGTTTGAGTCATGGAGGTGGCTCATGCAACTGACACAAGGAATCACGTGGTTCCTAGGGTTTGATGGCATCTTGCATGGGTGGCTTCAGTTAGACTTCAGTGGCAGAAGTTTTGGAGGAGTTAACGGGACAGATAGTGGAGTTGTGTTCTGTTTGTTTTAGTTGAACTAGTTGAGATTAGTTAACTAGCTAATCAACTAGATATGAGAGGAGTGAATTAAATAATATTTAATTCACTAAATATTAACTCATTAGTCAACTCAAGAACACTTCAGTTCATTATAGTGCATGATCAGTTCAGTGGAGACCAGTGGAAGAGGTAGATGAAAGGGTGAGTAAAGCTATCAGTTGGAGGATCAGTTTTGCATGGGATTTGCATTACACTTGGAGGAATTTTCCATGACAATTGCGCAGTCAATCCAAGGGGATTCGAACCTTGGATCTCTTCATATACAGGCCATGATTGCGCAATAGAGGCAAGGCAATTGGCAGGGAGTTTTGAACCAGTGACTTGTTCAAAACTAAGCCAGATTGTGTGTGACTTTATGAGAAAGTACTGAGTACTTGTGAGGAGTATTGTACTTGTTTGGTTACATGATTTCTCCATTATAATATACACAATAGCTGCGGGGTTTTCAGCTATAGGCTTTCCCCATACATTCTGAGTTAATGTGTGATTGATTTGATGTGAGATTGCTTCTATTATTTCCGCATGTGACAATTAATTGTAGAAGAAGGTTATGTGTTATGCATGCAATTCGAAATTGATGTATGATCGGGTTAATCTTGAGTGAATAAGTGATTTATTCAGCTAATTTCTACATGGTATCGGAGCAATATTAATTGTCGAGATCTATTACGGTGATTGCAAACTTATTTCCTCGGACAGAGTCTGCATACGGGCCAGGAAGCCTCCGGATTCATCTTTCTTCGGAAAGTGAAAGGTCTGGTAAAAGCCCCTTGCAGTCAATCTCTGATTTGGAAATAATTTGTTTTCAAGTATAGATCGGAAGCAATAGAGCTTGGATTTTGGAATTTGAATTTTGCAGCAGAATTGTTTTCTTGGTGCCGGTGTTGAAAATGTCTTCTTTCAACGGTTTGCGACTCGAATATGCTCTTGAAGGCAGTTCGAATTATGTTGCATGGAAGCAGTGTTAGAAGATAATGGTCTGAAGGGGTTCGTAGATACGGATGTCCCAAAGCCCACTGATGCAGCTTTAGTCGATGCATGGCAAAAGAAGATCGCGAAATGTCGAAGGATCCTGTTGGAGGGCGTCAAGGATCATATTGTATCCAGCCTGCATGGAAAGGCTACTCCATATTTAATGTGGAAAGCTTTGACGGATCTATTCCAGAGTAAGAGTGACCAAAGGAAGCTGGCGCTCAAAGATAAGCTCGGGAACATCAAGATGGAGAAAGGCGACAGTATCGCCAAATACCTCACGAAGTTCACTCAGTGCAGAGATGAGCTGGGAAGTGTGGGGGTGACTGTCGAAGACGAGGACATGGTCGACCTGGCTCTCCTTGGTCTTCCGAGGGCTTGGCACTCATATCAAGATAGTGTCAATGGTCGGGAGAAGCTGCCGGGATGGGAGCGCCTTTGGGCGGATCTCATGCAGGAGGAGATAAGGAGGACTACCCGAGATGGATCTTCATCAAAGGGAGCTGATGAAGAAAACTGCGCTTTGGTGTCCAAAGCAAAGAAGGGGAAGGGTAAGAAAACCTCTCATTCTGGTGCTAAGGGCAAGAAGCAGGATATGGCGAAAGTGAGGTGTTTTCACTGCCATGATCACGGACATTATGCTACCAATTGTCCAAAGAAGAAGAAGAACAAGCAAGCGGGAAGATCTGCAGATGGAGAAGCTTTGGCTTCACAGTTCGAGCTTGACTTTTCACTGATTACATGCTTGGTTTCAAGTGTGATGGGATCGGTGTGGTTCTTGGACAGCGGTGCGTCATTTCATATGACGGGAGATCGGGAGTTGTTCTCAGATCTGGAGGACAAGGATTTGGGTATGCACATCGAGATGGGCGATAACGGTAGATACAGTGCGACTGGTATCGGTACCGTATCCTTTCAGAGGGAGTCTGGTAAACCCTTTGTCTTAAAGGATGTCATGCATGTACCTGGATTGAAGAAGAACCTGATTTCAGTAGCGATGTTGGAGGATAAGGGGTATGATGTGGTCTTCAGCGAAGGAAAAGCCTTCCTGCGCAGTTATCCAGCCTGCATGGGAAGGCTACTCCATATTTAATGTGGAAAGCTTTGACGGATCTATTCCAGAGTAAGAGTGACCAAAGGAAGCTGGCGCTCAAAGATAAGCTCAGGAACATCAAGATTGAGAAGGGCGACAGTATCGCCAAATACCTCACGAAGTTCACTCAATGCAGAGATGAACTGGGAAGTGTGGGGGTTACTGTCGATGAAGAGGACATGGTCGACCTGGCTCTCCTTGGTCTTCCGAAGGCTTGGCACTCATATCAAGATAGTGTCAATGGTCGGGAGAAGCTGCCGGGATGGGAACGCCTTTGGGCGGATCTCATGCAGGAGGAGATAAGGAGGACTACTCGAGATGGATCTTCATCAAAGGGAGCTGATGAAGAAAACTGCGCTTTGGTGTCCAAAGCAAAGAAGGGAAAGGGTAAGAAAACCTCTCATTCTGGTGCTAAGGGCAAGAAGCAGGATATGGCGAAAGTGAAGTGTTTTCACTGCCATGATCATGGACATTATGCTACCAATTGTCCAAAGAAGAAGAAGAACAAGCAAGCGGGAAGATCTGCAGATGGAGAAGCTTTGGCTTCACAGTTCGAGCTTGACTTTTCACTGATTGCATGCTTGGTTTCAAGTGTGATGGGATCGGTGTGGTTCTTGGACAGCGGTGCGTCATTTCATATGACGGGAGATCGGGAGTTGTTCTCAGATCTGGAGGACAAGGATTTGGGTATGCACATCGAGATGGCCGATGACGGTAGATACAGTGCGACTGGTATCGGTACCGTATCCTTTCAGAGGGAGTCTGGTAAACCCTTTGTCTTAAAGGATGTCATGCATGTACCTGGATTGAAGAAGAACCTGATTTCAGTAGCGATGTTGGAGGATAAGGGGTATGATGTGGTATTCAGCGAAGGAAAAGCCTTCCTGCGCAGTAAGACTACTGGAGAGACCCGGAAGATAGGGGTTCGAACTCAGAACCTTTATCAGTTGCAGGTAGATGACTGCGCAACTATGGCATGCAAGGCGGGAGAAGTGGTGAGCCGGGATGATGAGGGCGAACTATGGCACAGGAGATTGGGCCATCTTCACCATGGAGCTTTGAAGATTCTGCAGCAGATTTCTAATGGACTTCCTAAGGGCACTCTTGCGCAGTCAGATCAGTGCAAGGGGTGTACTTTAGGGAAGTATGTGAAAGCCACCTTTCACGAGAAGGATAGTCGCGCCACGACGATCCTTGAGAGAGTTCACACAGACGTGTGTGGTCCTTTCTCGGTTGCTTCGACAGCAAAGCACAGGTATTATGTGATCTTTGTTGATGATTTCTCTCGAAAGTGCTGGATCTTCTTCATGCAGAAGAAGAACGATACATTCGCGAAGTTCTGTGAGTTTAAAGCACTGGTCGAGAAGGAGTCGGGGAAGAAGGTGATTGCTCTAAGGAGTGATAACGGTGGTGAATTCATCTAGGCTGAATTCAAGGAGTTCTGCAGCGCAGAAGGGATTCGGAGAGAGCTCATCGCACCCCATAACCCACAGCAGAACGGGGTGGCTGAGCGGAAGAACAGAACGATCGTGGGTGCTGCACGGGCGATGTTGCATGATCGGGGCCTACCCCTTCACTTGTGGGCTGAGGCATGCAATACAGCAGTGTATGTGCAGAACCGTTGTCCTCACAAGGTTCTTGGCATGAGTACACGAGAGGAGGCTTATTCTGGCAAGAGGCCTGATATTTCCCATTTGCGGATTTTCGGATCTCCTGTCTACATGCATGTGACGAAGGATGCAAGAAGGAAGCTGGATCCAACTGCTGAAGTTGGAATATTTGTGGGGTACACTGATACACCTCACAACTATCGGGTGTATGTGCCAGACAGTCGCAAGACCGTTGTGCGACGGGATATAAAATTCCAGGAGGAGAAAGCCATGCAGTGTTCGCTTGAGAGGGAGCTACACTTGCATGCAGATGAGGAGCTGTTAGTTCCTAAGGAGGAGCTTCCGGATGTGGATCAGCCACAAGAGGAGGTTCAAGAGGTGGAAGAAACCACCCAGGCAGCGCCAACCATCAAAGGGCGCATGCGCACTACAGAAGCTGAGCGACTGGCTCGGGATGCAGAGAAGGTTGTAGGACCACCTACAGCACAGCGCAGACAGAGACAGTCACCGGATCGGTACACTGGATACATGGCTCTTGTGATTCAATGTGTTGTGACGGAGCCATCCTCTTTTGAGGAAGCCGTGGAGGAACCCGCATGGGTTGATGCCATGATCGAAGAATATGATTCGATCATCAGGAACAGTGCATGGGAGATTGTCCCAAGACCGGTTGGGAAATCAGTGGTAGGTTCGCGATGGATCTACAAAGTGAAGCAGGCGGCTGACGGGAGTGTGGAGAAGTACAAGGCGAGATTTGTCGCCCGTGGCTTCTCACAGATCGAGGGGACTGACTATGAGGAGACTTTTGCACCTGTCGCAAGGTACTCTTCCATACGGACGATCCTTGCTCTCTCAGCGCAGATGGGTTGGCACATTCATCAGATGGATGTGAAGACTGCGTTCCTCAATGGAGTTATTGAGGAAGAGGTGTACATAGAGCAGCCTGAAGGTTTTGAGATCTTCAGCGGTGAGTCGCATGTGTGCCGACTCAAGAGAGCACTGTATGGGCTGAAGCAAGCACCTCGTGCTTGGTACACTCGGATAGACAGCTACTTCACCGGGCTTGGGTTCTCCAAGAGTGAGGCGGATCCAAACCTGTACCAGATTGTGGTGGAGGGGAAGCTGTTGATCATCGTACTGTATGTAGATGATCTGATTTTGACTGGCGATGAGCGGTTGATACTTGAGAGCAGTGCATGGGAGATTGTCCCAAGACAGGTTGGGAAATCGGTTGTAGGTTCGCGATGGATCTGGGTGAAGCGAGTGGTGGGAGTGGAGAAGTACAGGGCGATTTGTCGCAGTGGCTTCTCCTGGATCAGAAGGGATTCAGCTGTGGAGGCTTTGTGCACACATGCGCAGGTACTCTTCCATCTGGGACCGATCCTTGCTCTCTCTCAAGTATGATGGGAACAACTGACTGTGGATGGTTGCTTAATGAAGCTGGTCCTGAGTGCGTTATTGAGGAGGAGGTGTACATAGAGCAGCCTGAAGGTTTTGAGATCTTCGGCAGTGAGTCGCATGTGTGCCGACTCAAGAGAGCACTGTACGGGCTGAAGCAAGCACCTCGTGCTTGGTACACTCGGATAGACAGCTACTTCACCGGGCTTGGATTCTCCAAGAGTGAGGCGGATCCAAACCTGTACCAGATTGTGGTGGAGGGGAAGCTGGTGATCATCGTACTGTATGTAGATGATCTGATTTTGACTGGCGACGAGCAGTTGATACTTTCATGCAAGGATGATCTTGCACGAGAGTTTGAGATGAAGGACCTGGGCATCCTTCATTATTTCCTGGGATTGGAGATTTGGCAGCGCAGTGGAGGACTGTTTTTTTCTCAGGGCAAGTATGCCCGGGATATTCTGGAGAGGTTCAACATGCAAGGCTGCAAGCCTGTTGATACCCCTCTTCCTGGTGGATGGAGGAAGGGAGATGCTACTTCGGAGGAGGTAGTGGATGCCACTGTCTATCGACAGTTGGTGGGGTCGTTGATGTATCTGGTCAATAATCGACCCGATATATGCTATGCAGTTAACCAGCTTTCGCAAGCTATGGTTAAGCCTACCAAGCTCTTTTGGAAGGCGGGCAAGCATGTATTGCACTATATCAGAGGCACATCGAGATATGGTCTATGGTACAGACAGGAGGATGGAGTGAAACTTTCTGGTTTCACTGATGCAGATTGGGCAGGGAGCCCAACAGACCGGAAGAGCACTTCTGGAGGAGTTTTCAGCATTGGGTCGACAGCAGTTTCCTGGTACAGCAGGAAGCAGAGATCCGTGGCACTCAGTTCAGCAGAGGGCGAGTACATGGCAGCAAGTTTGGCTGCATGCGAGGCTATTTGGATGAGGAAGATCCTCGCAGGTTTGTTCAGGTTGCATTTGGAGCCTACAGTGATCTACTGTGATAACCAGAGCCGCATCAAGCTCTCGGCTAATCCAGTATTTCATGATAGGTCCAAACATATCGACATCAGGTACCATCACATCAGAGATTGTGTTCAGCGGAGGATCATGATGCTTTCATATGTTCCCACGGAGGATCAGGATGCCGACATCCTGACGAAGGCGCTCACCGGGAGCAAGTTCGAATTCCACAGAGGCAGGATAGGGATTGCAGATAATCCATATCTTGCTGAGAGGGAGTGTTGAGAATGCAGCAAGATGATGGAGCTTAGTGAAATGAAGTCGCCTTCACTAAGTGGGCCCGCAAGCAAATTCTGGCGCAAAGTCTATTTTTAGACTATGTCTATTTTTAGACATACGGAGCATAATTTGGGAATTCTACTTGGAGATTCTTAAAGTATGCGACATGTCGGTAAAAATAGATGAGACCCTTATTTTTAGGACCCAGGCTATTTTTAGACTGATCTCCTAAAAATATGGAAGTCAAATATTAGTTACCCTTAATAATATTTTGACTATAAACAACAGTTTACTCTCTTGGCGCACTTCAGTTTGAGTCATGGAGGTGGCTCATGCAACTGACACAAGGAATCACGTGGTTCCTAGGGTTTTATGGCATCTTGCATGGTTGGCTTCAGTTAGACTTCAGTGGCAGAAGTTTTGGAGGAGTTAACGGGACAGATAGTGGAGTTGTGTTATGTTTGTTTTAGTTGAACTAGTTGGGATTAGTTAACTAGCTAATCAACTAGATATGAGTGGAGTGAATTAAATAATATTTAATTCACTAAATATTAACCCATTAGTCAACTCAAGAACACTTCAGTTCACTACAGTGCATGATCAGTTCAGTGGAGACCAGTGGAAGAGGTAGATGAAAGGGTGAGTAAAGCTATCAGTTGGAGGATCGGTTTTGCATGGGATTTGCATTACACTTGGAGGAATTGTCCATGACAATTGCGCAGTCAAGCCAAGGGGATTCGAACCTTGGATCTCTTCATATACAGGCCATGATTGCGCAATAGAGGCAAGGCAATTGGCAGGGAGTTTTGAACCAGTGACTTGTTCAAAACTAAGCTGGATTGTGTGTGACTTTATGAGAAAGTACTGAGTACTTGTGAGGAGTATTGTACTTGTTTGGTTACATGATTTCTCCATTATAATATACACAATAGCTGCGGGGTTTTCAGCTATAGGCTTTCCCCATACATACTGAGTTAATGTGTGATTGATTTGATGTGAGATTGCTTCTATTATTTCTGCATGTGACAATTAATTGTAGAAGAAGGTTATGTGTTATGCATGCAATTCGAAATTGATGTATGATCGGGTTAATCTTCATTGAATAAGTGATTTATTCAGCTAATTTCTACAATTAATAGGGATCAATTGTTCTTATAATTGCACAAGCAAGACAGGTTGAGCAGAGGCAGGAAATTGGCTAAGTGTTGGTTGATTTTTTCTGGATTAGTGTGAGACAGTTGGTAGAGTGAAATAAACTCTTGTGATAAGAGTGCATTGTATTTTTTCACGAGTCCTTGGTTGATTATACAATAAAGATGGAGGGGTTTTGAGCAGCAATATTTACCCAGGAAAAATATTTGTGTTGTGTGATTTATTTTTTTCTTTCTCTTACTTGGTGTGATTGTGCGATCGTGTTTAATTTCCGCAAATTAATTGTAGAAGGATCTAGTACCTTGCTCTAGAATATTTCATGATCGGATTGAATCCATTGGTATACATATTATTTGTATAATTTCTACAAATTGACACTAGGGATGATGATGGAATAGAGGATACTGAGTAGCGGATGGACAACTTCCCTTGTCAGAGCATAAAAATCATGGATGACCTAGTAGCGACTGACTCGACTCCGGAGGGGATGGGGGACAGTATGATTGGAGGAAAAAATGGTTGACACGAGAGAGAGACAAGGAAAAAATGGAGGGAATATTATAGCAGGAGGCAAAGGGACTCAAGAAAGATTCCATGAATGCGGTGGTGACTCAACTCAGATGCTCTGAACTAGGGTGACTCGATGATGCTACCACACAGAATAGGCCTGGTGGGGACCATAAAAACATGAGCAAAAGATGGTTACTCATGAAGAAAATAGACACATGCATTAACCAGCATGAAGGAAAAGTGGTGGCCCAAGTACAAGCAACGCAAGTGAAGAAATCCGATTTTATGAGGCGGAAAAGTCACCCTTCTTGGAAAAATGGCTTCTTGGTGAAGTGTCAAATTACCAAAAATAAAAGGATACCCATTATAGTGCTCAGTGAGATCTTTCCAATGGTGTTGGCATTTCTTCAAACTAAGCTATGGTTTGGTTGCAATTGGCGAAAGAAAATTTAGGTTTTTTCTTTTAATAGGGTGATTTCCCTCCAATTTGATTCATTTTCTAAGTCAGCTGTGGTGAATTAGGAGAGGAGGAGAAGGTCGTAAATCTTGCGGTGATCGTAGCATACAAACCAACCGTTAGAAATCGGATCTGTGACTTTTAGGTATATGGCCTTACTTTTCTAAAAGGTGGCCTTAATGCTTCTTGGAAGGATGGTTCGTAGTGAAGAATCAAGGTAAGAAAGGAATACAAGAATGAACTACTTGAGGACATATAGAATCATCCCCACCCACCAAGTCAAACATGGGGACCAAATGGTAAGTGTGGTATAACATAAATTAGAATGTTTGACGATATGGTATTAAGCATATATGATATATGGCTCACCCAAGAGGTCGGTAAGACAAAATATCCAAGGAATGGGAGGACAATCGACCGTACCTAGATCGGTGGGTTTTAGGCTGAGACTTTTGTTAATCAAGTGATAAGGTGGTGAGGGGTTCCATCATGCCCCCAAGCATATGCGATGGAGGGGAGTGATCTGGTATGAAAAGGTTGGAATGATACCCCTAGCTAGAGGATTTTGTGGAGCGACATGGTGTTCTAAGTGGTGAAATAATGGATTTAAGTATTCAGTCTCATAGGCAATAAATAATCAAGAGGATGGTGAGATTATATAGGGGTATAGGTTCCCCCAAGCATGTTATGGAAATGCCAAATGTATTTAGAATAATGGAGTCTAAACACATTTTGTTGATGTGGTTTTCCATTTGATTATTTTATGGTTATCTTTTGTGGGATATTTTTAGAGAAATGAAATCGTGGATAAACAATCTCGTTTGGCACTGAATATATGAAGAAAATGGACTAAATTTCTGGGTTCACATACATGGTGTCACCATCCAAAAGAGTGGCTTCGAATATAATGAACTGGTGCTCACCTAGAAAATACTGAGGTTGGTCAACAACAATGTCAAAGGGAATGGTTCGTTGATGTAAGATAAAGGAATGATTAAGTGGATCATCCCTAGAGTGATCTAAAGTGATGTGAGACTCTAGAGCTTCTTCTAAATGGGGAATAATAATGGTACTAGAGTAAACACTACTAGATGCACTAGGATTTTAGTGGAGAATTTCTTCTCCTAGACTCTAAAATATGGGTGTCCCCTTACCCAAACATTGGGTGTCAATGTAATGGCCACAAGGTGTACGTGGTTTGATTGCATGTGTTTGAAGTAAGGGGTTACTAAACAAATCGACCTCACAATGGATGAATTCATTGGACTCCACAACATATTGGTCATGGGTGTGCTACGGAAGGAAGTACGCACAATGGTGCATATTATCCCAAGGAAAATCAGGGGTGGTCATGCCTTCCATAATGTCTATGTCTGAATGGAAGATGGGAGGACTGGTGGAAGGGAGACCACATGACGTAGCGGGGCTACCTGACGCATCATCATGAGAGATATGGTTCACATATGCATCGCTACGGAGGGTAGACAAAGAGCTAGTAGATGAAACATCTACTAAGGTTGAGACCAAGGTGTTCGCCGAGGGAAGTTTGACCGAAACAAAAGGGGATGCCCCAGAGGGGTCTTCCACCATGGATCTGTTGGATTATGACAGATAGAGAATAATGACCGAAGACTCCATCATCTCGACATCAAGGGGAGGTACCACAATGGTCGCATAAATTTCCTCAGGTTCTACTGAAGAAGAACTCACAAGTAGAGGGGTACATGATCCACTATGAATGGCCTCTATTTTTTGAATTTCCTCAAGGGTATCATGAAAGTTGTTGAGACAAGGAAAATTATGATAATCATGCCCATAAATATCACACAAAGCATAGGGGTGGTTCGTGCGCAATGATTTTAGTTTCTTAGTTGAAATAGGTAAGGTACAATGGACCTCCCAGATGTCTGATTCAGGAAACGTCTCATTGACCAAAATTTTGGGACAAGGAAGCTCAGGAAATTTATGGGTGGCATGCCTAGAAACATCGCACAAAGAACACGGAGGTGACTACTTCAGAGGCTTAGGAGGAGGAGGAGCTATTTGAGGGGCCTTGTCCTTAGGTTCTTGTTGAGGTGGTTGTGGCACTGAAGCAAAGGGAGGAGTCATGGTGACTGGTTGAACCAGGGTCAAAGCATTATATGGTTTGAGTTTTCAACATGGAGTGTTTGCTGGAGTATCAATGTACCAGACTGGGATCCCTAGGGTGAAATTGGGAAGACTCAACATAGCCATAATGGCTACCGAAAATACTCCAGCAGGGGGGGCTTAAAATGGTATCTAACTGGAAGGGTAATGGCCTGGTGGAATGGCTCCCAAATGGTTTAGGCTAGGGGGAACCATTCCTGGTTGAAAAAGGTTGGTAGAGACACCATCAAAAGGAAAACGTCCTTAAGGAGATGGTCTTGAAGGTTGTTTCAAGTGAACTACAACAGGTTGCGGAGGTGCCCATTGTTGGCTAGTCGAACCGTGCCACTTTTGGCTAGCCGGAGACACTTGCAACATGCAAACTTTCAACGAGATAGGCTCAATGATAAGAGGGGCAATACAAGGGAATGAACCAAGTAAGGTGGAATATTTATAGACTCCTAGTGAAACACTAGTGAGAGGTGTGATTTATTGGTTATCGACCACCAAAGATATGATAGGCTCAAGGGAGGTCTCAAACTTCGGTTCGTAATATGTCAACTGGCCGATGGTGACAATATTTCCATTATGGGGAAAGAACATCTTACGATGAACCAAAAATGCGATAACAGACATCGCATAAGTATAGCGACAACCCAAAAGGATATTGTAATCCAAGGGGGCATTAATTACTTCTATGTCAATATAAATAGTCTTGCTCGCAAGTGGGACAGGAAAATTGCAGAACATGCCAAGGGGCTGAGAAGGGTAATCATTCCATGCATGCAAATTTATGGTGGATGGGGCTAAGTCAGGTGATTCGAGCATATTCCAAACAAAAGTGGACATCACACAAGTGGATGCACCCTCGTCAATGATACATCTATGAACATGGGCATTACAAATCTTGACTAGTATTTGGAAGGAAACGGATGAATTTAAATGGGGATGTTTTGATTCAACATCAAAGACGATTAAACGATCATCAGAAGAATCCATTGTGCCTAAAGCAAATAGTAGAACTTTTCGTTGAGATGGGAAAAATTAGAGAACTTTCAACATTGACATGGTACGTGACTGCGTTGTTATCACTCAGTAATTTCTCCAGGTTCAAGAAAGAAATAGTCTGAGGAAACCGTAAACCTACTTCAAACTCTAGGATCTAGCCTTCCTAGGGTTTAGAGAGGGCTCTCTCCTTAAAGTTTAACTTTGTTTTAATTTGTGAATATTAGGCTAGTTATGAAAGTGCAGCTTTGTTTTTGTTTTGGTAGATTTGGTGGGAAAATTTCACTTGGAGGGATAGATAGAGGGAAATCTACTTGTCCATTGGGCTATGGATTCTAAGTCAAGCTAACATAACTGATATCAAGGCCTTAAAGGTCAAATGTCTTCAGGGAAAGATAGATAACCCTTGAAGATCTTGGAAAATCAGGATAAACGACACTTTAAGGTCCTTTGATCCAGAAAAGGGAAGTAGTAGATAGAGGTCAAATGGGAGAGGGAGCAATTAAGGGTTCCCTACACCAGAAATCAGAAGAAAACAAAGAAATGATAACTAGTTAAAAACAGGGTGCTATTAACATGTCCTATAGTAATACTCATAGTTATACATTCAGATTTAGAATTAAAACACAGATGTATGTATGTAACAATTAAGAATAACAATGACAAGTTTTAGAGAGTACTTCACTCCAGATAGCTTATCACAGGGATCATGAAGTATGATGCCAAATAGTTGATCCAGTCTGCTACTCAAAATCGAAATCCAAAGCCTTAAAGTCAAAAAAATACCTATAGTAATCTCCAGCAATTTTATTCCACCAAAATACTTCAAAGAGTGAAGTATTTATATAAATTCTAAACTAGAATATCTTGAAAAATATCAAGATTGGTTTACAAATATCTCCAACTGTTTTACATAAATATAACTTAAGTAAAGGACACTCAAAAATAATGCATCTATTTGGCACTATTTTTCATGGATATGTGATGTCAAAGAGGATAATTCGAATTTGATCTCAACTCTTAGTTGATGATGAGGCATCCAAGTCACTAACTCTCTCCTTTCTTTGTGCATTATGCTCTAGCAATTCTACAAAATTGGGGTCCAATGATACCTTTTTATTTCTCACTCCTAAATAGATATTTAAAACATGAAAGAGGTTATTGTATATAAATATGTTTTTGAGATAAACCTCTGTCTGTTCCCTAAAATTCTACTCCAAATGTTCACAATAGACTCTGAAAAACGATGTGTAAAACATAGTTTTTCAAAGTCTAAAATATAGGCTGTAAATATGCGCATGTATCTCTCATTCTGTAATACCTGTACAAAAGGTGAGATAGGTTTTTGTAGATGGTTCTCTTAGGAACAAAAACCTCCCTAATTTTTGTAATATGTATTTCTTATTGGCCAGAGTCTTCTCTGCGAAATGATGACTTAACAGGAATTTTCTGAAAAAAAAGTGCTTTCAAATATTGTTTAAAATTTCCAAAACCATAATGGCTGTTAGAAAAGTGAGAGAGGTTTTTGTATTTGGAAAACTTAAGAACATAAACCTCCTTCAGTTTTGAAAAAATCATCTATTATTAGACACAATATTTGCAAAACTATGACTTAAACAGGAAATTTCTGCAAAAATGTCCCTTCTTGCTCTGTTTTCATCTTTTAACCCTTTTGTTCTTTTAACTATTTTTCTTTTACTTTGGATAAAATTCATTTTTGTAGAAATTATTTTCATCTTTATTTACCATTTACTGCCTCCATGTTTTACTTTTACTGTTTTACCTTGACTGCTCTGTAACTTTTTTTTAACGTTCATTTTGACTGTTGGTGTCCTGTGACCTGGCAGATTGGCATGCCAAATGACAAGGAAACATGCAAACCAAGCTTTAGAGCTCTAAGATCTAGCCCTCCTAGTCTTAGAGAGGGATCTCTCAATATTTTTATAAGGATGTGTCTTGAAAGTTTTAGTAGTTGATTTTAGGCTAGTTATGAAGTGCAGGGTTGTTTGTTTTGTTTGGTTGGACAAATGCATTTCATGCAATATAGATAGAGCATGGGAATCTACAAGCCATTGGGCAATGGAGTCGTATGAAAGTCAAAAAAGTATTGAATGAGAAGGAAGGGGAAACCAAGGGGCAAATCTAACTCGATTAAGGATCTGTTGAATAATACAGGTGAAATGGGATGAACATTAAGGACTAAGAGTGAAAAACAAACCAAACCCTTTCACAATGACTTAAAATATTTGGGGAACGCCCTATTTCCTCCTATGAGTTCACTTTTGAGATCTCAATCAACAAGGACATACAATTACATTCAAAGAGGAGGGAACACCTTAGACATCTAGGATTGCAATTATAGGGTCCTTTAACACAATAATCACAGTAAGAAACAGAGGGTATGATTGAAACAAACCTCTCTGTCAAACTGCAAGCATTAATAATTAAAGGGAGATTTCAGACACAACATTTAGTGGCAAAGAAAGAGAGAATGCCTAAACAGTCTTTAGAACAACTGAATTAACCATTTATGAAATAAAAGAAACTGAATATTCAAGAGAGCTATTTAGACTACCCTGTCATTTTCTGCAGCAGAAAACATATAAACAGTGAAGGATAAATAGGTCAGAGGTGCTTCTAAGATACATTTCTCTGCCTAAACTTTTTATCCTACTATAATTCAAAGCATAATGGAACAAAGTGATAAACGAGAAACAACATTAACAATAAGAGATTACTTTACCAAAACTAAGCTCAGGGATCCAATGGTCCGGCCTCCTTCATCAACAGAAAAATAGGAACCTCCACACTCCTTCAGAACACCAATGCTTCTTCAAAGCAGCAATATGTATTACTTTATAAATCACCAAATGCCAACGTTTTACAATGAGACTTCAAAGAGTCCTTATAGGAAAAATGAGGAAAAGTAGATGAAGAAAGTTTTAATGATCATTTAAGGCAGAGCAAGAGTGTATTGGATGTTTCACTCTGCTTAATACATATTACATTAATGCTGGATCATTTCTTTTGTTTTCGTTGACTTCAGGACATACAAGCAGGTTGGAAATAACTCCAAAGAGTGTCTTCTAGATGGCTGCAGCAGTTTCTGTCATTCCTTCTGGGAAAAATAGATGAAATAATGGGCTATAGGTTTCCCATACCTTACAATAACTGTTCTAACAATTAAAATATGTGCTGTCAGTGTGATAACTGTCAAAGTGTCTTTATAGGTGAAATGCAGGCTACAGGTGGCTTCAGATATTTTGATGAATTAATCTGCTCTATCTTGATGTACATAAGGTCTGACTAGTTCACCTTATCTGATTTGTTTTATCTTTATGAAATGTGCTTTGTCCTTCATGTTCGATCTGTAGACTCGAGTCCTTTAATCTTCAAACTATATGCTCAAACCTTTATCTTTGATTACTTCACTAATCTGTGTTTAACCTTTGTTTCTTGACAGGTAATTTTACGTGCTTGAGGGTTTGGTAAATAGTCAATAATCATGAATTATTGACTTAAAACCTTGGATTTTCATCTTCGACCCTGTGTCATCTTTATTGGGCTGTGGGATATTCAGGTGCTCAAAACCCTGACATAGAACCTGAAAAACAATAAAATGTTACAAAATCCTGCGTTGTTTGGGCTGTGACTTCTTGCAGAGGCTCTGGGGTTGCAGAGGAGCAGTGAGAAGGTAGATGTATGCAGCGGAGAGACAGAGAAACCATGGAAGAGGATGTACCAGGTTTAAATTTGAATATGGCGCAAAGAAAAGGATTGTCAGTTTTGGGAAAACCATTAATGGTTTTCGCGCAGCGAAATGGGGGTAGGAGGTTTTGGGCGTTTGGAACACAATTCCATTCAGCGATTGACACGTGGATTTCTAAAACCACTTTTATCACACAGAATTTGCGCGGTGCTGGGGAGAGGCCAAAAGTTGCGCGATGTTAATCGGGCCGGTCATTGATCATAGGTTGC
Source organism: Pinus albicaulis (assembly GCA_034641835.2). NCBI lineage: Eukaryota > Viridiplantae > Streptophyta > Pinopsida > Pinales > Pinaceae > Pinus > Pinus albicaulis. Next base: position 7,374,768 of record MU968411.1, on the reverse strand, counting down.
ATATTTGGATAAAGGCGGTCGGTGACGCGACGGGTGAGATGCGGGTTATTATGCATGGCCCAAGGTGACGTAATGTTTTGTCACATAGTGATCAAGTGTTGGCTTATCGGTTAAGTCCCTGATCAGTTTAATTCTTTGACTGGATTGATCGAGATTAAAAGACGGCTGAAATATTTTAAAAGGGAAGGAAAGAGTAGTATATGGAAAGCGGAAGATAGATGGCCTCATGTACTGCTGATTCGTATAGATCAATTCTGCCTAGATTCACTGAGACCATAATGTCGAGAATGAGAAATAAACAAAAGGAAAGGTTTTTTAACGCTGAGTTTTAAAGTTAAGCGTCTGATTTGTGGGGCTGTTTCATATGAGACTGAGGGTTAAAGGATATGGGTGATTCTAGACTTTAATTATTTTAAGTGCAAAGGGTTGTTTTTAGGCCAAACACAAAGATTTTTAAGACCAAAACAGAGTTTTGATAGATGAAAATGGAGGGATTTAAACCAAATAAATGGGAGATATAAGGTTTAAATGGGGTTAAGATAATTTAGAGGTGAAATGAAGGGGTTTTGTGGGATTTTTGAAGGAAACAAGGATGAAAAATGGAGATTTTGTGGGAGTGAAATGGAGAGGTAAATGGTGATTAGTGGAGTATTATGAGCAGTTTTCTCTTGGTAATGAGCAGGTTTTTGAGGGCTTAGAGTGAAAAAGTAGTGAAGATTAATTCAGAGGATAAAGAATCATCATAAGACTTCAAATATGATGGATTTTCAAAGGAAATATATTTCTTGAAGGCTTGACGACAAATTTAGCCACCATTAGATATATCAGAATTTATAGGTGGCTAACAGTGGCTCCACTTGGGGAGGACATCTTGCCCTTTAGGTGTCCAGAACCTCAGTAATCTCTGTATTTAGCAGACCAGTGCCATTTCATTGGGCATAATTCTTCATTTTACAACCCTTCACTGTCCTGTAGCAAGAAATCCATTTTAACAACACTTCTACCTACCCCAAACTATTTGTCCTAGCATTGTTTTCTTTCTTGAGTGCACTTGGACTGGAAAACTCTTTTCCAATGTTTTATTTTGCAAACATAAAACTAAACCTCTCTAATGCTACCCTTATTTCTCCATGAGTTCAGATCAAGCAGTTGAACTCATAATTTTCTCTACCTAACTACTATCTGTCAGGATTAGACTGTCTGACAGATTTTCATTCTCTATATTCTAAAACAGAAATTGAAACACAGCCAAACCAGGATTAGGTTGTCTGATTTGCTGTGGGTCCATGGCATAAAAAACAAGTTTCACATGAACTGAAACTTGCAGAGATTCAAAAACCAAAATTTTGAAGGCTAAAGATCTGAAATTTTAAAAACATTCTTCCTTCTTGTTGTGACTCAAATTTTGAGCTTTTTAGAGTCACCTTTCTTTCTTCATTCGAGCTCTGGTTTTGATCCTGTTAGAGTTGTTTTCTTCTTCTTTTCTGGTTCAAGTTTTGAGCATGTTAGAACCAGTTCTCTTTCTTCTATCCTAATCTGTTCTATTGAAAATCAAAGATTAAACAGTTTGGAAAATCTTCTTCATTATCATATCAGCAGTAAATTGAAATCTACCCAATCATGATTAGGCTGTGTGATTGGAAAGTAGTGCTCCTTAAAGTCGTGGAATTCGAGCTTGCACACATTCATATTTTTTGTTAGGGTCCCTATGACTAGTATAGTACCTTATTGTTGTTAGTGTAACCCCATTATTGTTATTATTGTACCCTTGTAACCCCCAATTTTGTTATTATTGTGCCCTTAAATTAGTATTGTTAGGTCGGCTAGGATTACATTGTGGCCCACTAGGATTACATTATGGCCCCATGGACTCCTATATATAGAAAGGAGGTTTTGTAAATTGTATCATCCAATAATTGTTCATTTATGTAATGTATTGGAGGTTTCCCCCTCAAAGTGGCTCATTTATAAGGCATTTATATCTCTTTTCTTCTCTTTTTGGAGCTGGTTACACAACATTTGGTATCAGAGCTTTGGATTCATGGGTTTCGCTGCTCCAAACAGGTCATCGTGGAATTTTAGCTATAAATTTTTTTCTATGAAGTTTTAGAAGCTGAAATTTTAAGGGTACGAAGCCGAAATCCTGAGGAAGCTTTTCTAAAAATTTCAGAGCTTGGTTCGCAATATTTGCGGAGATATCATTTGTGGAAGTTAGGTCTTTTTTCAGGCTCCTAAACAGGTCATCGTGGAATTTTCACTATAACTTTTTTTGTACGAAGGTTAAAAATCTGAAATTCGTATGGTGCGAAGCTGAAATCCTGAGGAAATTCTTCAAAAAATTTCAGAGCTTGGTTTGCAATATTTTTGGAGATATGATCTGTGGAAGGTAATTATTTTGCAGTTCTCGAATTTGGGCACAAAAAGGTGATCGTGGGAAAAGTTAAATAACTCTCTCTCTCTGGGCATCAGATTGGAGTGCCGTAAAAAGTGGTCACAAGCACATGGACTGCAGTTTCTTGGCTATCAATTTCAGAGATGAAGGATGAAACAGTGACACGTGGCAAGTCGTATAATTTCACTCTACTGAACCAGTCCATAATTAGTTCATTGTGCGAGATTGGACACAAATTTGTCTTGGAGAATCCAAATTAGGTCAGACCTGTGAAATTCGAAAGATAATTCAGAGGGATACATTGGTACCAAAAATAAAATATTGAAGTGCTTCAATCACAAATATAATCCAATTACAATATCGAGCTCCTCAAAAGCAAGAAAAAGGTGTGTATTTTTTTCCGAATTGCATAAGTCTTGTTTGAAGAATCAATTTGAATTGATTCCAAGGGCATATTGTAGAATAGATATCAGTATTGGGTTCTAAAAGATGCCCCGTAAAAATAATTCAACACCCATTAAGCCTTCAGAAGGATCTACTATGACTCATGAAGATGAAGAATTGCAACATGATCTATCAATATTACAAGAGAAAGTGCAACAAATTTCACTCTCGCAAAGAGCAACAAAAAATGAAATGGAAGTTTTGAAGAAAGGCATGGAAGCTAATATGGATGGTGTGCAAGCTAAGATGGATGGCGTGGAAGCTAAGATGGATGGCATGGAAGCTGGCGTGGACGCTAAGATGGATGGCATGGAAGCTAAGATGGATGACATGAAATACAACATGAAAAACCTGAAGAATGATCTAAAGACAGACATCGAAGGTTTGAAAAAGTTCATACAAGAAATGTTTCCTAATGGTGAAAAGATAGTAGAAGAAACTCATGATGAGAACAAAATCAATGTTAATCGTGATTTCATAAACTCTACTGTTGGCGGGAAGAACCACCATATTCCAAAAATGGATATGAGGAAGTTTGATGGAAAGGATCCTGTAACATGGATACTACAGATGGAGCAATATTTTGATCTCCATAATGTGAAAAACACATAAAAGGTACGCATTGCAACTTTACATTTAGAACCAAATACATTTGTATGGTATCGATGGCTTTGCTCCCGTAAAAAAATTGTCACTTGGTCTATTTTTACGGAAGAAATGATAGCACATTATGAGGATACAAAGAGCAACACCTTCTTTAGCCAATTGATAAATCTCAAACAAAAGGGTTTAGTGGGGCAGCACATTGAGGAATTCCAAAAGTTGAATATAAGGGTAATTGATATTCCAGAGGAACACAGGATCGATCTCTTCATAGGCACTTTAAAGGATAATATCCAACATGAATTTCGCGTTTTGGAACTAGATTCATTGGAGAAGGCATTCAGGTTGGCAGGAAAAGTTGAATGTAAAATAATGGCGACAAGGAAGCCTACCACTCAATTCTATAAAGAAGGAAGTGTTGCTACGCCTAGATTTCCACAACCTACAAGGTTGACACCACAAAAATTGGAAGAAAAAATAGCAAAAGGGCTTTTCTATAGTTGTGATAGCAAATACACTAAAGGTCATAAGTGTGCTGAGAAGAAATTATTTTACATAGATTGTGAAGAGGAAGAAGAAAATGAACAAGAAGAGGATATACACCTAGAACCAGCCCTAGAAGAGGAAGAAATGAATCCGACCATATCATGTAATGCACTGGAAGGAATTACCACTCCTCAAACTCTCAAGATACAAGGACAAATCAAGAAGAAAAAGGTAATAGTGTTGATTGATTCAGGTAGCACCCATAGTTTTATTCATTGTAAGGTAGCCAAGGAATTAAATTGTTTCCTATACCCAGCACCAGAATGTCAAGTGATGGTTGCAAATGGAGGAACTATAAATTGCTCTGGAAAATGCCATAATATCAAGCTAACCATGGGGAATATGTATTGACTAGTCCAATGCTTTCCATTCCTATGGGAGGTGCTGATGTTGTACTAGGAGTACAATGGTTACAATCTTTGGGGACCGTAGCTTTTAATTTTCAAGAAATTTTCTTGAAATTTTTTTCAGAAGGAAAGGAAGTCGAATTACGGGGTATTGAAGGGAAGCCAGGAAGGATAATAAGCTCTAATGTCATGACAAAGCTTCTAAAGAAAGAACAATGAGGCGTAATTGCACAATTATGCTCACTAGAAGTTCCGACATCAAAATCATCTATTTCTGCAGATCTCCAACAAGTCTTGGACAATCATTCCAAGGTGTTTGAAACTCCCAAAGGACTCCCACCTATTCGTGAACATGATCATGCTATTCATTTGATTCCAGGAAGTGTTCCTCCAAACATCAGGCCTTATAGATATCCCTACTTCCAAAAGAGCGAAATTGAACGTATGATTGCAGAAATGTTAGAGGCGGGTATAATTCAACCTAGTCAAAGTTCTTTCTCTACTCCTATAGTATTGGTACACAAGAAGGATGGATCATGGCGAATGTGTCCGGATTATAGGGAGCTCAATAAGCTCACCATTAAAGATAAATTTCCCATTCCTGTGATTGATCAATTATTGGATGAATTACATGGAGCAATTTATTTTACCAAGTTGGATCTTCGTTCAGGATATCATCAAATTAGAATGAAGACTGAAGATATTCCAAAAACAAGATTTCGAACTCATGAGGGTCATTATGAATTTTTGGTCATGCCTTTTGGCCTTACCAATGCACCTTCTACATTTCAAGGGTTGATGAATTCCATTTTCAAACCCTTCCTTAGAAAATTTGTGCTAGTATTTTTTGATGATATACTAATCTACAACAAATCTTGGAAGGATCATGTTGAACATGTTGACAGGGTGCTCAAACTATTGCAGGAGAAACAATTATATGCAAAAACATCCAAATGTTTCTTTGGAGTACAAGAGGTGGAATATTTGGGTCATATTATATCTCACGAGGGTGTTAAATTAGACCCTAACAAAATTAAAGCCATTAAGGAATGGAAAGTCCCCAAGACAATAAAGCAGTTGCGAGGATTTCTCGGGTTAACAGGCTATTATCGCAAGTTTGTTAAGAATTATGGGAGAATAGCAACACCTCTAACAATATTATTGAAGAAAGATGCATTTTCATGGACTCCTGAAGCAACTAAGGCCTTTGAACATCTTAAAGAGGCAATGTGCCTAGCACCGGTCTTAGCTACGCCAGACTTCACAAAAACCTTTATTGTGGAATGTGATGCCTCAGGAAATAGAATTGGTGCAGTTTTAATGCAGGAAGGAAGACCCATCGCTTTTGAAAGTCATCCAATCAAAGGAAAGTATTTACAGAAACCTATTTATGAGAAGGAAATGTTAGCAATACTGCATGCACTAAAGAAATGGAGAACTTACCTAATGGGAAGACACTTCAAGGTAAAAATTGATCATGATAGTCTTAAACACTTTTTGGAACAACGACTATCTTCAGAAGAGCAGCAAAAATGGGTCACAAAGATGTTGGGTTATGACTTTGAAATAATCTACAAAAAGGAAAGCTTAATGTTGTTGCAGATGCACTCTCAAGAAAGAATGAAGAGGTGGAAGCATTGCTTTGTGCCATTTCTATTATCCAACCGTATTGGATAACCGAAGCAAGAGATGAATGGAAGAAGGACAAAGATGTATGGACACTCATTCAAAAGTTGCAGCAAGATCCTAGTACATCTGATACATTTAGTTGGAAAAATGATTCCTTATGGTACAAAGATCGATTATATCTTTGTAATAATTCCCAAATAAAACAAAAGATTCTTCTGGAATTGCACACTTCTCCTTTAGGAGGACACTCAGGATTTTTAAAAACTTACCACATGGTGAAGAAAGAATTTTTTTGGGATGGCCTTAAATCTGATATTCAAAATTTTGTGGCGGAATGTTTGGTTTGCCAGCAGAATAAAGTGGAAACAATTAAGACCCCGGGACCTCTACAACCTTTATCCATTCCAAGTCAACGTTGGGAGGAGATTTCAATGGATTTTATCACAGGTTTACCTAAGTCCGAAGGAAAGAGTGTCATCATGGTGGTAGTTGATAGACTTACCAAGTATGCACACTTTGTGCATTATCTCATCCATTTAAAGCAAGTACAGTTGCTACTACATTTATGGACAGAATTCAAAAGCTACATGGAAGCCCAAGGGTTATTGTGAGCGACAGAGATCCCATTTTTACTGGAAATTTTTGGACGGAGTTATTTTCTTGCTTGGGTACTCAATTAGCTCATAGCTCATCTTATCATCCTCAATCTGATGGTCAAACTGAGATAGTAAATAAATGTTTGGAAGGATATCTTCGTTGTTTTGTATCTGATAAACAAACACAATGGGTCAAGTGGTTACCTCTCGCCGAATGGTGGTATAACACTTCCTTCCATACTGCAGCAAAAATGACCCCATTTATGGCACTTTATGGATATCATCCACCATCGATCACATCATCTTTAAGGGAAAATTCGAAGGTTCAAGCAGTGGAAGATCACATCGAGCATCAGCAAGAAGTTCTCCAACTCTTAAAGGATAACCTGAATTTGGCACAAATCGAATGAAACAACAGGCAGATCAACATCGCAGCGAGAGAAGTTTTGATGTAGGAGATTGGGTATTTTTACGGCTACAACCATATAAACAAATGTCCCTCAAGCAAGCTAAGAAGGATGATAAATTATCGCCAAAGTACTATGGTCCTTACAAGGTGTTGCAAAAGATTGGTACTATGGCATACAAATTGGAGCTTCCTGCTTCTTCGCGAGTACATCCAGTTTTCCATGTTTCATGCTTAAAGAAGGTTATAGGTGAAAATCTTCCAGCTCAAACAGTATTGCCAGAACTTGATGGGGAAGGGAAAATCATATTGGAACCTGAAGCAGTCATGGAAAAAAGAACTCGACAACTACGGAATCGATCAATTTCAGAGTATCTCATCAAGTGGAAGAACTTACCTACTCAAGATTCTACATGGGAGGATGAGAATTTTATACAGAAGCACCCAGAGCTACTCAAGCATTGAGGACAACACTTTTTTGAAGGAGAGGGGCATGTTAGGTCCCTATATGACTAGTATAGTCCCTTATTGTTGTTAGTGTAACCCCCTTATTATTATTATTGTACCCTTGTAACCCCCATTTTGCTATTATTGTGCCCTTAAATTATTATTGTTAGGTCGGCTAGGATTACATTGTGGCCCACTAGGATTACATTATGGCCCCATGGACTCCTATATATAGAAAGGAGGTTTTGTAAATTGTATCATCCATGAATTGTTCATTTATGTAATGTATTGGAGGTTGCCCCCTCGAAGTGGCTCATTTCTAAGGCATTGATATCTCTTTTCTTCTATTTTTGGAGCTGGTTACACAACATTTTTATCTCTCTTTTTGGTATGGGGCTGCACCTTTCTTGTTTTATCTGCTCGCTTTTCTCTTTCTCTTGTTTTTGTATTTTTCTCATTTTTATTCTACAAAGGAATTAACAAAAAGACTAACTAGATGCTCAAGAGCTGAGCTTTATTGACATTCCTACCTACCCTAATCTAACTTGGAATATTTACATGTTTAGCTAATGAACTCTCTTTTCCAGTACAACCAATCCAGTAAATGATTCCATGATTGTTCCTTCTTCATCTCTTTGGGCAGGCTGGAAAAACAGGGCCACTCCCATTCCTTTTGTTTCTTAGCAGCAGTGCTAAATAATCTTCTTGCCTTTGGTAATATACTGCTCCTAACAACCTTTATCCCTTCCTCAAATATCTTGAAGAAATTAGCATAGGTATCTTGAAACAATTCCTGGTTATGAATATTTGGAAGATAGGTTTCAACCAGGATTTCCTTTTCCACTGGATCAAGGAAAAGATTCTTTTGAGAAAGAAACTCTTCCTCATCTTCATTATTTTCTGAACTGGAGAACTCATCATATACTGCAGTGTTGTCCTCTTGTAGCTCTGAGATATTCTGATTTGGTGGGCTGAGCTCTGTGAAAACATCCATGTATTCTTGAGCCGGGGTCTGTTCCATTGCTTCCTCTTTTTCAAGAGAAGGCTGCTTGGTTTCAACCTGCTCAAAAATTTCTTTATTGTTTTCTTCTTCACCCTTTGAGATGAAAGGCTACTGATTTCCAAACGCATGGAAACTATTACTGATGATCTGAGATAAATAAGAGTGAAGATTCAATGAATCTTCACCTGCTACTACACTTTCATAACTTTCCTCATCAGTATCATAAACAGCCTGCATGGGCTCATTACTTTCTTGAAGTTCATGGAACTGATATTCCTTCCAAAAATATACTAATGATGGCCCTGCAAGATCAATTTCTGTTTGGAGAACATCATCATCAGATAGATCAAAATTAGGAAAATAATTAAAGTAAGTAATGCTACCAATCAAAAATACCGGATTATCAGTAAGTCTTTCTTTATTCTGATTTACAAGGGAGCTTTCTAAATCTGTACCACAAAGCTCAGTGGATGAATGGGCAAGAGTTTTTTTTTTATAAAATATTTCAGAGGCAGGCTGCTTGTTTAATATTTGATCAATTTCTTCTTCTGTCAAAATATGGATTTCCTTTTTAGCATGGACAGAAGAACAGCAGTCCTCTTTCTCTTGTGTTAACTGTTTTTTAGGCCTGATGTCTTCTTGAGCCTCTTCTAGGGGATCTTCACTTGTGCTTGCAGGGAAAATTTGAGGGTTTTCTACTGTTTCCTGATCTTTTTCTATTTCAAACAACTCCTCATGATTATGATGATACTCAGATAGAATACAAGGTTCGTGAGTTTTTTTTCCTACATTATCAGGATGCCACTCTTCTTGTGTAATCTGAAATGGGTTATAATCTAGAGGGGGAGTTCCTATATGTGTTGGTTCTCCTTCCACATCAGATTCTGCATTTTCTAAGTGGCTACTTGTTTCTTTAAAGCACTGCTCACTATAAGTATTTTCAATTTGGTCATGAAGTTCTCTTAATAGCATAGTACAAGATATAGGTAGGCAATCAAGAATTTCTTGACAACCTTCCTCATCATCTTCTATAAATTCTTGATCATCATACATGTCTTGCTCATTTTCTAGGTCTTGTAGAGGTGGAGTTTGTTCTTGATCTAGAAAAAGTGTGGGCTGCTCTAGATCATAAATATTTAAATTATCCTCACACCTCTCCATTATTTTTACAAACATGTACAACATTATTTCCATCTTGGTCAATAGTTTTTCTTCTAGGTCTGCATCTGAATCCATGTTGGTAAATCAGAAAAGAGGTCATTAAATCTTGTCAACCAATTCAGAGTCTTCTACCAGTGGATTCATTTGGTCTTTTGGGAGTTATGGAGTCACCAAGTGGAGGGTTTCAAAAATTTTGAGATGAGTTGCTATCCACCATTGTTGGAAATGTTGTCATTGATGGCAAAGGAGATGGCAAAGGAGACAGCATAGAAACAGAGAGAGAAAAAGAGGCAGCAAGATGTAGAAAGGTTCGAGCAGCATCAAAAGAAGCAAGGCTGTAAAATAATAGGATGCAGAGACAGAGTATAGAGTACAATGACACAATGAAACAGTCATGCACAAGACAGAGGATGTAGAGGCAGAGAATACAGAGGCAAAGCCGTGAGATTAAATGATCGAGCAACAGAGAAAGGTTGCAGAGAGTACAGTGAAACAGAGATAGAGAATACAGAGGCAGAGACAGAGAATAACAGAGGTCGAGACAGAGAATAACAGAAGTGGAACCAGTAAGGGCACAGAACCAAGAAAGGAACCGTAATTACACAATGAAAACCTAATGGAGTCGGGTGTTCAACATATGGAAGCACCGTATTATAATGTTGAGAATGCAAGAGGAAATAGGAGTGAAAGCAGGAATTTGATTAATAAGATTTAAAATTTAATGATGCGGAACCATGTGCTAGATGGAACCCTGAGCAAACAGTGAAACTAGATTTTTGGAAACCAACTGTATCGCGTGCGTTTGGGAGTGGTAAGTGGATTTCGCTTTTTGAACGCGATCTATGTCACTGATGGACACGTGTCTTTGGGTGGTATTTGAATACCACTTACATCACGTAACTTTTGTGTGTTAACCCTCGACCCAAAGAAAAACGCGATATTGCGCATTGTCCGTCGAATGGGGGTCCAAAGCTTAGTTGGAGCGCGAGAGTAGATTAACTGTCCAATCAAAAGAGGAGTTTCGAGGAAGAGAACCGAGACTATGGGACCTACAATCATTGATGCGAGGCCAAATATTATGTGAAGTTCAGTGTATTATGTGTATTACAAAAGTTAATAAACAGGCGGAAGGTAAGTTACATGCCCGTGAATGCAATACATTATGAAGTGTTGGGTTAATGTTATAAGCCATGGTTGGAAGGTTATAAACACTTGTGTGTTTAATTAAGGGCATAAAATCCATTGTTATAGCGTTAAGTGATAAGGTCGGGAGTATGTAAGTGTTTTATTATTTCATGTTCAAACCTTAGAGAGCGGGTTAAGAAGGGAGTGTGTCGGGTTAACACACTTGATATAATAAACAAAGGAAGGGGTTCAATATGATATGAGCGTTGTATTAAAGGGGACCAAGATTGTAATACAAGGCATATAATACATTGTATATGTGGCAGTGGGACCAGTTGAATTGTTTCGTTAATGGTTAGTGATTAACCATTGGAGAAAATGCTGAATGGTTGATATGTTTATATATATTAATTGTGGACCTTGACTATGTTGTGGATTAATGAAGAGGTAACCCAAACTTTAGACAGTGCATTATATTATTATAAACAAGGCAAGTTAAAATAACTCTGGAGCCCGAAAGGTTATATAACTACACATATTAGTGTTGGGTTTAAGTCTGAGTCAAAGACCTAATATAATGTTGACGGAGGATATTATATGTGTAGTGTGGGACCCCCTACATAAAATTCTAAGAATCTTAACCCAAGCTTAAGGATACATAGAAGCTGAAGCGGCAAAGTATATATATATGCAACACTTTATATATGTAGCGCTTTATATACAAGGGACCAAATCATATATATATGTAGCGCTCTATTTTTCGTGTTTAAAACATACGAAGTCTTATAAGGTGGGACCCTCACGAATCGCATCAGAGAAAATTATGGCAGCGGAACATGTTAATAAAAGTTTCGATTGTGATTGCGGACCCGATATATTAAAAATGGTGACTCATATTTTTTTGAGTTCCGGCTTAAGTGCATCGGAGTGATTCATCGCATTGGAGGTGAAAGAGTAACGAACAAACTGAAAGTTTCGATTGCGATTGAGTGATCGGATGATAGCCGTTGGATTTGCTGAAGGATGGACGGCGGATATGAGTTGTTTGAAAGGTGGGGCCTTTGATAATCGGATCGGAGAATTCCAATTGCATCGGTGGAAATCTAATGACCAAGTCACAGGAGCATTGTGAATCTTGTGATTGCGATTGAAATAAATGAGGCGGAGTATAGCTGGCATGTGGGCTCCATTCAAAAGATAAGATTAATACAGGTTTGCTCCGATTTTTTATACCAAAGCTAAAGAGTTTAAAGGAAAGCAAAGCAGCATGTATATATGTGTGTAAAAAAATATATACATATTTATATATGTGAACAGTGAATCATCAAATCGGAGTGAGAGCAGAGCATCGGAACATACATTGGGAAGTTGCCATTGCGATTGATCACAATTGGAAGTATTCAAGAGGTGATGCATCACATCGGAGAATAGAGCAAGCTTGGTGAGTGGGCCTGAAAGGGAATTTTATGTATTAAAATGATTTATTATTGTTATATTGTCGAGAGTTATCTGAGTTACATAACACGGCAGTTTTATATGCAGCAGTTACACCACATAAATGTTTTAATTGGTTTATATTGTTTGTGATGCACTGGCAAGTCTCCGTAGGAAACAAAACTCCACTGTAAATCTGAAAGTTGTACAAATTGTTGTAGTTTTCTAAATGATCTTGATAAAGAAGTAAGGAGACAGAAGGCGAAGAGTTAGGGCTATTCACTTTGAATTCCCTGTGGAATATGAACAGTTATGAGGAAAACTATATAAATGATATCACATTGATATGCATAGAGATGTTTAAGAATGTAGAGTATGAAGAATTGAGGTAGAGAATATAAGTTGAAGGAGGAGAAGAAAGAGATGCTATAAGACAGATTTGAAGACTTGAGGACAACATAAAAGAAGGTACAGAACAGAGCTGATATCCAAGGTAAATCAGCAAATGTTTTTCTTTGATAGAATGAGGAAGTTGGAGCTTCCCCATCAAGTTGTAGCTTGATAGATGTCAGTTGTAGCTGACTGAGGTTGGAGCCTCCTGTAGGTTGGTGCCTGCAGAAAATTGATGGGAGTTGGAACTTCCTTGCAAGTTGTAGCTTGTAGAATTGAGGTTGGAGCCTCTTGTGGGTTGGTGCCTACAGAAAATTAGTGGTGAGAGGGAGTTGGAGCTTTCCTTTACATCACAACAATAATAATATGTGTTTTCTCCCTTTATGGGTTTCCACTTATATCTACTATCTCTGTGTGTGATGCCTATGTGTTGATATGTTATATCCAATCTTCTTAATTCTTGCTGCTCTCATAATAAGTTTGGTGTCACATTATCTTAGTACTTGCTGCTCACATATTAAGACTGTTCACATATAAAGTGGATTATGAAATTCAACTGTAAATAAGCTTGATGAAAAGTTTTTAAAAGCTCATGAATGTGTTAAACTGATTCACCCCCCCCTCTCAATTTAACTAAGGGTTCAACAATTGGTATCAGAGCCAGTTCCTTTTGTATCAATTTAACAACTAAAAGGAGATCCTAGGTCCCCAGGATGGCTAGTCAAGAAGGAAGCTCAACCAATAAAGCCCCTTTTTTCATCGGTGCTAATTATGCCTTCTGGAAAATCAGAATGAGAGCATACATAATGTCTCTAGGAATAGAAGTTTGGGCTGATGTGGAATTTGGATATGCCCCAAAGGCAACTGACTCAGAGAAAGAAGCTAAACAAGACTTTGTAGCTAATGCAAAGGCCATGAATGCAATCTTAAATGGATTGTGTGAGGAAAAATTTATCAAAGTAATGCACAACAAGATTGCCAAAGAAATGTGGGATACACTAGAAAACATCCATGAGGGAGACAAAAAGGTGAAGACAACCAAACTTCAAGTCTATAGAGACCAATTTGAAAATTTAAAAATGAATGATGATGAAGACATTGCCAACTTATTTTTAAGGGTTGCAGAAATTGTGAATAACTTGAAAGCTCTAGGAGAAACCATAAAAGAAACTGTAATTGTTCAAAAGATTCTGAGGTCTCTTCCACCCAGATTTAACCCCGAGGTTTTTGCCATAGAAGAAACAACTGATTGGGAAACCTTGACCATGAACCAGTTACTTGGAAATCTAACAGCCTATGAGATGAGACTGCCACATAGGAAGCCAAATGTGAGGGAGGCAGCCTTTAAGACAAAGAAGAAGAAAGAAGAAAACGAAGATGCTCTTGCTCTGATGAAGAAGAGGCCAAATTTGTCAAGAAAATAGATAGAGGCTCAGGTAAATATAAAGGTAAACTTCCGTTTAAAAGCTTTAACTGTGGAAGAGTTGGACACTATGCTGCTAAGTGTCCTCATAAGAAAACAAGGAATCAGGCTCAAGAATCAGAGAAAACTATATCAAAGAACTGGCAGAAAGGAAAGAAATTCAATAGAAAATTTTTCTATGCTAAAAAAGACAGCAGTGCATTTGAAGACTCAGATGAACCCTCAAGTGAAGAAGGAACCTCTAAATTTATATTGATGGCCATAGAAGAACTTGAAGGACTCCTTCTAGAAGATGAAGAAAAAGGTGAAGTTGATCTTGAGGGGGAGCTAAGAAGTGCCTTGGAGGATATTGACAGACTCAAACTGAAGTGCAGAAAACATAAAGACATTCTCCTCAAGTATGTAAGAGAAGAACAAAATTCAGAAGTTCTCATTCAGCTGAAAGTAGAGCTTGAAGAAGTCAAGAAGTTAGAAGACATGTTACTTAAGCAAATTAAGGATAAAATTCAGGAACAAGAGAAATTTGAAGAAGAATTAGTATGACTGAGGAAGAAATTAGAAAATGCCCAAAGGAAAGTGTTAATAAATTCTTCTCAAATGAAAAACTCTGGTAATTTGAATTAAATTCTGGATGCTCAAAGATCTCCTCTGATAAAAACTGGGATAGGCTATGAAGGAGAATCAAGTAAAGGCAAAGAAAAGGAAAACAAAAATATTATTTTTGTAAAAGAAAATAAGGATGATGAAGCAGCTCAGATGATTCCTACAGAAGAAGAAACATGTAATGAAGGAGACAGAAACCAGAAGGAACCTCTAATAACAAAGAATGAAATAAATACTCAGCCAATAGAAAAAGGCTCATATACCCCTGAGTATATAAAATTTGCAAGCCATCAAAGGAGATTCTTCCCTCCTATGAAAAATGCCACCTGTTATGCCTGCCACAAGCTGGGACATATTGTTGCATACTGTCATACAAGGAGGATTAATTCAAACCAGCAAAGGATGCAAACAGTGAAGAGATTATCTCAAGAAAACAAATGGAGAAGACAACCTTTCATCAGGTATGCAAATTGTTTCTATGGATACTATTTTTACTATAAGGAATTTGGCCATAAAATCATAGAATGCAGAAAAGATGGACAAAGACTGATGTTCAAAACCTCAAGGAGGTTTATGAATAATGGAGAGTTTACTCATACTCATAATTCTACTAAAAATATGATTAAATTCTATGTACGCAATAAAATTGGACATATGCCTTCCAAATGTCCTCTCAGAGAATGTGGGTCATCATCTTAGAAAAGGTACCAAACAAAAGGATGCATGCAGTGGAAAAAGAAGGTGAATAAATGTGACCTGGCTCTAACAACTCAAGATCTGAAAAGCCAATGGTATTTGGACAGTGGTTGCTCAAAGCATATGACTGGAGATAGAAGCAAGTTTATAACCTTTGATGAAAAGAAATCTGGAAATGTTACTTTTGGCAATGACAAAGCAGGGAAAATCAAAGGAAAAGGCTCAGTCAGTCTAGATAATGGCAGAGGAAAGGCCCAATATGTACTATTTGTGGATGGGATGAAAGCAAATTTGCTGAGTGTAAGTCAAATGTGTGATAAAGGCTATGAAGTTCTTTTTAGAGCACAAGACTGTGAAGTCAGATCAAGCACCACAGGAAAGACTCTGATTAATGGTGTTCGAACAGAGAGTAATGTCTACATAGTGAAAGAAGAGAATGAAGCATGCCACCTTAGCAAACTTGAGGAGTCATGGTTATGGCACAGGAGATTGGGACATCTTAACTTCGACCATATCATCAGACTGAGCAAGAAGAAAGCAGCCAGAGATATGCCAGCAATAAAGAAGCCTTCAAATACCATATGTAAATCTTGTCGATTGGGAAAACAGACCCAGACATCCTTTAAGACCAAAGATGAGCTATCAACAAGTAGGCCACTTCAGCTTGTACACATGGACTTGTGTGGACCTTCAAGAACTAAAACGCCAAGTGGAGAATCCTACTTCATGTTGATAATAGATGATTTCTCCAGAATGACATGGGTTGCATTTCTCAAATATAAATCGGAAGCACTTGAGAAATTCAATATATTCAAGGCATTGGAAGAAAATAAAACAGGATGCAAGCTAAAGTGCATCAGATCAGACAGAGGAGGTGAATTCACAGACTATGATTTTGCAGATCTATGCAATGAACATGGGATAAAACAACAGTTTACTATTGCAGGGACACCTCAACAGAATGGAGTGGTAGAGAGACAAAACAGGTCTGTACAACAAATTTCTAGAGCCATGATGCAAGAAAGTAATATTCCCCAAACCTTCTGGGCAGAATCAGTACACACAACTGTGCATATTCTTAACAAAGCTCATTTAAGACCAAACAGTGACAAGACTCCTTATGAACTATGGCATGGTAAACCAGCATCAATCAAGCACTTTAGAGTCTTTGGAAGCAAGTGTTATATAAAGAATAATGATGAAAATATGGGAAAGTTTGATGCAAGAGCTGATGAAGGAATATTTTTAGGATATGCATCCAAGAGTAAAGGTTACAGGTGCTACAAAAAAACACTTCGGAAAATTGTGGAAAGCATTGATGTAATATTTGATGAAGAACTACCAAACAAAACAAGAAGTACAGGTTGCAGCAATCCTCTAGAAGATCATGAAGAAGAGAACCAAGATGATGATGAAATAAGCAAGACAACAGAAGATACTGAACTGAACTCAAAAGGCCCCTCAAGATACACTCAAAAGAACCATCCAGAAGATCAAATCATTGGGGACAAGAGTGTAGGAGTCCAGACAAGAAGACAACTAACTGAACATACATAAGAGGTATACCTAGCTATGTTATCACAAATAGAGCCAAAGAATTTTGAAGAAGCCAGCAAGGACAAGTATTAGGTGAATGCTATGAATGAAGAATTGGACCATATTGAGAAGAAAAATACCTGGGAATTAGTTCCAAGACCCACTGAGAAAAATGTCATAGGCTCAAAATGGGTATTCAAGAATAAGATGAATGAACAAGGACAGGTAATCAGAAATAAAGCCAGACTTGTCTGCAAGGGATATTCACAAATTGAGGGTCTTGATTATGATGAAACATTTACCCTTGTAACCAGAATGGAAGTTATCAGAATGTTTTTGGCATTTACATGCTACCATGACTTCAAGGTATATCAAATAGATGTGAAATCTACTTTCCTGAATGGAGATCTAGAAGAAGATGTCTACATGGAACAACCTGAAGGATTCTCATTAACAGATAAAGAAGACTATGTGTGCAGACTAAAGAAGGCCCTATATGGGCTGAAACAAGCTCCTCGTGCGTGGTATTCAAGGCTGGACAAGTACTTGCAAAAACAAGGTTTTAAGAGAGGAGGAGTAGATAGCAATCTATACATAAAGGCCAATGAAAATGAACTCCTGATTGTAGTAGTGTATGTAGATGACATCATGTTTGGACGCAGAAAAGATGAGTTAGCAAAAGGATTTGCTGAAGAGGTGAAATCAAAGTTTGAGATGTCTATGATTGGAGAGCTCACCTTCTACTTAGGACTTCAAATTTAGCAAAAGAACACAGGAACATTCATTTCACAAGAAAAATACTTAAGAGAAATGTTGAAACGATTCAAAATGGAAGACTGTAAACCTGTGTCAACTCCCATGATCACTGGATGGAAGCTATGTGTTGATGATGGATCTGCAGATACAGATCAAAGACATTACAGATCCATGATAGGAAGTCTGCTATACCTAACAGCTTCTAGACTAGACATTATGTTGGCAGTAGGACTTGTGGCTAGATATCAAGCAGCACCAAAACAGAATCACCTCCTAGCAGTCAAAATAATATTCAGATATCTACAAGGAACTGCACAATATGGGCTATGGTATCCAAAAGGCAAGAGCTTCACCTTGACATCATATACAGATGCAGATTGGGCTAGCTATGTGGATGACAGGAAAAGCACAAGTGGTGGTGCATTCTATTTGGGAAAGAGCCTGGTGGCATGGCTAAGCAAGAAACAAACATCTATCTCTCTATCTACAACAGAAGCATAATACATAGCAGCAGCAACATGTACACAAGTCATGTGGATGAAAAAAACCCTCCAAGACATGAAGGTAAGCATTGATGAACCTATCTCTATCAAATGTGATAATACAAGTGCAATAAGTATATCAAAAAATCCTGTACTTCATTCAAAAACTAAACACATCCCAATCAAGTACCATTTCCTCAGAGAACAAGTAGCACAGAAGGTAGTGAAGTTGGAATATGTGCCAACAAAAGAACAAACAACATATATATTCACAAAACCTCTTACTAGAGAAACATTTGAATATCTGAGAGACAAACTAGGGGTAGTATCTGCAGATGCTACTCTCTGACATGAAGAGAAAGCATAATTCAAGGGGGATAACAGAAAAGAATAAATCATTCCAGGGGGAGATCAGTCAACAAAGAGATTCACAAAAGAGCCAGAGCAACTAAGCAGGGCATGAAACAGGTCCTCAAGATCAGACTAACATGGACGAGATTTAAAAGCACACTGGGAAATGGGCAACCCTTTGCCACTGGGAAATGGGCAACCCTTTGCCATTGATGTCAAAGGGGGAGGAAAAGCAAGCAACAGAAGAAAGGGTCCTAAAAGGCAAGCAGAGGAAGCGTATTGCCATCAATGCCAAAAGGGGAGACTGTTGGAAATGTTGTCATTGATGGCAAAGGAGATGGCAAAGGAGACAACATATAAGCAGAGAGATAGAAAAAGAAGACTGTTGAAAGGCAAAGAGAGAAAAAGAGGTAGAGTAGTAGCAGAGAGGCAGCAGAGATCTGAAGAGGATGTAGAGGGTCAAGTAGCTGCAAAGCAGGGCCATTTGAAGTAGCCCAGGCTGCAAAATATGAAGAGAATACAGAGAAACAGTCAAACAGGGTCGAGCAACAGAGACAAGATGCAAAGAATACAGAGAAACTGTAGAGAGGGTCGAGCAGCAGAGAAAGGTTGTAGAGAGTACAGTGAAACAGTCATGCACAGAGACAGAGAATATAATGGAAGGGTTTATATGTGATGGGGAGATGCAGAAGCTACAAAGAAAGGTATTCGAGGCAGAGCCATTAAAAAATCCACTGTGAAATGAAAACAAAAGATGTGGAACCATGCAGAACGAGCGGAACCGAAAGGCAAAAGGAATAAATTGATAAATATACACTCTAGTTATAATGCAGGGTTAATACACAAACTGCACATGTAAACGAAATATGGAGGAAAAATAAACTTTGAAGCGGAATCATTAGAACCGGAACCCTGAGTCAAGAGCAGAACCTTGAATAAATAGTAAATCTGGAGTTGAAGAAACCAGCGGTTCGCGCAGTTCATGAGTGGTAAGAAAAATTCATCTTTTTGAATGCGATATAAGCCTCTGTTTAACGCGTGTCCTAAGGTTGTTTTCCAAAACCATTTCCATCGCATAATTTTTGAGAATTATGTTCTGTGCATCTAATTTGTGCGATATTTTGCATCATCCGTCAGATGTGCACCCAAAGTTCAGTTGGAGCGCGAGAGTAGATTGATCGTCCAATCATAAGAGAAGTTGCGGGGAAGAGAACAGAGGTAAGTTGGTCAGTGGGCTCGAGAAAGTCATTTTAACATGTGTTGAAATCAAACTTTAAAATACTTTGGTCGCATGAGTTCATATGTATCAGTATTGTGATATAAATCCAAAGCCAAAGGTTGTTATAATGGTTTTAACGTTTGTTGACATATGTTATGTAAAACATGCTGTGGGACCTACATTCATTGCTGCGGGGCCAAGTATTATGCGAAGTTTAGTGTATTGTGTGTATTATAAAAGTTAATAAACATGCGGAAGGTAAGTAACAATGCATTGTGGGCCCGAAGGTCAGTTTTAATTCAAGTCGTGGTATAATGTTTGAAAGATCTTGTTTATGCATCAAGGTTGATATAAACTGTAGTATTAATACAGTGTGGAGGAAGGTGGGCCCGAAAACGATTATATATTTTATCACTTGGGTAATTCCAAAGGGTTTTGCTATAATGCATGATGGAGGAGGTAATATATGTCAATATATTAGTGTGAATATGAAATACCACAAAGGGTGCGTGTATAAAACATTGTATATGTGGATATAAGTTATGGTGGGCCTAGTTGAATTGTTGCGTTAATGGTTAGTTATTAACCATTAGAGAAAATTTTGAATGGTTGATATGTATATATATATATAAATTGTGGACCCCGACTATGTTGCGGATTAACGAGAGGTAAGCCAAGCCTTAAACACTGCATTATATTATTATAACCAAGGCGAGTTAACTTAAATCTGGAGCACAGGGATATGAGCGAAGCATATGCATTGACATGGTTTTAATATAAGCCACGGGTTATTAATGTTTACAACATTTGATTGGGGAATACATATATATGATGGTATATATATGTGTGTGTGTGTGTGTTATGTTTGATATGCGGGTGAATATAGATGTGGGCCCAAGAGAAAGATAGGAAAGTGTATGTGTTGTGATGGTTGTTTGATAGCCATATGTTAATATGTTGCATGGCTAAGTCTATGTTGTGAGCGGAAGCATTAAATAAACTATGAGGCTCGAAAGGTTATATAAATATATATATTAGTGTTGGGTTTAAGCCTGAGTCAAAGACTTGATATAATGTTAGCTGAGGATATATAAAAAGTAAAGCGACAAAGTATATATATAAAACAATATATATATATATATATATATCTGTGAACAGTGAACCATCGCATCGGAGAAAAATATAGCAGCGGAACATGTTAATAAAAGTTGCAATTGCAATTGTGATAAAGAAGCGGACCCGATACATTATAAACGATGATTCTCATGTGTTTGAGTTCCGGCTTAAAGTGCATCACAGTGAACCATCACATCAGAGGTGAAAGAGTGACGAACAAATTGAAAGTTCCGATTGTGATTGAGCGATCGGATGATAGTTGTCGAATTAGGTAAAGGATGGACGACGGATATGAGTCGCTTGATTACATGGTGGGGCCTTTGCTAATCATATCGGAGGAAATCAAATAACCAAAGCTGAAGAGTAAAACGAAAGTAAGCGAAAAGTATATATATATATATCTATATATATCTATATGTATATATATATATATATATATATGAAACATTATATATGTATATTTATATCTGTGAACAATAATCCATCGCATCGGAATAAAAGGAGCAGTGGCACAATACCATTGAAAGTTCCAATTGCGATCATCGCATCGGAACCATCGCAAAGGAAGCAATCAAATCGGAGCAAGGCAGTACAATGGAACAGGTTAATGAAGTCTGCGATTGCGATCAATCGCAATCGGAAATCTCTGGAGGAGACTCATCGCATCGGAGCATAACAAAAAGTTCGAATGGTGGGCCCGAAAGGGCATTTTATGTAATAAAAGGTCTTTTATTATTACTTCGAGAGTTGATTTGCGTTATATAAAAGGGCAGTTTATATGTTAAAAATGCCTTTATTATTACGCCAAAGAGTTGATTTACATTGTATTAAAAAGGCAGTTAAATATATGTAGGAGTTACGCAACAACAGTGAACAACAGAGCATACAGAGAAGAAAAAGACAGAGACAGCTGTAGAAAAGACAACACGCAGTGATCCAAAAGGCTAAATGGGTTGAGTTGGAATTCACATTGTAACTAAATGTAAATGTTTTAATTGGTTTATATTGTTTGTGATGCACTGGCAAGTCTCTGTAGGAAACAAAACTCCACTGTAAAACTGAATGTTGTACAAATTGCTGTAGTTTTCTAAATGAGCTGAATAAAGAAGTAAGGGAGCAGAAGGTGAAGAGTCAGGGCTATTCACTTTGAATTCCCTGTGGAATACGAACAGTTATGAGGCAAACTGTATAAAGGATATCACATTGATATGCATAGAGAGGTTAGAGAATCCAGAGTATGAAGAATTGAGGCAGGGAAGATAAGTTGAAGGAGGAGCAGAAAGAGATACTATAAGACAGATTTGAAGACTGGAGGACAAAAAAAAAGAAGGTACATAATAGAGTTGATATCCAAGGTAAATCAGCAAATGTTTTTCTTTAATAGAATGAGGAAGTTGGAGCTTCCCTATCAAGTTGTAACTTGATAGATGTCAGTTGTAGGTGACTGAGGTTGGAGCCTCCTGTAGGTTGGTGCCTGTAGAAAATTGATGGGAGTTGGAGCTTCCTTGCAAGTTGTAGCTTGCAGAATTGAGGTTGGAGCCTCCTGTGGGTTGGTGCCTACAAAAAATTAGTGGTGAGAGGGAGTTGGAGCTTGCCTTTGCATCACAACAATAATAAGACGTGGTTTTCTCCCTTTATGGGTTTCCACTTATATCTGCTGTCTCTGTGTGTGATGTCCATGTGTTGATATGTTCTATCCAATCTGCTTAATTCTTGCTGCTCTCATAATAATTTTGGTGTCACATTATCTTAATACTTACTGCTCACATATTAAGACTTTTCACATATAAAGTTGATAATGAAATTCAGTTGTAAATAAGCTTGATGAAAAGTTTTTAAAAGCTCATGAATGTGTTAAACTGATTCACCCCCCCCCCCCTCTCAGTTTAACTAAGGGTTTAACAAAGGCATGCAAGATATTTATGAAGCCAGAATATGTAGAGATGGACCTGAACAATGCAGTTCCCAGAAACGTTATTAAGGATAGCTATGCCAAACTACTGTTCAACATCCAAAGATATTTCACATGCGAAGGTAGGTACCACAAAGTCTACACCTATCATTTCAAACTCCTATTACATTTCACAGGTATGATATCACTAGATTTACCATTTTTCCTATATAGAAGCATTGCCAAAATGGTTGATAAAGTTCAAGTAAAACTTGAGGGTTGTGAAACATCTCTGTTTCACCACGGTTTAATTAAACTATTGGTTTTGAATGAGCTCCAAAAGATTAGTAGGGACTGGTCTTCTTTTATTTTTATAAGTGGATTTTAAATGGAATCTCTAACCCCAGCTAAAAACCCTAAGGCAAAGGAAAATCCATCACCATCAGCAGAATCTAGTCAACCAGTAGATATAAGGAAAAGGAGGTTTGTGAAATTGAAGCCAAGGAAACAAGTGAAAGATAAGGTAGAAAGAACACCAGTGATTGTTACAGGAACTCCTTCACCTATGTTGGGGCCCTTGTTTTGAAATAAAACAGTTTTGAGTTGCGGATAGTACATGGCGGGACGCAACCACGGTAGGCAGGGAGCTGTCAAGGTTGCGAAGGAATGAAGAACAGGTGGCACAATTGTTGTGGCAGCAAGCACAGATGGTATAAGAACATGGTAGGAGACAAGCAGTAGAACTCCCGTTGAAAAGAGAGAAGTAGAAGACATCCGAGCGAGAAGAAAGGAAGAACTGTCAATTTCGCTGGCAACAAAACAAATAAACATCCGGCTAGTGGAGAAAGGAGGTTGGCATAGATGGAATGAGGGAACAGGAGCCGTAGGAGAGCTCTGTTCATGTTTTTCCGTTCTCTATCTCTATGTATCTCTATGTTCCAATCCATTGGACAGGAATTCTTTGTAATCTGTTCGGTTAAATATCATGTTAAGGAGCATTGTAATGGTCTATTGCTGATAAGTGAATTATAATATGACCAGAGTTTGAAGTTCCCAATGTATGTTGTAATCCAGATTGATTGATATGGTAGTATTTTAAAATTTTTATTGACTGTCTTTCTGAATGCGCTTCTAAATAATATCACCTTGTTAGTGTTGCGTTTGCTTAAGCTCTGAGATAGTTCTGGTTCATATATATATTTAATCTGCTAGACTGATATCAATCTTCTCCCAACCTTAGTAAGGTCGCAACACGCCTCAGGTGAGACTCTTTGCTCCTCGGAGCAGGGTGAAAATGCCGGCGTGGTGCTAGACTACAGCGGAAATCCTTGTTGGCCTCTAATCTGAACCTGGGTCTTGTTTAAGATACCTTTTCCCTCGCCAACAAATGGTTCCATTGCCAGGACCCAAAATTTCATGTGGGAACTAGATCATGGTATTTTGAATCTTCGAAAGAGAAATATGAAGCTGGAGGGATAACCACTTAGATCAGTTCATCACTCAGCAAGCCGAGCTGAGACAGTAGAGGGAGAAAATGGTCAAAGATCTGGTTCTATTCTTTGAATCTGCCAGCGAAGTTTACAAGATCTTTTGGGGAAAGTTCCCAGAAGAACTATACAACTAGTTGCGAAGGCTCAAGACCAAAGTAACCAAAATAAAGTCACGGAAATTCGATCGCAAGTGGGTGCACAGAGATCTAGTGGCCCTTCATCAGTTAAATGATGAGTTGACCCAAGCTGTAGATGATTGGGTGGAATCTAATTTTGACGGATACATAGTGGAGTTTGCAGTGGAGTGTTGCTAGTCCTTCTCGAGGGCAGAGGATATTTTCAAATCCGGGTTACAGGGGAAGCTGCTGAAGGATATTCTGTTGTGGATTAAAGCCTTGATGGTAATGAAGGACTAATGGGGTTCCACAAATCTAAGACAGAAGCATAAAACTCTGGTGCTGGGGGAAGGGAATGAGGGAGAGATGCTACAAGAACAGTGGAAAAAAAGGGGGAGTAGGGGTATGGATGTCAATACCTCTAATAGGCTAAGGGAGCGACGAGCACATCGAAGGGCATAGATTGCTGAGAAGTGGTGAGAAAGGGTGATAAAGGAGTTGAAGAGACAGGGAAGTGGTTGAAAGGGAAAAGAGGAGGCGCCTCATATGACGAAGGAAGCGGAAAGTCAGGTAGGTCCTTAGGATATAGGAGGGACCGTTAAAGAAGTTCAACAGGTGTATAAGAACCCAAACCAGAAGGAGAAATGAAAGAATTCTGGCGGAGAAGATGCAGACGTGCGCCCTGAGGAGATGTCCGATGTGGAGTTGCACGTTGCAATGGAGCAACTATTCCAAGAAAGGCCGACGTTCATATTTTTCCCAAAGTTCAAGTAGTTCTAGTCCCAACCTTCCCCTAGTGCTTTACCAACCACTAAGTGAAATTTTTGTTAAGTTGCATGAATTAAGTAAGTTGCATAGTATTCAGTCTCCAGTAGTAATGCACACTGGTAGTAGAATTGCTACTGGTACCATCTCACAACCAGGAATCAACGACTTCATTTTAGTAATGCCTACTCAAGTTAACATGGCAGGATCGCTTACCCGGTACCCAGAGTTCTCTAGGAGGGGTAATGACGATGTGGAACAACACTGGTACCTCTGCGAGGCCATATGAAGAGCACGACAGACACCAGATGCGGGGAAGTTGATAGAATTTCAAACCACTCTTAGGGAGAGAACTCTACACTGGTTTATAAAGTGGTCTAAATCTCATCAGAATCCAGTGATGGCAAATGTGAAGAGGGAATTCATTAAGGAGTTCAAACTGCCCCAAACAGACCAGTAGGGCCTGTCAGAAATGTGGGAAATTAAGTAGCAAGAGGGAGAGACTGCTTGGGATTTGATGCGGAGATTCAAAGACACGATTGGAAAACTCAGCTATCCAATCGATCCGAACCATCAGAGGGATTGGTTCATCAAAGCTCTACTACCTTTGACAAGAACTCCATTAACTCAACAGAGGATAGAGACGTTGCAGGATGCACTGGAGCAAGCAATGAAGATAGAAGCCATGGCGGGTTATCCGCAAGAGTTTAAGGGAGTAACATCAATACAGGACCCCTCTATAATGGGGTTGCAACATCAAATAACAAGCTTGACAGAGAAACTCAAGAAAATTCAACCAATGCAGCTAGCAAGAACAAATGTATGGTGCATACACTCTCTAATGGAAGGACATGCAGTAACCGAATGTCCTTGGTTGCGAGGTCAGAATTGGGGGACATCGGCTGCAAGGGCACAGGGGACTCCACCAATGGGAGGAGTGGCCCAGATAAACACCTAGGGAATATATCCACTGCAACAACAATACACAGGGTTCCCCACGCAACAAAGTCCAACCACTACTGAATATTGTGAAATATGTAAGAACATGGGCCATCCACCTCGCCTATGCCCTATTTCGCAAAAGTATTCCACCATTCTGAATAACAAATACTATGAGTTCTGTGCCTCAACAACACACAACACAGAGCAATGTAGAGCTCTAGATGCATTGGCAGAACGATTGGACCGACCTTCATACTGAGTGAATGAGACTCCTCGAGGAAGAGGAGGAGGCATGAGAGTAGGCCGAGCAAGGGGTAGAGGTCCAGTAAGATGTTACAACTACGACCAAGAAGGACACATATCTAGGGAATGCCCACTTCCTATAAGACCTTGGTGTTCCTAGTGCCGGGTTAACATGCACGCAACAAAAGATTTCCCTGAGCTCATTAAAAGATGGGAGGAAAGAACTAGACAAAGGGAACAAATCTAGTAAATGAAGAGCCCAGGATAATGGAGACTCAAATAATGCAGAACGTGGAAATAGTGACACGAGGAGGCAAGAGAATGGGGGAAGACGCATGTACAGTGGACTCGATAAAATTGATCAGGCCAACATCCCCAAAATCGTTGATCAAATCGGAAAGACAAAAGTAATTTTTCCAAGAGGCAGTAGAAACATTTTCCCAATTGGGGGGAAACAAAGGTATTGAGTTACAACAAACAAAAGAAAACAATGAAAACCAAGCCAATTCAAGTACTATCATTCAAGAATGGTTCCATCTATTCCTGAAGATTGTTAACAACGCACCAATGTTGGAGCAGCTAGAGCAGAACCTAGAAGGAGTGGTGCAGAAGAACACAGTATCAAGGGAATCATCTGACGCAACCCAAAAGTATGTACAGAGGGTGAAAATAAATAAAATAAGGACAGGAAAAGAGTTCCGAGTAAACACCCAGGTTGCTGGTTTCGAAATTAAAGACACCATGCCTGATTTGGGATCTGATGTCAATATTTTACCAAGAAAAACCTAGGAAGCATTAGGAAAGCCAAGATTAACATACTCACCAATCCAAATTCGGATGGCGAACCAGTATTGCATTGTGCCCATAGGCAGACTGGAGGAAGTTGAAGTTGGTATTGCAGGAGTAAAGACATATACGGACTTTGAGGTCATTGATATCATGGGG
The DNA here is from genome assembly GCA_034641835.2 of Pinus albicaulis. Lineage (NCBI taxonomy): Eukaryota > Viridiplantae > Streptophyta > Pinopsida > Pinales > Pinaceae > Pinus > Pinus albicaulis. The sequence continues at coordinate 7,347,671 of MU968411.1, read as the reverse complement.
GATAAAGATCCTTATCCTGCATTGTTGGGAATTGAATGGGCCTTTGAAAATTATGCAATAATAGATATAAAGAAAGAACTGATGATATTTGAGGATGGGGAGGTCAGAGCCACTTAGCCACTCGACCCATATCAAGGTCCAAGATACACAAATATAGTAGACAACAGAGAAGATGTTCAGCTGATGGACCATCTTTATCAAATGACTGTAGGAAGAAGGGAGGATTAAATCAACCCAACAACAGGCGGCTCTATAAGCTGGAGAAGCATCCAAAGCTCATAATTAGGCTCATAAATATCTTGGGATGATTGGCAGCAAGGAGGGTATGAGACCTGTTGTTCCTTGAGAAACAATTCCTTGTTGTGTAAAGGAATCCGTGCTCAAGACATTAAAGATTATGTCACAAACAAGTGTATATCTGTCTCTGTTTATTAAACCTTCAAATATTAATAATATATTCTCCAAATATCAAATCTTTACAAGTTCTGCAATGCCATGTTCTTTTTATGTTGAAGTGAGTGAATGGAAGACGAAGAAAGAAAAGGATTTTAAATTGACATGCTGCTTAAAAAAAAATCTACCATTATAAAATCCTGAAGGAGTGAGTAACAATAAAGCTAAAATAGAGGAGCGCCCATTAAGGATGTTTAACTCTTAGATACACAGATATCAAGAGACCTGCAACTCAAATCACTCTACTTTATTCATAGATATGGAAATGAAATGAAAACTGAGAAAACTATTCAACACAGATAGAATGATGGAAACTTGCAAAACTTTCATTCATTCAATATTTTTCAGTACAAAATTAGCCTTCAAGGTCCAAAACTCGGAACCTTCTTTCTTCTTCCAATTGTCTTTAAATACAATATGACCAAAATGGTTTCCAGTAATGAAACCGATTCTAACTAATTCTAACTGCCTAACTGCTCACTGTAGTGGAGGTACATGCCTCGGAAAATTTCTATTGCATTTACATGACTTTAATTAAAACATGATAAATTCCTAATCTAAGTGAGCTGATGCTCCTGAAATAGTGGCTGTCTCAATGACTATTTGTGGCTGAATGGCTACTTGTGGCTGAGTGGCTGGAGTTGTCTTTTCTGTGTCCATAGAAAATATTTTGCATTCTTTCCAGAGCTTATCCTGAGTCGTCGAAGCGTTCTTATAACGATGATATTCCAGTGTAAACGCAACAACCTGACTATGAGTAAGATTACCTGTGAATAATGTCTTCACCATCCATATCAGAAGGAAATGCCTTTGTAAGAAATTAAATACCGTTTCTCCCTTTAAAACCTGTGTCTTCTCATGCCTACCATCTGCTCTACTTTTTGCAAATATCAACTGATCTTCATAGAATTTCCAGGACATAATCTCCCCTCTCTCCGTCCAGCATGAAGGCAAACCTGTTCTCGTCAACTTGTCAAATGATATATCAAATTTTTTAATTATCTCTTTAATTCCCTGTAACCGCTTCTCCGCGGCCTTTCGAAGGTCGTTTTTGATTATCATTTTATTTACCTCTTCAGCATAGAAGTACCTATCCTGTATGCCCATATCTCCTAACTCTTCATCTGTCTTGGCATTAATAAAGTTTATGAATTTTCTGGCCCAATTCGCTCTTTTAATAGCGGTCTGCTTCTCAGATAATAGCTCCTTTTCATGCTCTGAAACAATGCTTTTCTCTCTGGCAATTATATTCATGGAATCCCATTTTGACTGCATTTCTGAAATAATTTCATTCCAGATGATATCCTTAGCTTTAATAAGAGAAATATTTCCCTTTAATTTCTCCTTGAGCTCTTTGATTTCATCCTCAGCTTTCTGTAGCTTCTGCTTGTTCTCATGTGCTTTTTCTTCCCATCCCTGCATCATCTTGGTAACTGTGGCCAATTCTGACTGGGCTTGTTTACAATCTCTTTCCGCCATCTTTAATTCTGTGTTTAGCTGAATAACCTGGGCTTGAGGATCAACTTCACCTGCAGAAAAATCAAAAGTACAAGTATGGTTCTCGATATGATTCTGTAAGGATATAGCGGTCTGCTTTACCTTAGTGAGTTCTTCATCTTTCTTCATCAACTGCTGTCGCAATTCCTCTTTCTCCTTTTCAACCTCAGCTACTTCGGCCGCCAATGAGTGCTCTGTAGCTGGTAATTTCAACTTTTTCCTTAATGAAGATATTTCCACTTCTGCACTTTTCATAAGTTTTTGAATTGCGGCTTTATCATTTGGATCCACTCCGATTTTCATAATGATCTTCTTCAGCTCTTCATTTTGAGTTGTTAATGCCCTTGCATTAGATTTCTCCATTTTGCATTGTTTGATGACCTTTGCAAGCATGTTTTCAGTCTTGACTGCTGTAGCATTGGTCTTGCTCAAATCATTTACAATCAGCTGACCGGTCTGCATATGAAGATTCATTTTGTCCCACAAGGGGATCTTTTTAACATCCATGACTATGTTTTGCTCCTTAAAGCTGCCCGAAGGTCCAAGGGACATTCCTGTCGGATGTGACAGAGCCATCTTAAACTGATCTTTCTCCAAATCCATCACAGTCAATAATCTGGTTTGGTCAGCAGATATATGGTGCTCTGCTTGTGCTTCTATATTGGATTTTATCCTCTGGTTCCTTTCCTCAATTTGTGTGAACACTTGCTTCATTGAAGGAGCCTTTTCCAAATGAAGTTCCCGTCTTCTAGGAGATGAGGGGCAATCTTGTTCTTCATTGACCTGGAGAGTAAAACCAGGTGAATTGGAAGAATGGTCTTCTGCTAGTTTGGTTCTTTTTTCCTCTCAGGGCTCCTCATCATCGATTTCAATAACATCCTTTCTACCTCTTTTGCTCATTCTTTCCAAAATTGCAGGTGTTTGAATACTGGTCTTTGATGAACCTGACTCTCCTGGATTAGCCAGTTTCTCCAAATCAGGTTTACTTACATGGGAAAATGCAGCATACCCATTCTCAACCCTTTTCTGAGAAATTATTCCATGTGGATCATAAGGCCATTTCTCTCCCAACAACAACTGCGTCCCTTCCAATATTTTTGATACTTCATCAAAAGCTTGTCTTGTGTTGACCACAAAAGGGCCTACACTCATAGGCAACTTGTACATCAATCCTTTCTTCATGGGCAGAAAATGAACTTGGTCTACATTAAGACTTTGCCTTATAAATTCCAGGGCAAAAAGTCTCATGGGAACAAAGGTTGGGAGCCTATAGGGCTCAATACTAACCCCATACAGCCTTATCTCAGAGTAATCTTCAAATACAAACCAATCTCCAAATTTACAATTGGGTCCTAACTGTAGGAACTCCTGGGCCTTTGGCAGAAAGCATGGAGGAAGAGTTCCATTCAGAATTTTATAAGCAGTAGACATGAAATGGTCAGCAAATTCAAACAGCCCGGCTTCGTTCTCTTCTTTTCTAACCATATCGGTCCAGAATAAAACTGACTGCTTATTTTTATTACTATCAACTATATTTAAACCCACACTCATGAACTCTTCAACATTTTGATATAAAAATAAGTAAACCACCAATGATGGAAATCTGAAAAAACCTGTTAGAGGGAAGGCGATCAATTGGGAATTTACTACTTCCTGCCAAAAATACGGGATGTCTAGCACCACCCCTGGTTTCATCATCAGAGCGAACATCCCCAAGACTGCTTTATCAATTTCGTGATCATCGTCTCTTCCCAAAATCTCCGTAATGCAGCTAAGAACTGGCCTATACTGAACACTGAACACCTCCAAACTGAACTTTCCTCCTTCAAATTGAGTTTTCTCTGGATTTGATTTCAAAAATGACATACAACGGCCGAACTCTTCATTTGATAGATCTTCAAAATACTGAACTAATGAATCTTCGGAGAACTGTAACGGAGACTCATCTTCTGGAAAACATAATGCTTGACGCATCAATTGTGTTGATATCTGCAGGACATTTTCCCCCTGAGAATTCATGACGAAGCACTTGCCAGGATACATAGACGAGACTAACCATGAAATGAACTCGGGGAAGAAGTGAGTTTTCGGAACACAGGCGGATAACAGACCAGAACTTTTCATAGCAGAGAACACAGGGGATTTGTCAGTGTTCAGGGTTACTTGGTAATGCAGTAGGGGGTGATTGACGGACGTCGTGGTATCATGAACATCATTTTCACTATCCAGGAGGGGACTGAGACTAGGTGAACCAGACAACGATTCTCGTTTCGCCATGGCTGACAAGAATTCGAAAGCAATTCGCGGGACAACGGATAAGACAAAGGTGGCGGGACGCGGATAAAATGGGAAAACAGTCACATAACACCAAAACGGGACGGAAGAACCCCTTTTATAGGCTACGGAAATCCGCAATAAATACAGGAATGATGTGGAAAAATAGTTGAAAGTGGGTGACAGCTGTTTTCCACCTCGGCTGTTGACGTCATTGCGGGGGGTCTGTGAGTACGACGGAGAAGTTTGATCCATACCCCCCGTAATCAATCTGAACCATTGATCACGCCATTTCCAAGATCTGACTGGTCAACTGCGGGGGGTCGGGTTTTGATAACCGACGGGCTAATTCACCCCCCGCAATAGCTTATCCGTAAGCTTCTTTTCTGTGATCGTCACTTCCGCTCGGGAGGCTGCTCGGGGCTTAACCTTCAAATCATACATACCGAAATAAAGAAATACATTGCATTTTATTTATTTATTTATGCTAAAGTATAAATAACTTCATACTATAGCATATTTTCGCATTTATATTATTTTTTTCTTTTTCTCTTTTATTTTTCGAAAAATAAAATATAAAAAGGATATGCAGATAATAATCCACAACAAGACCAATACAAGGAGATGCGCCAACATCGAAAGAATCAATTGGATTGGGACTGAGGTAAGGGATTACCCAACTTTATCCAATATGAACGATGTAGACATTTTCATAACAAAAATAGAGATAGGGTACCACTAATAGACATGACATTACAGTCCACATCGGAAAGATGGTGGAGTAACCACTGCAACTCACTGTCGCAATGGGGCAGAGTTGTGCAAGCATTGAAAGCGAGATTTAAGGAAGATGAAGGACCTCGGGTTAAAGAGAAATGCCAAGGGGAATCAAACCCCATAAACCATATAAAGGAATGTGAGGAACAATTGAGAATAACAAGATATCCAAAAGAGCTATGGGTACACAGTTTTATCTACTCTCTGGACTTGATTCCACAGGCCTGGTACCTGACGGAAGAAAAGAAAAGAGGGACCAGCACATGGAAAGAAGTTGCGGATAACTTCATACAATGCTTCTTGTTCAAAGGAAAAACAGAACCGGTCACACAAGCTTTGCAGGCTATAAAGAAGGTACTATTCTTCCCAGAAATTATAAAGGAGGATGAGCAGCTGCTTCCAAACCTTGGTGCGAGACAAAAGGTAGCATGTCAAAAGATAAACAACGAAATGGATGATGATAATCTAGAAGATCTTAGGAATCTGTATTTTGAAGAAACAGAAGGGGAGAGGGATATTAAAGAAGAACCAATGACAGAAGGGATTCACCTACTACCATTAAAAACCAAGAAACTAAATATTGGGACAGAAGATAAGCCAAAATTAGCGGCAATTGGAGATTATTGGGATGAACAGACAACTAGGGAGATATACAGTCTGCTGTAGGAATATGAAGACTTGTTTCCTTCATCGGTAGCAGATCTAAATGGAATAAAAGGGGATATGGGGGAGATGCGGAAAATATTGAAGCTCGACGCAAGGCCTGTGAAACATAGACCATATTGTCTAAATCCAAGGGTGAAGGAAAAATTTAAGGCAGAGATCGACAAGATGTTAAAGGCAGGATTAATATTCCAAATAGAGGAAGCAGAGTGGGTAATTCCTATAGTTATACAGAATAAAAAGGAGAAGTCTAAGATCCAAGTCTATGTCGATTATAGGAGCTTAAACAATGTGTGTATCCATGACCCATTTCCCAATCTGTTTAGTGATGAGGTCCTAGACAATGTTGCGGGAAATGAGGCGTATTCGTTCACTGATGGATTCTCAGGATACCAAGATAAGAAAAATAAAACATTCACCACGGAATGGGGCTCTTCCACATATAATGTGATGCCATTCAGATTGAAAAATGCACCTGCAGTATTTTCTCGTATCGTGATAGCTACATTCTGGGAGTACATCCACAAGTTCTTAGAAGTATACATGGATGATTGGACAATCTACAACTTATTAAAAGATCATGCAACGTTATTGAGAATAATGTTTGATATGTGTATGAAATTTCAGATCTCGTTGAACCTAAATAAGTATATCTTTGCAGTACCGTTTGGAACACTTCTAGGACACGTGGTATGTACCCAAGGAGTTTGCGTGGACCCAGCCAAAGTAGCAGTGATAGTCAACATGGAGGCACCAGAAACGGTAAAACAACTGAGATCACTGTTGGACCACAAAGGTTACTATCGGCGATTTATCCGCAACTATGCGAAGATAACAACCCCTTTAGAGAAGATGTTGCCGAAGTTTGAGCAATTTCGCAGGACAGAGAGTTGTAGAACAACCCTGAATACCCTAAAAGAAAAACTAGCAAGTGCGCCAATATTAGTTCATCCAAAATGGGATAAACAATTTCATGTGCACATCGATGCTTCCAACATTGCACTTGGAGCAGTCTTGGCACAACCAGGGGACACTTCAGTTGACCACCCGATATATTTTTCAAGTCAAAAATTGTCCACGGCAGAACGTAACTACACCACAACAGAGCGGGAGGCATTGGAAATGGTGTATTCCCTTCAGAAGTTCCGCCACTACCTGTTGGGAGGTACGTTTAAATTTTTCACAGACCACTTAGCTTTGAAATATTTGGTAAACAAACCGGTATTGGAAGGAAGAATCTGCAGATGGCTCCTACTCTTCCAGGAGTTCACCTTTGAGGTAATCGTAAAGCCCGGAAGATTGAACATAGGACCCGATCACCTCTCTCGACTAGAGAATGGAGAAAATGGAGGATATCTAGATGATCAGTTACCAGGCGCTGATCTTTTCAGAGTAGAAGCCATCCCAGAATATTTGGACCAAATAACAACCTATCTCACGACAGGGCAGTGTCCACAGGAATATACATCAGTCCAAAAAAGACACCTGGTAGGTCATGCTGCATAATACCAACTCATAGCAGGACACCTATATAAGATGGGACTGGACCATATTCTTCGGAGATGCGTCATGGACCATGAAATGGAAGATGTACTATGGGAATTCCACAGTGGAGTTGTAGGAGGACATGTGGGAGCAAAACCGACGACAAGAAAGGTACTACAAGCAGGGTTGTGGTGGCCGAAAGTACATATGGACAACAAAGCATTTGTTAAGAAATGTGATATATGTCAGCGGACAGGATGACCATCCCACATATATGAACTTCCACTTCATCCGATAAAAGTACTGCAGCCATTTGAAAAATGGGCAATCGATTTTGTAGGACCAATTACACCAGCTGCAAGACACTCGCAGGCAAGGTACATAATAACAACGACAGACTACTTGAAAAGGTGGGCAGAAGAAATGCTAGTAAAAAATTGCATGGCATAGACTGCTGCCAAGTTTATCTTTGAAAACATAATCAGCCGATTCGGTTGTCCAAAGAGCCTGACCAGCGACCAAGGTACACACTTCATCAATGACACCATTAAATCCCTGCTAGAAAGCTCCATGATACAACATCATAAAAGCAATCCGTATCACTCGCAAGCCAACGGTACGGTAGAAGCATTCAAAAAAATACTAGAGAAAGGCCTAACAAAAATATGCAATGCACAATGGGATGACTGGGATGAGAGGATACCAGCAACTTTATGGGCATACCGAACAATGGTAAAGCGACTAAAAAAACAAACAACATTCCAGCTAGCATACGAGAGAGAAGCAGTAGTCCTAGCAGAATTCATCATACCCAGCCTCCTAGTTGCAACGTCACTCCAACTATCAGAGGAGGACTCGCTAAAGGAATGACTGCATGAATTAAAGGGCCTTGAAGAAGAACGATGTTTTGCAGAATTTCACCAACGGTACAGAAGGATAGACAAAAAGCTTGGCATGACCAACACATAAAGCACAAGACTTTTCAGGTGGGGGGAAAATTTCTACTCTACGACAGTAAGTACCAGAAGCTCCTAGGGAAACTACAGATGCATTGGCTAGGGCCATTCTGCATGATAAAAATCAAATATTCAGGTGCAGTTCAGTTAGCACAACTGGACGGCCAAGTTCTACAAGGATGGGTGAACGTCGCATATCTGAAGCCCTACCAAGAGTAAGTCAATCATTTCCAATTCTAATAACTCTTGCAACTGGGAGGAGTCAGTAGGGTAGAATAGTATCAATAACTCTCTAGCACATGAGAAGAGCATAGATAGGATTTCCACTTTAGCAAAACTAGAAAAATAAATACAGTTGTGTTGCGGAGACCACAACGCAACCAATTGTGGTCGGGGAAGGGTAGTGTCCAATGTGTCATCCACGTTAGATAGAAAAGCGTGTCGAAAATCAGCCCATCATCATTATGAATAGTACCCGTGTCAGTCCATAGGATTACCAAGATTTGGAAATAATTTCCATAATTAGCATCACCCATACCGTAATAAATTTTCCATAATAAGGCATAACCACCAACCGTCGCGTCTACCCAAATCCCGAAGCCATAGTCAGCATTGTCAGAACCCACCTCACTCGGTAACTAATCACACGATCATAGCCACGAATGAGGCCAGGGGGAAATTGATTAGTTATGGGGTCTCATCAACCTCACCCGTGCCAGTTAATTACATAACCCACATGCAAAGAAGTGTGAGAATGCTGGAAAAATCCAAGATAGAACCATAAACATCCAAGGAAGCAAGAGAAGCAAAGCCAGAAGAAGAGCAGAGAAGGCACACAGAAGAAGGAACTCAAAAGAAAAGAGAAGGAATTGTTCTATAGGTGTATCAAAGAAGATCCAAAATGACAAGAGCAACACCAGCAGTTGTAGAGCAAGAGCTTGATAACAGAGTGCAAAATATGGAATCGTTAGTGGGGAAATACGATAGTGCCTCACTGATCGACACCGACCTCACGGACTCTTTCGAGTTTCCAACAACAAAGAGACAAGTATATATGGAGAATTATGCCACTGAAGCAGGGCAGCAAGCAACGAGAGTCCTACCAGAGTTCCGAGGCATTCAACAGTCTACCATACTGAACTTAAGAGATCTCCCGGTGTTTGGTGTTATAGGCGTTGCAATGCAGTACACCAAGTTCTTGTTGAGCCAAATTCATAATGGTTCGCTATGGCTAGGGAAAGAAATCCCGATTCATGCGGAGGACATCCACAGGTTAACTGTACTGTCAATGGAAGGGAGGGATGTCTCATCAACATTCCAGACTGTATCCAAAAGGGTGAAGAAGATCGGAGATAACGACTACTACACAACGTACGACACTAAGAGGGGGGGGGGGAAAGGAGCCAAAATCGACTTGATCAACAAGCTGTTACCTAATTGCAAGTAAAACGATGAGGAACTATACAAAAGGAGAATGCACGCTAGATACGATTTCGGTTGCGGAGCATTGTGTCCATGGGGCACAACTGAACTAGTGCTCATTTTTTCTGGATGAGTTGTTCGAAGCTTGCGAGGAAAACTACAAGAGGGCAACCAGATTCATCTACGGATATCTAATTATGGCACTAGCAATGTGGAAATGGATGTTTCTAGGCATTCAAATACCTGTGGATATAGCAACAGGACAACCATTGGCAATGAAGTTCGTGCCTTGGAAGGTATCCGGGGATCCTAGCATGAAAGAGGTGAACGAAAAAGCTTTCAGAATATGGTATAGCCAAATGGTTGATGTTGTGATGAGTCAACAAAGAATCCTAAGGAGTCTGCTGGATGGTTATAGCGCGCAGATATGGTTTGGAGTTACCCACAAGAAAAAATTTATTAGGCCAACATGTGTACCAGAATCTACTTTCAAAATGAGGCCATTAATGTTCCAAATTGATGAAACAACCTTCCACATAGAAGTCTGTTCATGGCTAGGAGTAGCGATGGAGGTTAGAAGTGGGGTCTACACTTATATATTCGATGGGATGCTGCCAAACCCACTGCCGGGAGAGACTTCAAAGCAGACGGTGACTAGGATGGCACAATTACAGCTATCCCTGATCATTGAGCAGTTAAACACAAAGGCACATAATTTTAATAAAGTAGTTCGACTGTTAACAAGTGATTCCACTACATTTCCTATGTTTTCAGAATTTCAGGCATCTCACTCCAGACCATCTTCTACCACGGCCTCCCTAATAGCACCAATACCAAACATTATATTTAGCCCATTAGCCCCAACGACTGCAGGGCTGGTCTGGAAGACTAAAGCTGGGAAAACCCCAGTAGCGACACCAAAAGCAAAAAGGGCCAAGATTGTGGTATCTAGTACAGTGGTTGATCTCACTGGGGATGATCAGCCGCGACCTTTGAGTATAAGAGTGTCTATCATGGAAGAGCCTGTTGGGGAGCCCTAGGTGACCAGGGGGCTACCACCCTTCAACCCCCTTGATTTCTTAAATATTCACATATCCCCACCTCACATTCATCAAACATCGGCCCCCACCTCATCCACCATTCAAGAACCACCTATTACCATGCCCTCCACTTCATCAACCACCGTATCAGACCCAATTGTTAGAGGAAGACCAAATGAGGACCCTGAGGTTGAAGTTAAGTTGGGTACACCAGAAGTACCCCTCGTTAGCCAAACCCTGGTTCAACAGGCCACGTTCACAGAGCTTTTAAATCAAATAGAATAGTCTATGGAAGAAACAAGTGCTTCTCTCCCCGAGCAGAATCCACTCCAGCAGGCTAATCTTACAGCCCACGAAACGACGCCTGATCTAAACATGGCCGACTCTAGTAACAAGCTGCCGCAACAAACACCACCACAGGCACCGCAGGCACAATCAGCAAAATATATTGCCAGCGGATAGCCACTTCAATCAAGACGGCCATATCAGGGAAACTTGGATGCTGAGAGTGTAGAGACATGGGGAACATCCCAAATATATCATTTAATTTAGAGAGTAGCACAGCAAGAGGAAGGGCTTCACGTGGAGCTCCAGAAAATATGCGAACAACAAAAATTACAGATCAGCATGCTTACTGAAGAGCGTGAACAGCTGAGGATGGAAAAGGGGAATCTACAAGAGCAACTGGAGATAGTGACAAGAATATTTCGGGATGTTTGGCCCACAGTAACGGCCAAAAACAACCGAATACCAGAAGGGATAAAGGAGAATGATATAGTCGAATGCGCGGTCCACATCAGTGTGGCATGTTCGAACCTCCATCAGGAAAATGAGGAACTCAGAGCAGCATTGGCAGCCTGTCCCACGTTGCCAGACCCAGTGGTTGTATACACAGAGTAGATATCAGAGAGACAGAGCCAGGTGACAAAAATGCAGGAAGTTATGAGTATTGCAGCAAAAGAAGCGTATGAACTACTAAAGGGTCTATAGAAATGTTCGACCTCACTCACACTGAAGTCTCAACCAATTTCATTACAGCTACAAAAAGTATCAAGGGAGATCCAGGAGGTCATAGACCTTACTGGACTCAACCAAATATATGCTCAAGCGGACGCTCTGGAGGTCTAGATACAACAGATTGAAGAAAACTCGATTGCAGCAAAGCAAGCTCTCCGAGATTCGAGACAGCCGATAGAAACCAGTGCCCAAACAATGCAACGACTGGTCTCCGAGGCCAATACGAAAATCCAAAATGTTTTCGGTAGCCTGCCAGCTATTTCAGGGGAGGAAGCGGTCGCGCAGGTCACAGTGAAAAATGACTCGCTCATGCAAGGATGGCATCATGCCCTGACGAAATTTTAGGAGCTCAAGGCATTAGCTCTAAGACAGGCCCCAGAATTGGGGCCCTTCTTTGGACAGTCAGGAGAAAGGGGACAATCAGAGCAGAACACAGGGCCGAGCAGACTAATGGAAATAGAGACAATGAAGAGCTATTGACTCTGGGCGAGTCAATAGGTTGTGGTCGGGGCCTATTGGGGCCATTGTTTTGAAATAAAACAGTTTTGAGTTGTGGATAGTACATGGCAAGATGCAACTACGGTAGGCAGGGAGCTGTCAATGATGCGAAGGAATGAAGAACAGGTGGCACGATTGTTGCGGGTGCAAGCACAGATGGTAGAAGAACATGGCAGGAGATAAGCAGTAGAACTTCCGTTGAATAGAGAGAAGTAGAAGACAACCAAGCGAGAAGAAATGAAGAACTGTTAGTTGCGCTGGCAGCAGAACAAATAGGCATCCAACCAGCGGAGAAAGGAGGTTGGCACAGATGGAATGAACAAGAGCCGTAGGAGAGCTCTATTCATGTTCTTCCATTCTCTATCTCTTTGTATCTCTGTGTTCCAATCCACTGGATAGGACTTCTTTGTAATCTTTTCGGTTAAAGCTCATGTTAAGGAGCATTGTAATGGTCTATTTCTGATAAGTGAATTATAATATGATTAGAGTTCGAATTTCCCAATGTATGTTGTAATCTATATTGATTGATATGGTAGTATTTTAAAATTTTTATTGACTGTATTTCTGAATGCGCTTCTAAAGAATATCACACTGTTAGTGTTGCGTTTTCTTAAGCTCTGAGATATTTCTGGTTCATATATATATTTAATCCGCTAGACTGATATCAATTTTCTCCCAACCTTAGTAAGGTTGCGGCACGCCTTTGGTGAGACTCTCTGCTCCTCGGAGCAGGGTGAAAATGCCGACGTGGTGCTAGACTACAGTGGAAATCCTTGTTGGCCTCTAATTCGAACCTGGGTCTTGTTTAAGAGAGCTTTTCCCTTGCCAACAACCTACAAAATAAGGGTTACAAAGTACCAAGGAAGCTAAAAAAAAACAAACAGCTGGTAAGCAAACAGTTCAAAGAATTACAAGGAGCCAAGCTACAACATCAAAAGGAAAGACAATAGCTTCAGGATCAAGTGACAACCTAGGATTGAAAGGAAACTTGGATGACATAATGCATGCAATAGACATGGAAGAATCACCTATAGTGCAAGCTGATTTCGTAGGAATAAATGAAAGAAAACAGAAAAAGGTGAAATCAGCAAAGAAGTTGGAGTTTAAGGGTGAAGATGCAACATTTGTTTTCCAAGCTAGGAAGCCTATAACTAGACATTCTAAAAGGCTCAAGGAACTTAATGCAGAAGTTGAAGAAACCAATGAAGCAGCTATTGTTCTTGAAGAGATAGTTGATCTTTCCTCACTTATAGCAGAACATGCAAAAAAAAGAGTAATCATAGCACAAGAAGAAATGACCAAGTATAAAATCCTGGAGGAGGTGTTAAGATCAGCAAACCATGAGATTTCTAAGTTGAATAAAAGAGCCAAAAAACATGTCATTGAGAAAACATAATTTAATAGGATGAAAGCTGTTTGGGAAGGTCAAATAGTCTCCAAATCAGAAATACCAAGCAGTGAAGAAAAATTCTTCACATGGACAGTCCCAACCATTAAGGAGGCAAAGTTTGTAAGAGTGATCAACACTCATTTTAGAACTAGCAACAGAAGGTTAAGAAGACAGGTGGAATATCTGGAGATACAATTGACAAGGTCTCAAGAAAAGTTAAAAAGGCAGTGAAACAGAATGATAAATCCACAAGACAATCTCTGATCAAAATGAAGGTAAATTTTGATGAAGATTATGTTTTCAAGGTCATATTTCTGTGTTTTTGAAATAATACCAATACCCTTAAAGTTTAAGTATCTCCAAAGTATAAATTTTGAAGAAAGTTTTGACAAAACTGCTTACACAGCAGTTTCGTAGCACAGATAGTGCAAATATGATGAAATGCGCTACGAAACTGCTAAAGCAGTATTTTATCATATTTTCATATCACAATTTGAGGGAATTTTGGTGAATTTTGTTTTGAAATTGCTGGTGGAAGTGTGTTAATGACAAATGAAGGCTTCCCTGAAGAAAACATATCAAAAGCAGATTATAAAGGGAGCTAAAAACTGTGTTACGAAAAGTGCTACGAAACTGCGCTGATTTCGTAGCGCATGTTTATTCTTACCTTTTTGCATTGTTCGAAGTTTAGATTCTGCAAAACTGGAGAACTGAAGACATATGGTGTAAAATTTGGCAACAAGAGACATGTAGACATGATTCATTAATGGTTAAAGTGCTCAAAACAGATAAGGGAATCAAAGGGCCTAAAAAACAGGAAGACATGTTTCCTAGATTTTAGGAGAACATTATCATCAACATCATGGCCACATCAAGTTAAAGATCATCATCCAAATTCGACTTCATGGGATTGCAGGTGGCAAAATATGTAATAAATATTAGATAAGGTTGTTAGGAGGGTATTAAAGAGTTATAGTCCTATTAGAAATAGGACTTTTCATTAGGATTATAGTTGTCAATTTGTAATAAATAGCATGTTTATGATTAGAAAAGGTGTCAAAATCTATGAGTTCGATGTATCTAGTGGAGAGAAGGAATCCTATTTTGTAAATGTTATATAAAGAGCATAAGATCGAAATCCAAGGGGTTGGACATTTTATTAGCAAAAAGACTGTGTTTTGTATGTGACTATTTACAGATTAATACAGACAACTGAAGATTCATGAGGAGTTCCTGTATGCTATTGTTTTGATGGCATCCTTTTCAATATTCAATTGTAGTGGTGTTTATTTATGATACTCAAAATTCATCAATAGTGCTCTGACTTCCTTCATAGATAAACTGACTGTGTGTTTCACTGTTCTACATGTTTTATTCCTTGAATTGAACTCTAAATTCCTTGACTTCCATGCTAGGTTGACTGTTTTGGTTTTGTTGAAGTTATCATGACTCCATAGCCCAATGAATACTTGCTAATGTGATTTGCAACCAATTATACCATTTATCTGTTTTTGCCTCATATAGAGTTAGCCATCTACTTATTTATCAAAAATCATAAACCATTGAGAGAGCCCTCTCAAGTTGAGGAGGCTAAGCCTCAGCCAAAAGATTGGTCTGAAACAGTTACACAATGTTTACTTGATGAGCAGCCCATCAAGCCTGATTTTACGATAACAGATATCATGACCTTATTTCTGATTGAGTTGATATGTTGTGAAGTTATGTCATGCTAATCTAGATTGATTGTGCATACCAGATAGCCTCCCCTGAGATACATTAAGGTATGTGTTTTCTTATGTCCTCTACTTGGTGATTGGTTGTTTGATTTATGTTATCTACTTGGTGTTTGAGTGTTTGATTATGTCATGTATTTGATTTATCTAACATGGTATGTTTAGAATGTTTGATTGATTGCATGCAATGAGTATATGTGTTTGTAATATTGCATGAAGGAATGATCTTGTTTTAAGATGGCTGTGCTAACATATATGTGCTGAGATAGTCAATATATAATTGAGTGTAAGTAGGTGATAATTGTAGCATTATGTATTATGACCGATGAATGTGAGTTGATTTTTGATTATGACATGGTTTTTAGTCTTGGTAAATGTTGATTTCTAATTGATAGATATGTTGTCATGAAATTGATACATATGGCTGAAATGTCTGTGTTTAGTTACAAGGCAACATGATTTGCACAACAAGGTAAGATAACTAGCTTATTTTTATGTTTATTTATGCACTAACAGTTATGTGTTTATGGTAGTATGATGCAAGGGATTACATGGCAAGAGATTGCCATGAAATATTGAAGAAGGCTCGGGTTGATATTTCCTTTGGAAGCATTGGGAACCATGGGGATTGAGTCATGGTGTTTGTTGCTAATATTGTGCTTTTAGTCTCTTGTGATTTGTTGCAGTTGGTTTGCGGTCTTGATTGCGTCTAGTGCATGGCCATACCACTTTGTTGTAGTGTCATATTGCTTGTGGTTTTTCATGGTCTTATTCTTACTTTATCTTGTTCTTTCCCTTTTGTTTTGAGAGTCTTGGGGATTGGTTTGGGAAAGAGGAAAGTAATGGAGCTTGGGGAGAGATGTGTGGTACCCAACAGGTAATATAAGGCCCGGATAAAGCTGAGTGCATGAGTAAGTGCAACAAAAGGTAAGAATAGGAAAGTCGGTTGGACTAGTTGGGTCCATTGTGGTAAATGGATGGTGGTAGTACATTCATGAGAAAGGCAATAGAAAAGGTAAATAAAGTGGATCCGAGGTGTTAGATGCCTTGGCTATGTCAGGAACAATTGTTCTCAACATTGTGCATGTTGTGCACGAATAAAGGAAGTTCTCTTGACCTAGACCTTATGATATCTAGAAATTGTGTTGTGATCATGATCATGTTGATTTTTT
The DNA here is from genome assembly GCA_034641835.2 of Pinus albicaulis. Taxonomy (NCBI): domain Eukaryota; kingdom Viridiplantae; phylum Streptophyta; class Pinopsida; order Pinales; family Pinaceae; genus Pinus; species Pinus albicaulis. The sequence continues at coordinate 7,331,294 of MU968411.1, read as the reverse complement.
GATATGCATATATGTATGTCATTGATGGACATGGTCGTTAGGACTGTTTTGTGCTAGTGTTCACATGTATATATATGTATGTATGCAGTTTTCTGATTGGGTGGTCAGGGATAATGATTATTTCATGCTGATGCTTATATGTATATATGTGTGTATGTATGTTATTGTCTGACAATATTATGATTGTTTTATGATGATTATATATATGTATGTATCTATGTCACTATATGACAGGGTTGTCAAGGATCATTCTTGTAGCGGAATGATTGCTTATGCAGGTGAATGGAATGAAGAGGTTCATGGCTATGAGGAATCAAATGGCAGCATATCCTTGACAGATCTATGAGGTCAATATCATGTGGACTTGAATTGATATTATATGTTTGTACTATGCCTATGTTTATGTTATGGATAGGTAATGCTAAGGGGTACATCAGGGAAGTGAAAGCTGTTTGAACTGTGACATGCTAGGATAAGCATAAATAGTGGAAAGACACTAAAAGCAAGGTTTCTTGTGGGGCCAATGTGTGGTCTATGGATGTACAATACTACTATTGTGTATATATTGTGCATGTTGTATATTCAATAATTGTACCTATGGTGATGTGGACATGTAACATATGTAGTATTGTGTATATATGATGTTGTATGCCTGTTTTATTTATGGTGTTGTGCGTATATTGCATATGTGGTGCTAGGTATAGATGGTGCTATGTACATGCTGGATATGCAGTGCTGTGTACATATCGTATTGTGCACATTTTGGATATGCAGTGTTGTGTGCATATGGTGTTATGTGCATGTTGGATATGTAGTGATGTGTACGCATGTTGCTATGTACATGTTGTATATGAAGTGCTATGTACATATGGTGTTGTGTGCATGATTTTATGTGTGGTGTTGTGAGCATGTGGTGTTGTGTATATGTTGTACATGTGGTACTATGTGTAGGTGGTGCCATGTACAAGTGGTGTCGTGTACATGTCATGCATGTAGTGCTGTGTACATGTGGTATTGTGTACACATTTTACAGGTGGTGCGATGTACATTTGGCATTGTGTACACATTGTGCAGAAGGTGCCGTGTACATGTGATGTTGTGCACACATTGTGTAGGCAATGTTCTGTACATGTGGTAGTGTGTACATGTTGTGCATATGGTACTGATATACATGTGGTATTATGTGCATATCGTACATGTTGTGTTGTGGGCAGGCGATACTATGTATGTGCATGGTGTAGTAGTGGTATCATGGCATCTGTATTCGTTGTATCATACTCTGTATATGTATTTGGTTGTATTGTACACCGAGTGTATGTGTATGCATTGTATGCCGACGTAGGGTTATGTATTATGTTGTATTGTACACCGGGTGTATGTGTATGTGTTGTATGCCAGTGTAGGTGTATGTACATGTATTATGTTGTACACCGGGTGTAGGTGTATGTATTGTGTTGTGTTGTACACCGGGTGTGGGTGTATGTATTGTGTGGTGTTTTATGCCTTGTGTGAATGTACGTGTTGTACACTATGTGTTTGTGTAAGTGAGTAAAGAGAAGAAATGGTATTGGATGCTTTCTAGGTGTGGCAACCAATCCAATATAGATACAAAAGAGCAAAGGTAGTAGTAAGGACCAATGAAGGATAAGTATCCGTATTTTATTTAAACTTTATTATGCATGTGATTTATGATTGTAGCTTATGATGGTTACATGTGGTTTATGATTATGGTTTATGGTGATTTCATGATTTTAATGTATGACGGTTGTGTTTTGAGCTAACTTGATGTGATACGTTTATACATGATGATTTGGTTAAAGATGCTAGTTTGAATTGTTGTGACAAGGAGTGAACAGAATTACAAGTGTACCTTGTTGATGGGCCACCAATGAGGTATGATGTGAATTTATTTCAATTTATTTTGAATCTAATGGAAATTATGTGCTTGGTACAAGAAAGCATGTAATTATTGGTTGGGATGGTTGAAATTCACTACAAGAACTAGCAACGTCCACAAAAGGAATTGGAACATGCAACAATATGTTGTTAAAGCACTTCAGGAGCAGGGTCATTATGGGACACTGGTACCAATAGTGTCCCTTGATTTCCATGAGCATGCTATGACTAATATGATGGTTTTGAGGGAGGGATATTCCTTGGTTTTTGTACCTTTAGATGCAAGGAAGCCTTGCCAAGGGATGGAATTCTTGAGATGGGGGTGCCAACAGAAATTGGAAAGTGTGTGACTGCATGGAAGGGGGGTGACCGGATTTCTCGAGTTGGATTGTGTATTAGATAAGGGAAGGTCGAGGATGGATTTTTTTGGTCATTAGAATTTTCATATGGAATCATATAGATATTAGGAGTGTGCCCTGGAACAATGAGATGGTAATTTTTCACTGAGAGGACAAGCGATGCAGGATTGTAGCGTTGGACATTGGATGTAGTTTTGACTTTGACAATGGATTTTGGACTTCCTAGGAAGGAGGTGAATCTTGGTATTACTTTAAGGGTGGAGGTGTGAGCCTCTGGATTCCCTTATTGTTGATACAAGCATTGTATCCTTCTATTTGTTTGTTGAGAAAATGTGTATGTGTATATTATTGTAAATACCATAATGAGTTGTGTTATAAAGCTCTAGTAAATGATATGTTTGTTATGTTTCATCAGGTCAATCATTGTAAATACTACAACGAGATAAGTTATCAAGCTCCATGGGAAATATATTGTGCTTATGACAATCTTGTTGGTTGTAGGTGTCATTGAACAATGAGGACGATGTTCCCCTAAGGGGGAGGGTTTTGTAACAACCCTAGTGAAAAATCCATGTAAAAATATATAATACCACAGTTGTATTCCAAGATGAATGTTGGGAAAAACATCCTAGCGGGTGTTCATTCCGTTGATTATGACTTAAGGAAATTAGAGAAAGCAAAGCCAAAGGCTTTGGAAATGCATGAGGCATTAGTTGACATTATATTTATGAAAATAATGGAAATTAGGAGATAAGGAAGGTGAAAGGTCAGAAGTTTCACGTGAGGAGGAAAATGAAGGAAAATAATGGAAAATTGAAGAAAATAGAGACCTAGTTAATAAAAAGGCTTCTGAGGATCAGTTGGTAAGTTTTTTTTTTTTTTTTTGCAATGCAGTTTTGGAGCTCCCATTATTCTATCTCTCTCTCTCTCATACTCTTGGAGCACTCTTGTAGAGTGTGGATACTTGGTGATTTGGATCAAGAAGGAAAAGGAAGAGCATGAAAGTGCAAGCAGACATCGAGATCAACAACTACAACGAGATTTGATTGTAGGTACCAAGTTGCATGTACGTTTTCCTCACTAGTTTTGGCATGCATGGTGTATGCATGTGGATTTTAATATCCTTTCCATTTCCTGGATAGCCATGGTGTTGTGGGTTTATTTCCATTAATTATTTTCTGGTTGGTTCTCATGATTCCTTTAGCTATGGGTTGAGTTATTAGTTCTTGGAAGCCTTGGTTGGACAAACTCTCTGAAAGCCCGACGGACAACTGTGGGTTGAGTTACTAGTCCTGGAAGCCTTGGTTGGATAAACGCTCTGGAAGCCCTAGGTGGGTTGAATTACTAGTCCTGGAAGCCCTGGTTGAACAAACGCTCTGGAATCCTTGTAAAATTTGGGGTTGAGTTACTAGTCCTGGAAGCCCTGGTTGGAACAACACTCTGGAGCCTTGAAACAACTTGGATAGAGACCAATCCGTGACGGTTTTGGGTTGAGGGTTGAGGTGGTTTGGCCTCTGGAAGCCCTAGATTGGTTTTTATTTATGTGTTTGATGAGATCCCACATTCATGCTTGGAATATGGCATGAGGGTGATTGGATGAAGTGAGACTTGGCTCAACCAATCTATGGTCGGGTGGAACGTGGAAGTCCCATCTCTGGTTGGTTTCTACATTCATTAATGAGTAATTTATTCCCTCTATATTTGGTATGAAAATGTATTGATTTATATGAGCATTCTATTACTATTGTATTCATGGTATTTCTGTTTTTATTATGTTGTTTATGAGCATGTATTTTAAGAGTGATGATGCATGGCTCTTTCCATGTTTTTACTTTAAATGAATGAAAATTGTTATATCTATGGTAAAATAGATGGTATTGCAGTGAATGATTTAAGGAGGCAATTCTTCTTAATGATTCTCAGATAAGTATGAGATCCCTATGCTTAAATCTATTATTTCCACCTGTAGATTCAATGTTTGTGACATTTTTGACAAAATTCCTGTCATGGCTAGGAGGGGTCTAGATGAGTTCTTGTTGATGTGATTGAATTCGTATCATTTTCCTATTGTTAGTTATCATCCCTTAAGTTTTCACGAAGTTCTGGGCAGTGACCTGGGCTCTAGGCCTAAAACGGTGGCTCAAATCCCATATCCACAGGCACAAAACTGAGCATTTGGGGCCCTATCTGCATGCATGTAGTTTTCTTCCTAGGGATATAGCTTATATCCACAGGCATGTAGTATTATACCTATGGATATGGCTCAAATAGGCCAAAATGTCAGTGTGACCTATGGGTAAGAGGCCTAAAAGGTTAGGTTAGCTCCTGGGGGTGACATTGATGATGTACAAGGTCTGTATGTTGTGTTTCCGTCAGTTCCACTTCCTTAAGGTCACATATGAGGTTTAATATCATTATAGTATCCTCTCTTCACATGTTTACCCCAGTTGTCTAGTTACTTGGGTAGATGTGGCAAGAGGGTGTTAAAAGATCAATTTGAAAAAACACATAAACTTAGCATTTTTATTTATTTATTTAAGTTTTGTAGAAATAACCAGAGAAAAATAGACAATATGCAACATCAAAATAAAATAAAATTTAATGACGGAGTTCACCCTTCTTGGGATACGTCTCCGGGTCCAACTTCCAATTTTGGCTCTTTCCATTATATGCTTAAAATGTAAATTACATCAACATAAAATGCTCAAATCACAAAAAAATAATGTTGCCATTATGTCAAAAAAACCCAAAAACCCCTATGTAGGATTTTCTTGGGCTCAAAAGACTTAAAATGATCAAGTTAGGCCTCAATCTCCATTTCTCTACTATTTGTCCCGCAAAATGACAAAACTGGCTAACCAAGTAATTCTTCTTGCCTTTGGCGGTTTGGTGAAGCAACAAATTGACATGGGGGTGACGGAAATCCCGATGAAAAAGGTGCATTTTGTTTCCTCCTTGATCTGAAAGGACTGTATTATTTTTCTATGCTAAGTGTCCTTTCAATTATAAAACATGTACATATTTGTCTCCATTTGTTTGCTTAAGGAATGAGGAATTTAACCTTGAAACATAGATGAAATAGTGGATTTTAAGCATGTAAATAAGCCTAAATAGCACTGAAAAATAGTGTATAACAGAGAAATAAAACCACACATAAGATTTACATAGTAGGCATGATGAAGCAGTTCACCCCTCCTGGGCTACATCTGCTGGTCCAGCTCCCAATGGCATGTCAATTTTTTCATTATGCTCAAAATTGCAAATACATGTGTTTACAAGCCTCCAATGGCTTTTTTCTTTGCACCAATGGATCCAGAATGCTCAAATTAGTCTAGGTAGACACTTGTTTCACCCAAATTGGTCGAAAATTGACCTGGCTAAGCTTTTTCCCAATATCCCCTAGAAATCCTCTACTAAAATTGGAGGACTGCAGTTTAACTACAGTTAAATTCAGAAAAACCTCTGAAATTGGAGGCGCGCTAAACCTCCCGTCGAAAATCAAGCTGTAGCATTAAATTTTTGTGGTTAAGGGGCGGGCGCATGTGACAAGCTTGAGTTAACCTCCGGATGTTACGATTTATGAAACCGTTGGACCGAAACAACTATCGCAGAAACCACACATGTGATGAGTCGACCCCGTCACATGTAATGGTTATCGTAATCGTTAGTTACAATATATGTTACGGTTTATGAATATGACATGTGACCATAATGATTAGGGCCACCAGCAGGTTGGGACCGCTGGTGGTCCCCAACTCCCCCACCACCCCCACCCCCCCCAACTTTCATTTCATTACAACATAATATAATGTGGAGCGCTTATAAGGTAAGAAATAATTGATAGCGGAGTTCGTGGAAGACTATGCGGGTGTGTCGGAGCTCACGGGGTCGAACCCCTCAGACCCCAACCAAATTTTACTGAACCGTACAAGGGACACGTGGCAGCCTCCAGGATGGCCACGTGTCACCCTTCCATTGGACCAGAAAACAACTCGTACAATACACCAATCCAATCAAATCACGCCACTTGGAAACTTATCATTGGCTTGAAAAAAAATATTCTTAGGAATATTCTTATTTTGCTGACTGTGTACCTGCATGCTGACTGGGCATCCCAGTCAAACCTGCCGAAATTTAGCTATTTGGGAAATCGATCAGAACGTGATATCTCCATCATACGACATCGATTTTTCGAACAGTTCATGGTGCCAGAATCAGAATGACGAGATCTACTTGGTCGCTCAGGTTTGGTATAGTTTCAAGCAATTTCAATTTTGAGAAAAATTCATGAACTCATGATCACACCTCCTCATTGGGAAGATTTTGGACCCCAAAAGACTTTGATCACCTATTCAGTAGATGAGGGTACAACTCCCTCACCTTTCCAACTTCCATCCACTTTGCCTTACTTGGCTTACTGCCTTTGAGCCCAACTCGAAGGTAGTCGACACTTCCCCTCTTGGATGCTCTTGTCCTCCTGTCAAGAATGATATCCTCCTTGAGCTCATCCAGAAATTCCGGCGAGAAATATTCAATAAAAGGAAAGTAAATATCACTTTCTTGATCATCGATCAAAGGTGGCTCATATGAACGTAAGTTTTCAACATTAACAAATGAATACATTTGCATATATGAAGGCAATTCAGGTTGAAATGCATTGCTACCAACTTGTTTTATGATCTTGAATGGACCATAGCGAATGGGCTTGAGCTTTTTACCTTCTCCTTGCATCCTTTCTTTGGTTATGTGCAACCATGCCTCATCTCCTTCTTGAAACTTGTGATCAACTCTATGTTTTTCATGCCTATCCTTGTATTTTCTTTGACTCTTCTCAAGCTTTTCTTGAACTTGTTGATGAATAATATAAATTTTCTCAATGAAATTTCGAGCCTTTTCAATATCACTATGCCCATAAATTGCAACATCCTTCTCAAAGATGAAGTCTAATGGCGATTTCGGCAAATACCCAAATCATGCTTCAAAAGGTGAAGTATTTGTGGAAGAGTTCTTTTCCCGGTTGTAAGCGTGCTGAATGTAATGCAGTTGTTCATCCCACATCTTGGGAAGTTTGTCGCAATATCCTCTCAATAGACGCACAATGGTTTAGTTCACCACCTTGGTTTGGCCATCAGTTTGCGGATGAAAATCAATACTCTTTTTCAACTTTGTATCCATCATCTTCCAAATATTGGACCAAAAATTCCCAATGAACTTGGAATCCCTGTCACTAACAATAGAAGTTGGAAATCCATAATGAACCCAGACATGTTGAAAATAAAGTTTAGTATTGTTCAGCGGTTATGGTTTTTCTTACATGGCATAAGTATACACATTTTACTGAATCTATCCACAACTACATAAAGATAATCATGTTTTTTTCTTGACATAGGTAGACCTCCAAAAAAGTCCATGGAGACACTCTCCCATGGCCTTGATGGTACTGGTAGTGGTGTGTAAAACCCAAGCTTCCTATTGCTAGGCTTTCTTGTTGCACACATATAACAACCTCTTATAAAACGTGACACACTATCTATCATGCGAGGCAAATAGCAATACCTCTATAGATGCGCCACTGTATTTCTTACCCGAAAGTGTCCAGCAATAAGATACGAATGAGCCTCTCTCATGACACTTAGCCTCTCTCCTTGTGGTATACACCACTTGCCCAAATGAAACGACGAATTTCTATGCATGTGATAATCATTTTCCTCAACTTGATTCCCTTCACTCAAACTAGCATACACATCTTGAAAATCAACATCACGTGCATATTGTTCTATGTAACTCTCATGTACAATAGAATAATTTTTAAGTAAAGTAGAAGCACTTGTAATTGGCCTTGAAAGCATATCAAAAAATTTATTGAAAATAAATTACTTGTACCTTATAACCAAGTGAAACTGTTGAAGGAAACGCATCCACCTGAAATGAATTGATTGTTGCAATTTTGTTTGCGACTGCAACTACTGTAATGGTTGGTGATCGGTATGTATAATCATCTCTTTACCCATCAAGTAGTGTTTCCACTTCTTGGCGCTTTATAATAATTCATAAAAACCTTTGTCATATGTAGGATAATTAGTTACATCACCATTGAATGTTTCAGAATGAAAAGTGATAGGCTTACCATGTTGTAAAAGTACTGCGCCCATGGCATAATCACTAGCATCGGTTTATATCTCGAATGAATGTCTCAAATTTGGTAATGCAAGAACTGGAACTGAACTAATCTTGTCTTTTAAAGCTTCAAAATATTGCTGCTGTTTACCTCCCCATTGGAAGCCTTTCTTCACACTTGTCACTGCATGCATAGGAGCTACTATGGAAGAAAAGTTTGCAATAAACTTTCTCCAATACTGGGCTGTGCCTAAGAAACTTCTTATCTCGATTAATGTTTTAAGAGTGGGCCAATTCAAAATGGCTTCCACTTTGGAAGGATCAATTCTAAACTCGCCTCCTCCTACAATGTGTTCAAAATAAACCAAAGAAGTCTTTTCGAACTCATAGTTAGACATCTTAAGAAATAATTTCTCTTTCTTCAAAACATCAAGCACCCTATTCACATGCAAGACATGTTCTTCTCTTGTTTTTCTGAAAATTAGTATATCATATAAATACACAATCACAAAGTCATCAAGAAATGGACGTAAAACATTATCCATAACATGAATGAATGTTTCCAGTGCATTACAAAAACCAAATGGCATAACCAACCACTCAAAGAGTCCTTGTTTGGTTTTGAATGCAGTCTTCCATATATCACTTTCTGCAATTCTTACTCGATGATATCCACTTCGTAAATCTAACTTAGTGAAAAAATTTTCTTCTTTCAGCTGATCAAGCAAATCATCTATCCTTGGGAGTGGGTATCAATTCTTTACCGTTATCTTGTTCAAAGCTCTGAAGTCTACACACATGCGCCAAGTCCCATCTTTATTTGGAATCAAGTCTATGGGTGAACCACATGGTGAAGTGCTTGGCCTTATGAGTCCCTTGTCCAACATGTCCTTGATTTGCCTCTTTATTTCAGCATTCTCCATTATCGACATGCGATACATGCCGATGTTTGGAAGAAGACAATCTTGCTGCAACTGAATATCATGTTGAATCTCCCTTTTTGAGGCAATCCTATTGGCTCCTGAAACATCTCATGATGTGCATCAACTACATCATATAAATCTGATTTCAACTTAGGATCACAATCCTCAAATGATTCATGATTAACATCAGCTTTAGGCTTAATCAGTAGAAGAACAAAATTATTACTTGAATTCACCAACCATTTTACCTGTCTAGCATTTACCATAGCAATATTTTTCTTCTTGCGATGTGCTCTAGCAATGTACTCCTTGCCATCTTTGAATAAATGGTTTTTGTTCTCATGGAAATGGAAGATCACTTTCCTATCATGCAAGTAAGGACTTCTCAACACAATACCTGTAATATCATGCAGAACCAAATCTAATTAAACTGTGTCAACAAAATGTGCAGTTATTGAAAACTGCAATATGCACTTCTTTGAAACCTGTAAATTTGCATCCTTACAAATCCACCCAAGTGGATATGGTTTTGGATGTGGAATGGTCTCAAGATTAATTTTCTTGACCAAGTATTCAGAGATTAAGTTTTCTTGTGACCCACTGTCAAAAAATGTGTCAATATTGGTATGTTTGGATATGACCCTCACATGAAACAATTCAATTCTCTCTTCTTCATTTGGAGCTTGTATGTGACAGTTTGATGTACTAGTACTGGGTTTAGTTTCAATTTCTTTCCCCTTCATGTTCTTCAATTTCATGGCTGTAATTTTAGATTCATCACCTAAATCCAGTCCTAAATCATGTTGAGTTGTAGCTGCAGTTTTCTGTTCCCCTTTGTTGTTCTGATGTTTGGGCCTCTTTTGAGGATGTAATTTCCAAAAATGATTCTCATCATGGCCTTCTCTTGAACAATGTTTATAGACCACTTTTTCTCCCTCTTTCTTGATAGATGCATTTTTTTTGCCTTTACCTTTTGAGGTATTCTCTTTGTTTGTCCCCTTAAAAGGTTTCTTCCTACCCTGATCAGTAATTTTTTTCCCTCTAGCTTCTAGATGTGTGGCCTGAACACAAACTTCATCTAGAATTGTAGGGTTAAACATGAGAATTGTATGTTTTAGGTAGCTATGTAAGCCTCCTATGTACTTGAGCAAAGTATCTTGGCTCTACAAATCTACCCCTAATAAGAGATATCTTCTCCTAAATTCTTGGGTGTATTCTTGCACATTATGTCCTTTCAATTGTCTAAATTTTTTCCAGTTCATTATGGCTTTCTGCATATGAGCTAATGGATAAAACTGTTGTTTTATTGCAGCAATGAAATCAGTCCATGATAGGATAATCTTACCAGGATTCTTGATCTCCTCCTTTGTCTTGGCTTCCCACCAAACAAGTGCTGCACCTTCCATTCTCAATGAAGCTAATTGGATTTTGGTATCATCTTCATGAAGGTTCTGAATTCTTAAATAGACCTCCAATTTCCTAATCCAATTATCAAGATTTTCTACATTGGCTTCACCATTAAACATTGGCAATTCAAACTTAACATCAAGTTTTAGAAAATGAATTTTACCAGTGTTATTTGACTTGTGTGGCTGATGTACTGAAGATGAAGTAGAGGAGGATGACAATGAGGGTGAGGATGGTGACTTTCCACTGCCTCCATTTCCTCCATTGCCCTTCTTTGATTTATCTTCATCATTTTGACCTCCTGATGATCCCTATCCTTCCTTGTGAAGTTTGGGTTCTCCTTCTAGTCTCTCATTCCTTTCTTGATAAAGGATTCTCACCATCTTAGTCATGTCAAGGAATTCTTTCGTAAACACTCTTTCTTCTTCTTTGGGATCCAAATCTTCATGGATTTCTCCTTCTCTTGGAGGCATGCTTAATCCCGCTTCTGCTTCTTTTGGAGGAGAACTAGGTGGTGGAGAATGTGGCAATATTTCCCTCCTTTGCCGTGGCTCACTTTGAGACCATCTTGCTTCCACCAATTTGCCTTCTCCTCTCTTAAGCTTGAGCCTAGTAAGCATGTGAAAAATTGCAAACATTTAAAAAAATATTTGCACACAAAAACACCAGAGAATAAAGTCTAGCTCTGATACTAACCTGATCTGAAAGGACTGTATTATTTTGCTATGCTAAGTGTCCTTTCAGTTATAAAACATGTACATATTTGTCTCCATTTGTTTTCTTAAGGAATGATGAATTTAACGATGACACATAGGTGAAATAGTTAATTTTAAGCATGTAAATAACCTAAATAACACTGAAAAGCAGTGTATAACAGAGAAATAAAAACATACATAATATTTACACAGTAGACATGATGAAGCAGTTCACCCCTCCTAGGCTACATCTGCTGGTCCAACTCCCAATAGCATGTCCATCTTTTCATTATGCTCAAAATTGAAAATACATCTGTTTAAAAGCCTCCAATGGATGTTTTATCTGCACCAATGGCTCTATAATGCTCAAATTAGTCTAGGTAGACTCTTGTTTCACCCAAATTGGTTGAAAATTGACCTGGCTAAGATTTTTCCCAATATCTCCTAGAAATCCTCCACTAAAATTGGAGGACTGTAGTTTAACTACAATTAAATTCAACAAAACCTCTGAATTTGGAGGTGCGCTAAACCTCCCACCGAAAATCAATCTGTAGCATTAAATTTTTGTGGTTAAGGGGTGGGCGCATGTGACAGGCTCGAGTTAACCACCGGATGTTATGGTTTATGAAACCATTGGATTGCAACAACCGCCGCGGAAATCGTGCATGTGATAAGTCGACTCCGTTGCATATAATGGTTATCATAACCGTTGGTTACAATATATGTTACATTTTATGAATATGACATGTGACCATAACTATTGAGGTCGCTAGCGGGTTGGGACCATTGGCGATCCCCCCCCCCCCCCCCCAATTTTCATTTCATTAAAACATAATATAATGCAGAGCGCTTATAAGGTAAGAAATAATTTATAGCAGAGTTGGTGGAAGACTATGCAAGTGCGCCAGAGGTCACGGGGCCGAACCCCCCAGACCCCAAACAAATTTTACTGAACCATACATGGGACACGTGGCAGCCTCCGGGCTGGCCACCTGTCACCCTTCCACTGGACCAGAAAACAACTCATACAGTTCACCAATCCAATAAAATCACGCCACTTGGAAACTTATCATTGGCTTGAAAAAAAATGGAATATTCTTAGGAATATTCTTCCTTTTTCTGACTGTGTACCTGCATGCTGACTGGGCATCCCAGTCAACTTGTCGAAATTTTAGCTGTTTGGGAAATCAATCAAAACGCGATATCTCCCTCATATGACATCGATTTTTCAAACCGTTCATGGTTCCGGAATCAGAACGACGAGATCTACCCAGTCGCTCTGGTTCGGTACAGTTTCGAGAACTTTTAATTTTAAGAAAAATTCATGAACTCTTGATCACTCCTTAATCATGCCAATAACCCCTTAGTGCTGACTTTCCAGCCCCGTGGTCAGTCATATCAAGGCCATGTGGCTTGGGGCTGGGATACGAACCCTCCCCTCTGGCTCCATATTGAGTGGTGGTCACGTTATCACAAATAAGACCAGGTTTGGGCTATGCATGCAACCCCTCCGCATTATCTCCGTTGATGGTTCCAGTAAGGTGTGCGTGCCCTGGGGCCAAAGGTAATCACCCGACCCCTCCGACTTCACGTCAGGGTCGTGTGGAGCCACGTAAGAAGGGGCTGGGGCCATGTGCCCTGCCCCTCCCGCCAACACCATTTTCAATTAATTTTAAATATAAAATTTCCATTCAGTTATAATGAGAAACATGGTTGGTTGGATGGTTCGAAATTTAGTTGTCAAGTGATAGGTCATGGGTTTGAATTTGGTGAAGGCTCGTCAACCTACTCACCTAATTTTGGCACAAAACTTGAGGGCCACATGGTGCATCCTAATTAGGCCACTTTGAAACTCAACAACCAATAAAAATTTGACATATCAACTTGTATGGTGCTGCCACATAGCATCATGGGATTAGCCCATACTTCCCACTGTACCTTCCTAGTCAGCAACCCAGTTAACCCTGCAATTTGATGTTTTTAGCTGTTTGTCAAAAACTTCAGAACACGATAAATTTCACATACTGTGTTGGATTGAGGCGATTCAAGTGTCATTGGAATCAAAATGATGATATCTATGATTTGGAACTAGTTTCGAGCAATTTTGAGAACTTTTATTTTTGAGCATATTTTTGAACCCCTGGATTAGAATGTCAGCTTAAAACCAATAGTTTACCATCTCAGAACAATTGTATAACAAATGAATGCATGCAGTGGAGAAAGAAGAAGGAGGAAAATAAAGCTGATAAGTGTGACCTAGTTCTATATAATTAAGATCAAAACAATAAATGATACATGGATAATGAATGCTCTAGACATATGACATGCGATAAAAGCAAGTTTGTATCCCTAGATGAAATTAAAATTGGAATTGTCACATTTGGCAATGATGAAGCAGGAATAATTAGAGGAAAAAGCACAATTAGTCTGAATAATGGAAGAGGAAAGGCTCAAGATGTACTATTTGCAGATGGTCTAAAACATAATTTGTTAAGTGTAAGTCAAATGTGACAAAGGCTATGATTCTCTCTTAAGAGTTCAGGACTGTGAAATTAGGTCAACAACTACTGGGAAGTTTCTAGCTAAAGGAGCTCGAAAAAAGAATAATGTATACATTCTGAAGGAAGATAATGAATAATTCTACATCAAAAAACAAGATGAATCTTGGCTATGACATTGGAGATTGGGGCATCTCAATTTGATCACATCATCAATATTAGTAAGAAGAGAGCAGTAAGAGGTCTATCAAAAATAAAGAAGACTCAAAAAATTACTTGCAAGTCATGTTAAATGGGAAAACAAACAAAAGCATCATTCGAAGTCAAGGATAAATTGTTAAGTAGTAAGCCTTTGCAAATAGTTCATATGGATTTTTGTGGACATTCTAGGACAAAAGCACCAAGAGGAGAAAAATATTTTATGCTGATAATTGATGACTATTCTAGATTGACATGGGTGGAATTAATTATAAATAAGTCAGAAAGATTTGAGAAGTTCAAAATATTAAAGGCACTAGCAGAAAATCAAACAGGGTGCAAGATAAAGTGCATAAGGTAAGATAGAGGAGGTGAATTTACTTCAGATGTGTTTATAGACTTGTGTGATGAAATTGGCATAAAACTACAATATACTATTGCAGGCACACCACAACATAATGGAGTTGCAGAGAGACAAAATAGATTGGTTCAAAAAATGGTTAGAGCCATGATGCAAGAAAGAAACATTCCCCAAACCTATTAGTAAGAAGCGACACCTACAACAATGCATATTCTTAATAAGGCACATCTCAAAACAAACTGTGATAAGACACCTTATGAACTGTGGCACAGAAAGCCAACTTCAATCAAACATTTTAAAGTATTCAAAAGTAAATGTTATATCAAAAATAATGATGAAAAAATAGGAAATTTTGATGCTCAATCAAATGAGGGAATATCTTTGGGATATTCATAAAAAATTAACGGTTATAGGTGCTATAGTAAAAAACTACATAAGATTGGGGAATGCACAGATGTAAATTTTGATGAAGAGATACCTGATAAGAACAAGAGAATATGTTTTATCAATCCTCCAAATCATAATTATCATGAGAGTAAATAAAATGAGGTACAAGATTAAGAATTATAAAAGATAGAGACTCATTCAAAAGGTCCCTCAAGACATACAAAAAAGAATAATCTTGAAAGTCAAATTATTGGAGATAAAAGTAAAGGAGTGCAAACAAGGAGGCAATTTGCAGAGAAATCAGACCAAGTTCATTTTTGTTGAAAAAATGTAGCATGAAATTCTAAATTTGATTTTTTCATTAATTAAATTGAGAAAATTCAATTTTCCACATCAAAAAATAACTTGGATACAATTAACTGAGGTGAAATGGCTCTTGTCACTCAGTTAGCTCAATAAATTCGAGATGGAGGAGTTAGAGTTAAGTTAAGCATTGTGATTTCTAATTTGTAGCAATCAAGGTCAATTATTTCAAGTTGTTTTCAGTTAAACTAGTTCAAACTGTTGGAGGAACTAGTGAAAGGACAATTGTGCAGTGGGACTTAAATCAAACTCAGTGATCATCCAGTTAATTGATCAATTAACCAAAAATAGCTAGTGAATGCAGAGAATTCAAGTTCCCCAGCTATGGTGGAGATTCGAAGGCAGTGTAACATCATTTTTAAACTAGTCTTAAGTGTACACGTGTCGCACACAATCAGATGATCAACCTTGGGAATTGAACAATCCATTTTGGAGAATTTCCTAAATAATAGGGGCATAATTTCTCAAGGAATTGTGTTAGAAAAATAGGGCCGAAGTAGAGGCATAAATTGACTAAGTTTGGGCTAGAGCTTCTCAGTGAGTAGATTGATAGGTTATTCACTTATAGGTTGTGCTCAGTTGAGAAAAGAAACTGTAATACATCTCTATTCATCAAATTAATGCAAGCATACATTGGGGTTTTCAGCAGATTGCTTTCCTCGGGAGAAATATTGTGTGCATGTGTGTTATTTATCATTTCATGCTTGTGATTAATGTTCTAAATTATGAATTTAATTCTACAAAGAAATAGAGTAGGTTTGTGTCTTGTGATTTTGATTAAAACTTCATGAGTAGTTACAAATCTACATCATAATTTCTGCATGGTATCAGAGCAGGATTCACATTTGCAGTTCAATGTGGTAGGATCTATTCATATTTGGGAATATGACCTTCAATGGTCTAAGGCTACAGTATGTATTGGATGTAAAATATAATTTCATTGCATGGAGGCAGTATTGGATGACAATGGATTGCTAGAATACATCAATTGAGATGTTGCAAAACTAGCAGAATCTGATGCCTAGAACCTAGCCCAATGGAAGAAATATGTATCCAAGGTGAGGAGAATAATATTGAAGGGAGTGCAGGACCACATTGTCACCAATATCCATGGGAAATATAATCCTCATGCAATGTGGCAGGCACTAACATATATGTTGTAAAATAACAACGACCATAGGAAACTAGTGCTCAAGGATAAACTTTGAAATATCGAGATGCAGAAGAATGACACTACTCAAAAATGTTTAAGCAGGTTCACACAAGTTTGTGATGATCTTGTAAGAGTTAGTGTTACTATTTCAGATGATGATTTGGTTAGCCTAGCCCTTCTAGGACTTCCCAAAATCTTGCATAACTACCAATATTTGGTGACCAGGAGGGAGAAACTACCGAATTGGGAATGCTTATGGTATGATTTGGTAAAAGAGAAAATAAGGTGGAATAATAGAGATGGGACTTCATCCAAGGGCGAGGATGAAGAAAAAATTATATTGGTTGGAAAGGGAAAGAAGGGAAAAGGGAATAAATCTCAAACCAAACCATACTCCAACCAAGGGGGCAAGAAGAAACATTTGTCCAAAATTAAAGATTCTATTGTCATGAATTTATGCATTATTCCATGAAGTGTCCACTCAAAAAGGCAAGCAAGAAGAACATAAGAGGAGCAACATGTGAAGCCTTGGCTTGACAGTTCGAGCTTGACTTTACTGTTATCACATGCATGGCAAGACAAATGATGGGGAGCGTGTGGTACTTGGAATCTTGTGCCTCATTCCACATGACAGGGTGTAGATATTTTTTCATTGAATTGGAGGAGAAATATATCCAGAGGCACATCAAGATGGGGGACAAAGAAAGGTACATCACGACCGAGATTGGTACAATAAACTTTTAGAGGGAGCTTGGATCCCCTCTCAGACTCAAAGATGTCATGTTTGTTCCGAGTCCAAAGAAAAATCTGATTTCTGTTGCATTTTGAGAATACCATGGTTATGGTGTGATCTTCAATAAAGGAAAATCATTCCTGAGACACATATCCATGGGACAGGTGAAGCATATTGGGGTTCGTATGAAGAACCTATATAAGCTAGATGTGGAAGATTGTGTTGCATTAAGCACTAAGGCAGAGAAAGTGAAGAGTCACGATGTAGGTGAAATTTGGCACAAAATACATGGCCATTTGCATCATGGTGCCTTGAATATTATGCAACAAATAACCATTGAACTCCCTAAAGGAGCAATTGAGCAGCATGATGTATGCAAAGGATGTACCTTGGGGAAGTACACAAAATACAAATTCCATGATTGGGAAATTTCTTGACAACCTCCACTGCTGACACAAATATTTTTTCATTTTTATTGATGATCTCAAGAAAGTGTTGGATCTTATTCATGCGGAAGAAATATGAGACATTCTACAAGTTCTTAGAATTCAAGGAACTGGTTCAGAAAGAAACCAATAAGGAGGTAAAGGCTCTTAGGAGTGATAATGGAGGTGAGTACCTGTTGAATGAATTCAAATTTTTTTTTCCAAAGAAGGCATTCGACAAGAGTTGACAACACCCCACAACCCACAATAGAATGGGGTGGTTGAGAGAAATAACTATAGAATTGTGGGAGATACAAGGGCTATTTTGAATGATCAAGGCCTACCATTGCATTTTTTGGCAAAGGGATGCAACACAATAGTCTATTTGCAAAACCAAATTCCTTATCATATTCTAGGCATGATTACATTGGAGGAGGATTTCTCGGGTAGAAAGCTAGATGTGTCACACTTCAGGATTTTTGGAACCTATGTTTACTACCATGTCTCCAAAGAATCAAGGAAGAATATTGAGCCAACAACAAAATTGGGGGTATTTTTGGGCTACACAGAAAATCTTCACAACTACTGTGTGTACTTTCCATTCCTCAGAATGACAATTGTGCCAAGGGATGCAAAGTTTGATGAGGAGAAAGCGATGTGTTGCTATCTTGAGAGGGACCTTTAGATCCCATCGAAAGAGGAGATTTAGGCTCCAAAGGAGGAGCCTCAAGAAGTTGTGGAGCAACCACAAATAGAGCATAAGGGAGGAAGTGGAGTGGAGACATCCACTCAAGAAAAATCATCCAGAGAAGGTAGAAAAAGAACTGGGAAAGCTGACATACTTGTGCAAGATACGAGGGAGAATGTGGGACCTCCAAATTTACGCAGGTAGAGGATGTCACCTGATCGGTACACTGGCTACATGGCTATAATGACTGATCTTGTAGAGACTAAGTGATCCGCTTTCAAGGAAGTAGTAGAGAAACGTGTATGGGTTAATGCATTGGTGGAGGAATACAAATCCATTGTAAAGAACAATGTTTGGGAAGTGGTACCAAGGCTGACATATTGATCAATTGTAGGTTCGAGACGAATCTTCAAGGTTAAGCATGTAGTAGATGGAAGAATAGAGAAGTATAAAGCCAAATTTGTGGCTAAGGGGTACTCTCAAGTTGAGGTAATTGAATATGAGGAGACCTTTGCTCATGTAGCAAGGTACTCATCCATTAGATCAATTCTTGCACTGGATGTGTAGATGGGGTGGAAGATCCACCAAATGGATGTAAAAAAAAAATTTCTCAATAAGCTTATTTAGGAGGAGGTGTACATTTGATCTAGGTGGATATTGCTGGCCACCCACCTATTCCACCTAGACCTTTAGTTGGTTTCATCGGTTTCCTTGGTTATAGCATCATTTACCATTTTTAGCAGTTTTTGGGTCCTGAACTTCTGGAGAAGTTTTGACCCCCTAAAAGGTGTTTTTTTGAGGTCTGCAATAGGACCATAGGCATAG
Source organism: Pinus albicaulis (assembly GCA_034641835.2). NCBI lineage: Eukaryota > Viridiplantae > Streptophyta > Pinopsida > Pinales > Pinaceae > Pinus > Pinus albicaulis. Next base: position 7,312,266 of record MU968411.1, on the reverse strand, counting down.
GCATGGGCTTGTGGCAAATCCTATAGTACTCAGAGAGATATTTCTAGCAAGGTATCGTACACGCCAAATGGAGATAATATGACCAAGTTACGATCCTGGGAATTTGGCTGCCCAACTAACGCCAACGAGGCCCACAAACTCTTGGTGTTTAATATCCTTGGGTTAGGGTTTTGGTTTTTTAGTTTTTGTCCCTTATTGTTTAATAATAAAAATTCCCATGAGCCTCATTGTAACATAGTTCAAAGGCATGTAGCCGCCACATCTCTTCTCAAAGATAGGCTACCATTGCCCGAGCTAGTTTATTTCCATTCTGTATGTAAGCATATTTCAGTTCTATGATATTAATTAAATGAATTTTTATTTTTGTAGCATCTCTGTGTTTATGTTTACATCTTTAATTTATTGTGTTCCTACATAATTATGGATTTGTTGGCCGGATAAATCGATCTTGCGGACAAGATCGATCTCCCTAGTGTCAGAAGACAATCTAGCAACAAACGAACAACTAAGTTTGTCTTTCTCTAAATATATTCATTTTACAAATAAATGCTATGAAGGTGTCGATCCTACCTTAGATCCAAATGCTTATTTGTGGTCGTAGTGCTTCCGTCGCATCAATAATCCTTTCGTCGCAACAAGAGTTCTTTCATCACAACAATAATTCTTTCCGTCGCAACAATAGTTCTTCTGTCGCAACAAGAGTTCTTTCGTCGCAACAATAATCCTTCCGTCGCAACAAGAGTTCTTTTGTCGCAAGAAAGTGTTGTCTTTTGTCGCAACAAAGTGTCGTCTTTTGTCGCAACAAAGTGTCGTCTTTTGTCAACTTGCAATAAAAAACAAGCAAATATTAAATAGCACCTGTATAACAAATAATTATAAAACATACCTATCATAGTGATCAAGGAATCTATGAAATAAACGATCAAATGACAACTTATTGAAATAAACAATCGAACGACAATTTATTGAGAAAAACAAAACTTGATTGTATTAATCTTAAAATAACAGAAGAACCTTACAACCTTAGCCTTGATGTTTGAATAGGCCTTCTCGGGGTCCGAAGCAGGAGTCTCCTCTACTTTGATAAGTCTTGCACTCTTCCTCCAGGAGCACATAGAGGTATGTGATCTTTCCTCTCAAAAGCTCAACAGAAAGAAGTCTAAATCTCAACGAAACTTCAACTCAATCACACATAAAGCTTGAACTCCCTTTGAGGCTACCCAATGCCTCCTTTTATAGAGCATATGAGGAGGTTAGGGTCCAGAATCCTCCTTCAAAGGGATAGGCTCCTCACATCAAGGGATTAGTTCCTTAAGGTGAGGGATGCATGAACCTTATTAAAGCGTACTCATCCCCAAAAAATCTCATCTAGAACCTTCTAGAATTGACCAAAATTCAACTTTTTCACTTTAATTTCTCGCTTTTTTGACTTTGGAGGGGGTACGCAGGAATTACAAGGGAAAACTGTGTTCTGGAACGCAGGTAAGCAGTGTATTACCTGCGTACCCAAGCCAGGAACGCAGGTAGGCTTCATGTTACCTGCGTACCCTGAGTTTCAGAGATTTTAGTGGGTTTTCTCTTGATTTTAGGGCTTGGAATGAGGAACAAAGGTTGTAAGATTTGCAGAGGGGGTTAGTATGAGTGTTAATGAGCTCATACAGTCAACAAAATGTCAGAGTGATAGTTTTTAAGTGGAACAGATTTCCCCCTAAAGTGCGAAGTCTGGAATAGATGAAGATGAAGTTTGTTATATATGAAGAGTGAAGTACTTTATCATTTCAAGGATCATCCTGTGGACACCCCGGTCAGAACCTGTAAAAAAATTCAATGCAAAATATATATGTGTAATCATATAATCACTAAGGTAGGCATTCCCATACTCAGATCAAAACTAACTAGAAAACTGATTTAAACTGTTCTGATATAGGAATGATTTTCAATACATCAACAGTATAGACATGTGTAGACACAACATGGACGCAGCCATATGTTTATGAATATTCCACTGTATAAATGAATAAAAAAATTCCTCGCAGCCTGGATGGTAGAAACTAGATCCAGGGTCTTGATTTCCGCTTCCCGAACTAGTACGATTCTATCCATGCAAATGAATGTGTCGAAGTCGAACATGGTAGAAACCACTTGATTAATCAGTCAATGATGTAAAATGTTAACAAGTGTGAGAGTACAATCCATGAAATGTGAATGAATGAACTGAAGTCAAACATGTCACAGAATCATTTGATCGAAGGTCAATGATGCAACTTGTCATCGAAGGTGAGAAACCTACCATTGAGGCATGCAGATTTCAAGGTACTGATGATTTCTGGATCAAATTCCTAGATAAAGAGTTGTCGTTGATAGAAAGTGATCCGTCATAGGCAAGCCCACAACACGAAATCATAGTTCAAGTTTTGAAGAAATATATTGGCAAGGACTGACTCAGGGATGGTCAAAATGGAAGACAAATATTTTACAGATGAATGGTTTGTTTGAACTGTCCTCTTGAACACATAACGACACTGCAAATGGCTTGGTGACAATTGACCCAAAGAAAATACCCAGAAACCGGCTGAAGACTTTCAAAATGGTTTGATTAACTGTTAGGCAAAGGATTTCCCAACCCAGGTGAACAAAAGTGTCGTGTTCAAGAGTGGTTAACGGTTTTCCGAATAATAAAAATGTAACAAACAGGTTCGTTTTTCTCTCTTTTCCACCACCATTTCTGGCAAGTACCTCTTTAGTTTTGACAAGCTTGAGGAGGATAACATTTGCTTGTTTATAAGCTCATCCTTCGGATGAGTCCAAATTAGTTTAAGATTCGAACCCTAAGAAGGAGTGGTTCGTTCTTGCTTAAAAATTGAACAGGTCCTTTACTGTTAAATTTTAACGAGTCCAATATAGGAGAAAATCAGTGTTTTTCAATTTTAAGGAGTCAGAAGAAAAACTTAAGAAAACTCCGTGGGTGTACTTTTTCGTAAATTTAGTCTCTCGAGCCCGAAAAAGGATAAAATAATGTGGGAGATAACTCTATTGACCGTAATTAGTCAACGTATACCTTTTTTGTAAATAGTCCATTTCAGTTCGTAAAAGGGGTAAACTTATACTGAAGGAACGATCATTCATTTATTTTAATGAGTTCAAATAATCAAGTACTCGGCAATCTTTTCAATTTTTGAGAGTCTGAAAAGAGCTTAAAAGAGGACTCCAAGTTTTCGCTTTTTTGTAAATTTTTGAAAGATTCCGAAAAAGTGATAAAAGTATGCTCTTTGTTGAAAAATGATCAGTTTTACCGAAAAATCCAATATTCTGCACAAAAACTCAAAACAATTACACATACCTGTTTAAGATAAGTAAAAATGTTTTCCAAATTACCTTTTTAAAGTGAAAAATAAACAAATTAAAAATTCATTTATTCAAAAAAACTTATAAAAAGGACTTTTCTAACTTCATTTTTACTATTTGAATTCAGAGTGAAAAAGTAAGAGCTTTTGGATAAGAAAAAATTCCTGTGAAGATTCTGGAAAATCCATTTGTTGGAATCAGAAACCATAAGCTCCAAATAATCTGTATAAATTCTGGACCATATAAGGGCCCAAGTTGATTTCTTGATATGGCTAGTGAACAGGTGGGACACACAGGACCAGTGTTTCTTGATTGGCGGCCACCAGCTCGAAGTCGAAGTGGAGGACATATATTTTTTGACTGGTTTGTCCAAGAGGGGCAGACACTTATCTCTATTTGGGACTAGACCAGGTGGCCGGTCTGTTGCTAGCATCAAAGCAGAGTTTTGCAATGGTTTAGTAGACCCCAAGGATAAACGGATAGATATCAAAGCTATCATACGTCCTGAGTTCAAATTTATTGTCTTCACTGTTACTAGACTGTATAGGAGTGCAACATTACGTGTTGCCAATCTCATGCTGAGGGCATTGAGATTGTTAGATTTCTGTCGGCATATTTTCGTTGGTTGAAAAACCAACTCTTTATTATTAAGGATGTTCCATACACCGGGATGAACTATCACGGCGAAAAAGACATGGCTTTTCGTCCAGGAGAGCAATGGGATGATTCAAGTAAAAATCATTTTCAACACTTTCTAAGTCCTATTTTTTTTTTGTATTTTAAATTTTAAATCGTCGAACACAAGATGATATATAGTTCGAAACACACTTCTATGCTATGATATATCACTATTACCGGCTATCTGTGTACATGTTATCAGATGTTGTTTAATTTATTGCTTTGTTTACTGCAAATGTCTATTTATCATACTAGAAGCAATTGCATCTGCTAATGTATTTAAATGTCTTGGAATATGCTGATATTCAATGTAATCAAATTCACGTTCCAAGAGACGAATTCTTAAAAATAACCTTAATAACACTGGATTCCTAATGGCATACACCTTGTTAAGCCGTAATACAACAAGTTCAGAATCCAACCTAACAATCAAACTCCGAATCCCAAACGATATGGATTCAGATACTAAATCAATCACTGCACTATATTCTGCAATGTTATTTGTTGTTTGACCGAGGCTTACCCCATGCATGGATACTAACTTGTCAGAGGGTGAATAGATAACCCAAGATGCGGAAGAAATGTTCCATGTACTACGACAAGCACCATCAACAAAACCAATGTAGGTTTGAAGAGACGTCGACATCTGCAATATCAAGAGTAAAACTTAGATAAGCAGGATAGTGATAAAAACACACTCTAAACTAGGCACACTTTTATAATCTAAGACACACCAGCAGTAAAGAAATCTAATCTAATAAATCTCCACACCAAATTTAAGCATAATATCTCTTTAGATAAAGCCCATTTCTGGGTTTATCTAAATAGATACCGTCGAAATCTATCAGCTCATATGCCTCTTTTGCCAGCTTTCACTTAACAATGAAAGGACCATGCCACATAGGCACAAATTTTCCAGCCCTTAGCTTATTGTTGGCTTGATCGTGTTATGCTCCTATACCAATAGGTGTCATATATCATGATTGACTTGATGGGCTATGTAATATGTTCATACCTTTCCTTGTTGCAAAGGTTTTCCATATTGTAAAAAAAAAATAAAAAAATTTAAAAAATGTAAAGAGGGTATACCCTAAAAGAAAAATCAAAGGGTGAAAAGAATAAAAATGGCCAAAAAAGTAGAAGAAAATGAACCCCACCAAAAGAAAGGCCAAGGAAAGTGTGCAAGTCTAAATGCCACTACTTTTTGCTCTTATGTAATAAACAAATTGTGTGCAACTTGTATCTAATGCCACAATTGATGAACAGTCAAATAGTTTAAGCTTGGCTTGTTCATATTTGAATTTTATGTTTTAGAGATAGAGAATAAAATATGACCAAACTGTTTAATCTTGGCAGATAAGTAGATAGGTAGAGTAAATATAAAAAGTTCAATAGTTTAATCTAAGTCCTTGGATGTAATAAGGTTAGACTCAGATAGATTTTTGCATGTAAAAGAAAAAAAAAGTGTGATAAGGGTTTGCCAGTCTAAGTGCACCCTAATAAAGAATAAAAAATTTCATGTTAAAGTAGGTAGGGTAGGTAGATGATGTTGTAGAATTACATGTGATGGATAATGACTCTAAATGTGTTAATCCTTACTTTCATCACAAATGCAAGGCAAACATTACACTGGAAGAATTTCAAGTAAAACAAAGTCAAATGATTAACTTCCCCTCTTACTAAAAATTTCACTAATTTCCCCTAAGTACTAAGGCATTTGAAAATTAGAGGGGCTCAAGGCATTTCCTTGAATTTTGGAGGGACCAGACCCTCGGCCCAATAATTTAAAAAACCTAAGTACTTAAAACCATCCATAAGTCATTCACTTCCATAAGTCTTTTCCTAAGTAAAATCCTATTTTACTTAGGAAAATTACACAATATCCCACAAAAAAAACCCTTTTTCATTTGAGCCTAAGTTAAATACACATTCATAATGTTTTATACTTGGCGTTTTTTCATTCATTATCACATATTAACTTTAACTTATATTATTTAATTCCCCTCTAACATCTACCCATTCACGTATTATTAAAAATATGCAAAATCCCCAGATTTTATATATCCCGCCCTTGGTTAAAATATAACCATAATATAACATTAAATTCAAAAGAGGATTAAGTAACCCCCATGGTTAATTAACAATTTCCCGACCAATTAAGTTGCCCCCGATATAATTAAAAAATCTTTAATTATGTTGGACCTGCCCTCATTAAACTCTCCTTATCTCACCTCCCTGATAGCCGTCCGATTAACCCTTCCATATCCAACTGCTGTCATCCATATCGCATGGCCCTTTACGACTGAGCGATAGCGCGTGATCGCAGAGTGGTTTTTCATATAGTGCCTCACCATGCGTCACAAGATGTATGGAATCGCTGGCTCCCGGCTAAATACCACCCATCTCCAAAAGCTATGCGATACATACCGCTTACCTCCCTCTGCATATGAAAAACTATCCTTTTCCGCGTATGTCATCCGTCCGAAATAACAAAACCCCCGCCAAACTTGAATTTTTGAATAAAACAAAAAAGTGCACGTTATTTTCATCATTTTATGCTGCAACCAGTGCTCCCATGCAAAAAACTTCAAAATCAGTTGTTGAAGATTTCCAACTGCCACTTTTCCAAACGATTTCAGCTGAACCAATCAGCTATTGTCTGCACCTGTTTCCTCACTATTCACTTCTCGAAATAGGTATTTATCCAATTTCCGTCGAACCCTACAAGTCTTGGTTTTTAATTTAATTCCACAGAAAAAGACTAAAAAGCAGTACAATTCGGTCTTTGTTTCACCCTATAAGTGCCCAGACTTGTAATTTGGCCCATTTTCCACTAAAAACCCAAATTCCTTTCTGAATCCACAAGAACCAGAAATGGAAACCCCTATGGCTTTGAATTTTGCACCTCTCAATGCCCCCCATAAAGATTTAGACTATCTGCCTCTAGCGGATAGGGATTTCCAGATAAAAGACCTCATCTTTAGCGAAAATCCTCTCAGAATATTTTGCCAATGCAGAGATAATTACCTGAATGACTCTGATATTTTTGGACTGTGGGAATCCAATCTTCCTATGTATTTTTTACCCTCAGTTCATGTTTTTCCTAAAATAATGTATCACTGCCATGCCAATTATGACCCTAATCAACGAGCGGTTATGTCCCCAAGTCAAACCATTCTTTTCCCAATAACTGCTCAATCCATCAATGAAATGTTACAATTTCATCCCAGTCAAGCCCTGACTCCCCTTTCCATGGGAGATTTACTTGAAAAATCCACAAATTTATCTCAAGAAGAACTAAATCGCCTCTGTCAAACCTTTATGCTACAAGAACATCAAATCAAAGGCCCCCTCCTTATGGACATACCTTTTTCACAGATATGGGTAGACTCATAGTGAATATGATATCTTCAGTAATGGGATTCAACACTAGTGAATATGTTGATATGTTAACCCTAGTGTTGTTGTCAATTTTTACTCCTGGACAACCCCCTGCTGTCAAATATGACTTTGCCTTTTACATTGCTGATAAGATTCATGACCAGTTCATGAGACTAGAAGATGAAAGAGTTTTCAAATACTCTACTTTTATATACCATCTTATGATCTATTATCAGTCAGATAATTTCTCCTTCCCTGTCATGAAACTTGACACCAAAGGAAATCCAAGGTCTATAATCTTCTGGTCGACAATCTTCCATAATTCCTTTGAGTCTCCTTACTCTTACAATGAATTCATTGACCTATTTGTTCATCTAGCAACTACCTTATTAACAGGAGTTTCCCCTCCTAGGATCAATAATGATATGAAGAAAATCCTCCAACTCTCCAAACAATATAGTATAGGTGATTGGTACCTATACCAGAATCATACAGAAATTAGGATATATGGGTGTGAGCTCTGTCCTTTCAAGCTACCCAAGTATGTTCCGATGAGGCTCTTTGCCTTAGAATACTTTAGAAAAATGATAAATTCAGACTTGGTCCATTTTTATAATGCCAAGAAGAAAGGTCAGCTCAGAATCAAGAGTCAATTAGGCCCTTTTGTCTGTAATACTAGGGATGCAGGGAAAGAAGCAGAAATAATTTTAGAAGATTATCTCAAGTTGCAAATTTTTTTTTGGTGGGTACCTTATGACCCTAATAGCTTTATATGTGATAGGAGAATGAAAAACATATTGTCACCATACCTTCACCATAGGATTCCATAGATTGAACAATTTGCAAACATGGATGAATGGATGGAAGGGACCTTAGTAGAAAAGGATAGTGAATAGGTCAATGTTGAGAATGTTATGAAATATCTTGAGAAAATACTTGACCTGGGTTCTTTTGGGTAGGTACAAAGACCAGGAACTGGCCCTTCCTATGCTGGAACCTCTCAGCAACATTTGCAGGAAGCCAGCGCACCAGCCACAGTAATATCCAAAGGAAAGGAAAAAGAGACTAGTACACAGGTCACGGAGCAATTCACAATGTCGGAGCAGCCTGAAAATTCTAAGGAACAGGCCCAAATGCAGATTTCTCCCACTCAGGTCAATGTGGAAGAACCTCTAATCTTGCAAACTCCCCAAAATGAGGAAAAAAGCAAAAAGAGAGATGCAGAAACAACTACCCCTATCATTGGACCTTCAGAACAGCCTGGTATCAAAAGGAAAAGATTAAATCCTCTCTTAGAAGAAGAAATTGTTGAAGAGGTCACTGATAGTCAGAGGAGAGAAGGGTTAGATAGCTAGCAAAAATTCATAATCAGTGGGACATCCACCAACTCACAGAGAAAAGAGCTAGAAAGACAAAAAAGTGCAGAGGTATCATCCTTTAGACCACCATCGAAGGATTCTTGGGATATTAAAAAGATATTTATAAACATAAAAGCTAGAAATGATCCATTAAGACTTCAATTTTATAATCAATATTTGAAGATGGCCCCCAGAAATCAACAGAGACTGATGTCAACCTATGACATCCAGGAAGGTAAAATGGTGATGAGTCATTTCAAGCCTAAAGTGCAGCAGCCTCAAACAACAACAGATTATGTTAGAACCAATTTTGAAGTTATGGCAAAGGATATTCATCCTTTGGATCAGATTGAATTACATAAACAAACTGGAGAGACGATTTATTCAACCTTGACTGGTAAGTCAATGATGGCCCAAATATTACAAAATTCCTTGGATAATACAACTGCTCAACTGCATCTGGAAAAAGCTTCCTCCCAAGCCAAGGATAATAGAATAAAATCTTTGGAAGAAATAATTATTGGATTGGGTCATAATCCCAAAGATGTTAAGGCTATAGAAGCCTTGATAAAAAAGAAAGATGATGATATTGTAGCCCTAAGGAAACAATTAAAGTTGCCACCTTCAAGGTATCCACAGACTGGTGAGATCATAAAGCAAAACTCTGAAGAAGAGCTGATGGATTTGCTCTTAAAACTTAATGAGCAACTGAATGAGACTGAACAAAAACTTGAAAAATCATTAAAGGACAAGCAGGGAGAGTCGACCTCTCAGCCTCCCAACATGATACCAGTAGTCTCAACAGCAGTCCCTTCTACCCTTGGGACAACGCTAGCATCAAACATCACTGCATCCACAACAGAAGTAATCATAGGTACAACAAAAACAGGGCAGTCAGCAGGACTAGTACAGGGTAACACTGCCAATTTAAGCACAAAATAACTAATAAAATCAACGGAGGAATTGAAGCTCCAAGTTACAGAGCTCCAGAAAACAAAGGTACATTTTAATTCCTTAGAACAAAAGTATGATCTCTCAAAAATAAATGTTGCAGAAAAGACAAGAGAGATCAACAGATTAGAAAAATTGGTGAAAGCATTAGAAAATGATCTCACATTGGAGAAAACTTTGAAAGAAATCAAAGAAATTCTTTGGGCCAACATCACTCAATCAATAAATGATGTCTGGCCATCAATCCAAATAATGTATGAGAAAAATGATTTAGTTAAACTAGCTCTAGAAGAAGTTCAAAAGGCAAGGGAAGAATTAGGGAATATGCCTGAAGAAGCCAACGAGCTCATACAGTTTTTAAATACCAAGAACAAATATCAGCTTGAGGAGATGGGCATTCAAGATAGAACAGGGACAATTTTGGAGGTAAAAAAGGTTTTTACTAAAAGAACTCTGATGCAAAACTTAGAAAGAAGATGCCATGATATGCAAGAGGAAATTAATGCTTTTACAAAAAGATTTGATATTTTGCAGAATAAAGGGTTGCTAAGTCCTTTAGTTACCCATGATAAACTAATGCGTCATCAGAGCTATGTTGAGAAATTAAATAAGTATGCAGACAACCATGCAAGTCCATCATCAAGTTCATCCGCAGCAAAAGCGTTGCCTACATGCAAAATTCTTTATGATAGTCTGGAAAATTTGTTTTATCTCAAACATGAGGTAAAGAACTTATTTCCAATTCAGCCTACCATTTTTTCAGATATACAGAAAATGATGAGACCCTAAGAAAGCTTCAAAGAACCAGAATACCAGAAGCACAATGGTGGGAAGATATGTTTGACATTTTGTAAAAATATCCTTAGATGAATTTTGATTATTTACTACAGTAAGTAATGGTAAAAAGGATAAATAGAGATCAAACAGGTTAAAGTGCATCAGTACAGATAAAGAGTATCAGTAAAAACAAAGCATCCAGCACAAAGTTACCAAATAAGACAACAACAAGCCAAATCATAGGGCCTGCCTCCAGCACATTCATAAAAATAAGAACAACACAACATCGGTTTACCTTTTCTCCTATCTATGAGATTATCTGTCTCTATTTTCTTGTAACTTATTCATGAGTCATCCTAAAATATATCTCACTTTTTTAGGAGATATTTTTTGTAATTTTTTATATAAATACTCCCTCAATTAGAGTATTGAGGTGCGTGGATTCTTAGACTTTGCTGTAATACTGATTATTTTGGAATAAAGTGCTATTGGACAAATTTCACATGGCTATCTAGATAAAGAATTGATGCAAAGGAATTTTAACAAGATTCTTGAGTCAGACAACGGATCAATAATTTTTCTATCTCTTTTGTTTTAAAGTTTTATACTTGTTTATTATACCATCTATGTTTCATATCTGAATGATAAACGAAAAAGAATAATTCAGAAAGTGCTTGAGTGCAATCTGTTTTCAATCGTTGTTATTCTTAATGTTTTCCTCTGAACTAGTATGAACAGTGAATTCTTAATTGCTCATGTTTTCTAGTTTATTCATTTTGATTATTTGGTAAATAATTATTAATTGCATCTTTATTAATAATCATTCAAGTTCCCTCTTTTGAAATATGTTGAAGGATTCTTAATTTCCCTTCACCCATTTTGAGTCCATTCCATTCATTTTAGATCTTTAATTGTTCCCTATTTGATTACCTTGCCCTGTGAAACCATCCCTTGTTAAAAAACTAGATCTAGTTAAGCCATATTTCTTTGAATCCATTAGCCCAATGGCCTAAACTATTCAGTCCTACCCCTCTGCTATTGAATTCCACCACCCAAACACAATAAAAATCCCTAAAATTTCATAACTAGCCTAATATCTTTCAAAACAAAGCTAAAACTTAAAGAGAGAGCCCTCTCTGGATACAGATTGGCTAGATTCTGTACCTAAAAGTTGGTTTGTGGTTACCTCAGACCCCTTTCCTCTTCTCAACAACTTCAAGGAAAATTTGAGTGATAACAGATCATACACTAAAACTAGGTCTCCTTCTGAAAAACTACGAGAGGTAACATTTCTATCGTACTAAGCTTTTATTCGTTTGACATGAGCTTCGTTTGCTAATGCAGTGTTTCGTCGATTCTTATCTAGCTGAGCCAAGTACAAAAAATGCTTCTCCTCTTCAGACGTAGCTGGGAGTAATTCTATGGCTAATTTCAAAGACGAAATTTCACATTCAATAGGCAACACAACTTCCAAACCGTAAACCAGTTAACAGGGAGTGAAACCAGTTGACGTTTTTACTGAGGTCCGATATGCCCAAAGTGCTGAAAATAACATGGAATGCCAATTCGACTTATGAATACCAATAATTCGTCTGATCATAGTGTCTAAAACTTTATTGATAGCTTCAAACAGACCATTAGCCTGCGGGTAATATGGAGTAGAACTATCGTGGCGTAGGCCAAGTTGATTTGTCAGTTCAGTCATCATGATATTTCGAAAATGACTTCCATGATCTGTAATAATGGCTTGAGTAACACCAAATCTAGCAATTATATGATTGAACATGAAAGTTGCAGCAGTCTTGCTGTCTGCCGAAAATGTAGGCATCGCCTCGGCCCACTTAGTAAAATAATCTACTGCTAGGATAATGTACACATGCCCCTCGACCGAGTGAGGGTTACATGTAATAAAATTGATACCCCACTTTGCGAAAGGACCGACAACAATTATAGGGTGAAGAGAAGCGGGCGGTGCACACATTTTACGATCAAAGACCTGCCAATTGTGGCATTTCTGGACTGCATAGATACAATCTTTGAATAATGACGGCCACAAATAACTAGTGCGCAATATCTTTTGGGCTGTGGCATACCCAGACATATGACTGCCACATGCTCCAGAATGGCAATCATTTAGAACCTTCTCAGCTTCTTCATGAGTAAGACAACGTCGGAAAATAGAATCCGCTCCACAACGATAGAGTGTATCACCGATAATATTGTATTGTTGGGATTGGAAACGTATTTTTCATTGCTGAGATCGTGAAATTTCAGGCCGAAAATATTGGGTTTGGAGATAAACAATAATATCTCCATACCATGGATCAAGAGTACTGATAATTTATTATTTTAATTTAATTTATTCAAACTAGCCGTTATGCCGCAACGGCTAGTTGGAGCTTTCCTGGTCTATTTAATTAGGTTTCTTGATCAGATATCTCATCTTGTCCCGATGATGAACCACACTGGCTGGTTTGAAACGCGTCGACAAAAATTTCTTTTATGTGATTTTCTCCGAAAATTTCTTATAAACATTTCATGGATCACAGAAGCAAAATTCCTAATAAAGAAACAAGGATTCATCCGCAATGGGCTGCTCCACCATAGTTTCAGTATCAGTAGATGGGAAATCACACATCATTTCTGCAAAAACCAAATATATCTTTGCCTTGGATTTTTCAAATTCCAAGTCAAATTCCTGCAGGATAACTATCCATTTGGAATACTTGCCCCCTAGCAATTGTTTGGTTAAGATGTACATCATAGGGTTATAGTCAGAAATTACTGTGGTTTTGCATAATAAGATGTAGTGTCAAAATCTTTGGATAGCTTGAACAGCTGCCAAGGCCAATTTCTCCACATGTGTGTATTTGATCTCAGTCGGATGCAGATTTCGACTAAGATAATAAATCACATGTTCATTTCTGAATTCATCTTCCTGAACTAAAATCATCCCAATGGTGGAATGAGAGGCGGCGAGGTACAAAAAATAGTCCCGGTTGTAGTTGGGAGGATGCAATAACGGTGCATGGGTCAACGCGTGTTTGAGTGCATCAAAAGATCGATCAGCGATATCATCCAAAAAGAATGGAACGTTCTGTTTCAACAACTGGGTAAAACCCTTTGTTAACTCGGCGTAGTTAGGAATGAATCGACGTAAAAAATTTTCTTTCCCCTGCAAACTTTGGAGTTGGCGTAGAGTCGAAGGAGGAGGTAGATTGACAATAGCTTCGACCTTCGACGGATCAACGCGAATGCCTGCTTTTGAAACAACAAATCCCAGTAAGCGACTCAATTCTACATAGAAAACACATTTGTGTGGATTCAGCCGAATTTGATAATGCCTACATCTCATAAAGATAGCTTGTAAATGAGTGAGATGGTTGGCCCTACATGATGAATGAGCAAGTAAATCATCGAGATAAGGCTGCACAATATGCTTAATGTCATGAAACGCGTAAGACATAGCCCTTTGAAAAGTTGCCCCAGTGTTCTTCAATCCAAAGGGTAGTTTGCAATAAGAAAATGTCCCCCATGGACAAATGAAAGTTGTTTTTGGCTGATCAGCAGGGAGTATGTTTATTTGATTGTAACTGGAAAAACCATCCATAAAGGAGAAAATTTCAGTGCCAGCACAATCATCAATTATTTGATAGATATAAGGGGTTGGATAATTGTCTTTAGGACAAGCTCTATTAATATCCCTATAGTCGATACATACTCTTATCATTCCTTGTTTTTTGTTAACAGGAAAAATATTCGATACCCAATCCGTTAAAGGAATTGGATAAATGAAACCTGCACGAAGTAATTTCTCAACTTCGGCTTTGATAGCAGCAAATTTTCTCGTATGTATCTGATGTAAACATTGACGGACAGGTTTGGCATCCGGGTAAGTCTTGATTTCATGTACAACAATTGACAGATCGATTCCTGGAATTTCCTCATATGACCAGGCAAACACATCAAGGAATTATTGAAATAGGGCTTTATAAGTTTGAATTTCATCATCCGTACAAGAAGCACCTATATGAATGTTTTCAATTATTCCTGGATTAACTGAAATGTCAATTGGAATCGTTCGAGAGATGTTTTCCAAATTTAACTCAGAATCAATATTTTGCAATGGATTCTGTGGTTCTTTGACATATTTAGTAGTAAAAATAGAAGCGAAATCATTTTCAAAATGATCTAGCTCAGGTAAAAACGAAGATCGATGATGTAGATCTTCCCATGGTAAATCATCAACAGACAAAAGTTCACGAATTTGCTCATCAGTGTGAACAAGATCAGGAAATGTCGTTGTGGCTGAGCTAGATATAGAAAGTGATTCCTTATGGATCCCATTCATTGGATCAGTTTCAGTTGAAGAAGGATCAGAAAGCGACTGTACAGCCTAATATGCAATTTCAAAGGGACTCAAAGGCATTGCGCCATCACATGAATCCAACTCGGAATTGGAAGGTACGATCCAAGGATAATCAAACGTGATAGTATTCGATGAAATCATATGAATATTTGTGATAGAAGGCGATACATTAGGAGGAGGAAAGGGAAAATTTCCTAGTAAACCAGAATTTTTAATCAAACCTACTCCAACATCCTTATAAGGGATAGCCGTTTTACCGATATGCTGGATCGTTTCTGTAGAGGCTGGATCGGATGAGAAATAAGTTAACTGATCTATTGTAACAATCTTTCCTTGATGTGGAAACTTGATAAGCCGAAAGACCGATGAAACAACAATAGTCATAGCATAAGACCAACTGCGACCCAAGAGAAGGTTGTAATCTAGAGGGGCATCAACCACCTCCACATCTAGATTTACGGTTTTGCCTTCGACCCCTATAGGTAAATCCTACAAAATACCGAAAGGATGGAACCATTGGCCATCAAAAGCCTTTAGAATTTTCGGAGACTGATTGAGTGTAGGAGAAACAAGCGATTTCCAACACTAGATCGACATAATACACATAGAAGCCCCTTCATCAATCACAGTCCGAAAGATCGGTCTGTTTTTGACTAATACTAGAATCTGGAAAGCCATTTGATGAAGTAGGCGGGGTTTACTATTCTCTAAATCGAAGATTATTAGGTTCAAATCCTGAATATATACAGCTCCTATAGCAGACAAAAGTAATTTACGCTGTGCTGGGCATGATTGCAGCACTTCCAAAGCCGACATTACTGAAGGGGAAATAGCTAAGTCCTCAACAATGTTGTAATTCTGAGCATCTCTCGCATGTGGATTGAAAGCTGATTTACGAAGAAGACCTTTAGCGGGCGTTTTGATTACTAAGTCTGGATTGGGTTTCTCAATCTGTAGCGGACCAGAAACAGGAGGAGGTGTAGTTGATGTGTTTGCACTAGAAGATTTTGCTTCTTTACCATCAACAGGATTCTTACTACCATAATCTTACGATCACGTCGCAATCCTGACATGAGACATCATCAGAATAGGTTCTTCTGAGGCATTCGAGGTAGAACCAATAATATTAATATCTTGAGTGGGAAAGGATCCTTCAAGACAGTAGGGTGTTGTGAACCTTTAACGAATTTCGCAACCTCCGCTCGATGTGGGCATTCTTTAGTAAAATGATCCTCGTCACAAATGAAACAAGGATAGTGAGGCTTTCTTTTTTCGTCATTAGATTCATTTTTATCAGTTTTATCTTTTGAATTGTTTTTGTTTTTATTCTTCCCTCTCTTTTTACCACCGGATTTAGATTTGGATGTAGATGTCTCTACGACATGAATGTCAGTAGAAATTTTGGGGGAAGACTCTTCTTTCGGGGAATCAGGTAAAGTTATAATAGGAGAAGAATTCTTTGAAGATTTCTTTGTGCTTTTAGTATTGATTGTACCAATCATACCATCAGCAGCATGAGACCCTGAAGGGGCTACAGTTATTTGACCTTGTTTTGGAAGATTAGAGATTTTTTCATGTAAAGTAACTGACTGCGTATAGACAAAGTCAAGGTACTGAGCTTGAGCAATGAATTGCTCCTCAGTAACAACTCAGGCCTTAGCTACATCTT
Source organism: Pinus albicaulis (assembly GCA_034641835.2). Lineage (NCBI taxonomy): Eukaryota > Viridiplantae > Streptophyta > Pinopsida > Pinales > Pinaceae > Pinus > Pinus albicaulis. The sequence continues at coordinate 7,295,738 of MU968411.1, read as the reverse complement.
CAGTGATTTTGGGTAACAATGATTTAACAAACCATTCCGCCAAAATTTGATCCGGAATGTAAACTTTCACCAAACGCCTTCTACGTCGCCATTCATGAATATTATAGAAATATATGTGGACGTGGATTGCTTTAGTGAAGTCAATAGTTCCGTGCCATTGTCGTATCTAACAGGCAACTGAAAATGAGTCAAGAAGGCAGTTTCTAACTGACTGAAATTATTAAAAGAGCCTCGTGGTAATTCAATGTACCATTTGGCGGGAAGACCAATAAGAGTTCTTTGGAAAAGACGTAAGCGAATTGAATCATCAATTATTGAATTAGATGCACACCAGAGGTGATAATTCATAATGTGATTTGACGGATCCTCTCCTGACTTACCCTCGAATTTCGGTATATCACTGGGAAACTTATGCGGCATTGGCGGCCAATACAGATAATAGAAAATTGGATCATTCATAAGGTGTGTCAAATCAGGTAAATCCAAAGTTGCAATAAATGGTAACTGACAGTTAGGGTCGCGAAAACCTTGAGTAGCCAAAGCAGTTCCGGGAGGAGGATACCCAGGATAAATAGGAATCGGATTTGCATTAGGAATTGTGTAACCTCCCGGGAAACCAGGATTAACCAGACCAAACTGGGGTTATTGAGGCTGTTGATAAGTATAGCCATGGTACGGTTGATACTGATAAGCTGGGTTTTGTGAAACAGGACTAAATTGAGGCTGTCCCTGGTACGGTTGATACGTGAATTTCAGTTGACTTATGAAAATCGTACTTGTACCAGCTTGTCCCGCAGGTATCTGGACCGAAGTCTAAACTGTAGGTCCTGACTGGGGTACAGAGACTTGAGGGATTTTCACGGATGCAGGGATAGAAGAACTCAGAGCTACAGATATTCCAGAAACATGTGTTATAGGTTGAATAGATGTCGCAACAGTTGCAGCAGTTTGAGGCGGAGTCTGAGGTGTACTAGGCCCATACTGCTGAACAGAACCAGGTGCAGGGGTTTGAATAGTAGGCTAGACATGTTGTTGGGTTGGACTAGAAACCAAAGGCTGTCCAGGTTGAGAAGACAACTGCACATTAGGTTGCATAGGCTGTTAAAATTGGGACGGATCCCACACCATGTTTGTTCCGAGGTATTGTCCCGTAGAAGGTTGAACGTAAGGACCATAACCTGGTTGAACGTAGGGTTGATAAGTAAGTGGTAAATTTCCAACTCCTTGTACAGATGATTGACCAGAAGGCGGTTGGAAACCTTGAATTGGGTGCTGACCTTGAGGTTGATAACCCTGAGGCACGTACTGAAGCTGGGGTTGATAAGGACCTTGAGGAACATATTGAGTTTGGGGTTGACCTTGGGGTATGTACTATCCTAAAGGTTGATACCCTTGAGGTATGTACTATCCTTGAGGTTGTTCTCCAAAATAATATTGTCCCACAGTTTGTCCTGGGAAAAAGTTACCTTGAGGTTGACCCTGAGGTGGTAATTGACTGCCTGAAGGTTGCCCCCCAGGCGGTAATTGACTACCCTGAGGTTTCCCCCCAGGCGGTAATTGACTTCCCTGAAATTGTCCTCCAGGTGGTAACTGACTGCCTTGAGGTTGAGGATTCAGAATATTACCAGACATCATAAATATTTGCTCTGCGTTTGATGTTTCAGTTTTAATTCCATTAAGACCAGATGATAATACTTGTTCAGTCGGTCGAGGAGCTGCTCCAGAGAAAGTACCAGAAAGAGCCTGATATCCTGAAGGAACAGAAGGACCACCGTGTAAAAATGCTTCCAGTGTCTGGGAAAACATAGATGAATCTCCTGCCATAATGGATGAAGGATAGTAACCTCTGGGCGTAGGATGAAATGGAATTCGAGGTGGAGAAAAAGCCAGACCCGGGTTTTCTAAAAAGTTTGTCAAAGATAGATACCAAACGTCAGTCCGAATAGGGCTGTAGAAAATGGATTCACGCTCCCTAAGATTTAAATACTGAGGGGATTCGGGAAGAGATATCTCTTCGTCTGGACTAGCAAGTTCTTCAATAGAAATGAGGCCAGATGGAAGATCTTCAGTAACAATATTTCTTACCCTAGGTGAACCAGGATCACTAGAAGTTGGTGTAATAAATCCTGAGGATGTTTCCAAAATAGAATGTCCAGTTTCAGGCTCAAAAATTTCAGGTTCATCAACTAGTTCACTGGAAGGAGAAATACTGCCAATAACTTCCGAAACTGAAATTGGTTCTTGAATGTGTTCTGTTGTGGGTATTTGATGATCAGGATGAACAACTATATATGAACTTCCAATTTCTGTTGATTTAATTCTACTGCTACTAGATGATACTAGAGCACGCAACCCTTCAAGCTGACTTGGTGTGTATTTAGGGGGCTTCCCCTGAAGTCTCCGAGATTGTCTCGGTAATTCTGCCACGATTAAATATTAACCAATCACACGCAAACAAAGAAAATCTCAATAAAAACACCTAAAGTATCTAAAGAAACAAACAGCTGAATCACACATCTAAAAAAAATCTAAGAGTTCAAACCACACACAAACAATAACTTCTCGTACTAAAAACACTAGTTGGTGATGAAATCCAACTTAGTAGAAATTTAATACAGAAAGGGTGGTTGGAACAGTTACCCCGACAACCTGCTTAATGAAACAGACTAGCACAAGTTTCTTCACAAAACCATCTCGAGTGAAGAGAACCCCCCAGAGAGTCCAAGTGAGTCTAGTCTACGTCTGCTCCAGGTACAGTGAGATCTTTCCTTCACTGTCACCTTAGGAAATAATCTTAAGCTTATGGACACTAAGGTTACCAACAGTAACAAATACAACTGGGGGAACAATGTATGATTCGATTCCACGCGCAAGGGCAGAGTAACAAAGCTCAATCCCCTTGAAGGCTCCTTGACATGGTCAATCCGAGGTTTACCAACAAGTGACCCCAGGCTCCTCGACAATGGTTAATCCGAGGTTTACCGTTTGTAATGCGCACAAAATCTTCTATCTTTCCCAATGAAACATAATTGATTGTCTCAAAGGTTCGGACATGATCTCGTGATTAAATCCTTTAAGAGAAGTGTCCCAGATTGTACCAATTACACTTGGATTTATTTCCTGCCACAAGATTTATCTACTTTTTTGTTTTTACTATCTTGGAGAGTTAATTACTCCCTACTTCAAGATACTAGCCTAAGCTATATTGGTGATAAGAGCCCTAGAAATAAAAATATTACTAGTTCAATTTTAATTAAGCATTGTTTTTATGGGCTGTTCTTTAAGTCAATAGGTATGGAAATGAAACTTTGACGGTGTGAAGACTCGACTTCCAAATACACTAAAAAATGCACCTAAAAATGATAATCAATTCGTTTTTCTTTCAATGAAATTCTAGCTAAAGAAAGAGTTCGAGAATGCAATTCTTTTAAGAGACAATTCTTTCTTTAAACATGAAGAATAAATGGAAGAAAATCTTTTTGTTTTTTCAATAAGAGCTCAAAACGGGACAAATAATCAAAGCTCACAATAAATCCCTTTTTCTTTCAAAACTCAAAACTACGAAAACAACTTTTCTTCAAAAGAGATCTACAAATTCTAAAAAGCACTCAAAACTATGAAAAGTAATTTTGAGATCTACAAACTTTAAAAATATAATTCAATAAAATATTTAATTTTTTTTTTGAGAATGTTTTGCTTAGTTGTTCAGTAAACTAAGGATTCATTTGCCCAGAATAACAAATAAATCAAAAAACATCCAGATATGTTTTATAAAAATGAAATTCAGAACTTAAAATGAAGCTGGTTCGAAGATTTGCAAAAAGAAAAATATATCTATTTCTCAAAAAAGAATGAATTTCACAACCAAGTCAGACTCATCATGAAAAATAGATCTTTGGGTCACTACAGAGACAAAGTGAAAACCACTCTCATAATGCAAAAATTCTAGAAAATCATTCAAAACAAAAGTGCTATGAGACTCATTCACAAGACATTTTCGACAGAAAACATACAGATTTGGGCAGACACTAAGAATCCTAAATCAAATCTAAACTAAAACTGAAAGAAGAAATCTAAGTTTTTCAAGAACAGGGTTTTCAACAATGTGCGGTTCCCAGAAAATTTCAAGAGAAACAAAAAAGACTTTAAAACTTTCAAAAGAAAAGTAAATCTAAGTTACCCAAGCCCATAGAAATCAATCAAAAATCAGAAAAAAGCATTTCTCAAATCAAAACAAAGGAAAATCAAAACAAGTTCTTTCCCCAGTGGAGTCGCCAATTTGTTGGCCGGATAAATCAATCTTGCGGACAAGATCGATCTCCCTAGTGTCAGAAGACAATCTAGCAACAAATGAACAACTAAGTTTGTCTTTCTCTAAATATATATGTTTTACAAATAAATTCTATGAAGGTGTCGATCCTACCTTAGATCCAAATGCTTATTTGCATTCGTAGTGCTTCCGTCGCATCAATAATCCTTCCGTCGCAACAATAGTTCTTTCATCGCAACAATAATTCTTTCCGTCGCAAAAATAGTTCTTTTGTCACAACAAGAGTTCTTTCATCGCAACAATAATCCTTCCGTCGCAACAAGAGTTCTTTCGTCACAAGAAAGTGTCGTCTTTCGTCGCAACAAAGTGTCGTCTTTTGTCGCAACAAAGTGTCGTCTTTTGTCGACCTGCAATCACAAACAATAAAATATTAAATAGCACATGTATAACAAATAATTATAAAACATACCTATCATAGTGATCAAGGAATATATGAAATAAACGATCAAATGACAGCTTATTGAAATAAACAATCGAACGATAATTTATTGAGAAAAACAAAACTTGATTGTATTAATATTAAAATAACAGAAGAACCTTACAACCTTAGCCTTGATAATTGAATAGGCCTTCCCGAGGTTCGAAGCAGGAATCTCCACTACTTTGATAAGTCTTGCAATCTTCCTCCAGGAGCACATAGAGGTATGTGATCTTTCCTCTCAAAAGCTGAGCAGAAAGAAGTCTAAATCTCAACAGCACTTCAACTCAATTACACATAAAGCTTGAAATCCCTTTGAGGCTACCCAATGCCTCCTTTTATAGAGAAGATGAGGAGGTTAGGGTTCAGAATCCTCCTTCAGAGGGATAGGCTCCTCACATTAAGGGATTAGTTCCTTAAGGTGAGGGATGCATGAATCTTATTAAAGCATACTCATCCCCAAAAAATCTCATCTAGAACCTTCTAGAATTGACCAAAATTCAACTTTTTCACTTTAGTTTCTCGCTTTTTTGACTTTGGAGGGGATAATTAGGCATTACAAGGGAAAAATGCGTTCTGGAATGCAGGTAAGAAGTGTATTACCTGTGTACCCAAGCCAAGAACGCAGGCAGGATTCATGTTACCTGAGTACCCTGAGTTTCAGATATTTTAGTGGGTTTTCTCTTGATTTAGGGCTTGGAATGAGGAACAAAGGTTGTAAGACTTGTAGAGGAGGTTAGTATGAGTGTCAATGAGCTCATATAGTGAGCAGAATGTCAGAGTGATAGTTTTTAAGTGCAACAGGATCAGTGGTATTAGAGCGGTCTGCTCTTTCTCTTTTTTTATTTGTGTTGTCACATTATACTCATTTTTAAAAAAAAATTCAGAAAACGCTGAGAGTTTCAATGTCAACATTTTAGTTGTGGAAATCATTGATAGTAGGGCTATCAATGATTTTCGTGATCTGATAATTTTTTCTGAACAATGTGCTGAGAATGGGCTTATCAACATTCCCAATATAGGTGACATGCCAAATATCAACGCCAAAACAAATTTCAAATTTGATTTTTCAAATTACACTAACCACATCAGTGAAAGTGATAGGTTTGGAAACGTGCCATGGGGTAAGTACTTTGTTAAATCCATGATTTTCCTCCTTCATCAGGTTTGTTTGTTTATTGATTAATCATGAGTTAAAAATGTGAATTTACAAACTGTAATGATTCACCTCGACCTGCAATTATTCATTCTGTCGATTAAAGTCATTTCACTTTGTAATTTGGTTATTTGCCATGAAAGAGTGGTTATGTTTGGAAAAAACACTTGCGAGTGTTTCCACGAAGATCCAGGATGAAATCCCGGTGAGGTATTGTGTTTTTTTTCGACTAGAGTTTGCAATGGGGAAAGGAGACAAGGCTAACTAGGCTGAGCCCAAGGCGCCTGATCTTTTGGAGGTTTATCCCAACATATAACATCAATTTCAGTAGGCAGGCTAGAAAGAGTTCTTCCACTGATGCACCAACTACCACGATGTCGTGTCTTATGCGTTTTCTCAGGGTTTCGAAAAAACCCAGGTGGATATCGGTGGAATTTCCTTCCCAGTCATGGAGGATATAATAACAGAGGTCACAACCTTACCAACATATGGAGAGCGGGTTTTTAGGAGACATGTATTAGAAAGAATCAATGTTCCCTTTTTTTTGAAGGAGGAGTTTAAGAATCACAACTAGAGAGTTAGGGTTCAGAGAGCCTGGTTAAAAGACAAGTGGAATTGACTATTGAAGATTGCCCAGTCATACTTCAGCTATGAAGGAAGGTTCAACTTGGTAAATCTCTGTCAATTTCATCTCCTTTCACATCTAGCTAGTTAGGTTAGGATGAATACCTGTTTCTATTTTTTGGAGAGTATAAGGCATATGGAAGCTCGTATCAGAGCAAGAATAGGCCCTCCCCCCAACTGTGTATACCAAAAATCCCTCATCAAGTTGTTGATTGAAAACCAACTGGCCAAAGTAAGGAGAACCTGGAGCCACTTTCTATTTTGGGGATGTTTTCAACCTCAACCCCCTAAAGCTTTAAGAGGAAGAAATAAAACTGCTAGACATGGGAGAAAGACTCAGGTGACAACTCCTATTGAGTCGAACCCTAGCCAAAAAGACACAGATATTCCTTCAATATCCTCTAGACCTAAAATCCCCAAAGTCTACCAAAGAAGAAGTGCCTGATTCAGCAAATTAGACCCTGCATCCCCTAATAATTAACTTACCCTCTACTATCAACTCCCCTCAGGTCGTAAGCTCACCTGTTGAAGCATCCCTTGCAGAAAAAAAATAATTTGCGAGATATTTTTAAAGGCAAGGAAGTTGAAATTTAGACCCAAACTAAAGAAGCACCACTGTATGAAACCCTTAAAGGAGGAAAAAAACCTCATACAAGGCCAACAAATAAATTACAGTTTAAAATCAAGCTGAGAAGTAATCCAAATTTGGCCAAGGAGGTGATTGATGTAGATAATGTGCCCTTAACGGACCTTATAATTAACAGAAGGAAGAATGTAGGCTCTAAAAAGAGTAGAGTTAAAGAATATAAGGGAAAAGGTCCTACGGAGGCAAGGAAAAGCAAGAAACAAAGGATGAAGAAGATGTGCTTCTAAAAGCAGCGAACACCATCATCTAGGAGACTTGGGCTCATTTTGAAAAGTTTTGATTATGCATTGAGAAACAACAGTTTTTGGGTTTATCGCTAACTGTGTACCTCACAAAATTATACATAAAAAAATACAGAGAAGGGTTGACATATCCATTTTCAGCGATTTTGGGGAGAAGAGCTAACATCTCCATAGCCAAAGATTTTTGAAGGGAATCACTGACACCTCTGTTGTCAGCGAATTTTGCAAAAGAACGCTGGAATTCCCATTGTCAGGGAATTATGAAAACAATAAGAAAGGAAATATTGACAGTCAATTTGTCAGCGAAATCTTAAAATCAGGAAACTAAATAAGCTGACAGAGGTAGTGTCAACAATTTCACCAGAAATCCCGAGGAAAAAGGATCTCTAACAGAAGAGCATTTTCAGTGAATGATTGAACTGCTTTGCAGAGGGACATGTTTACCAGCAAGGATTTTTTTCTATCAGTAAGGGACCCATTTCTATCATCGAGGAAGATATTTTGAGGATACCTTTTCTTAGCCTATATGTTAGCATATTTTCTAGCAGATAGTTTTATTTTAGAAAAACTTAATGTAATTAAAAGATATTTTCCACATGCATGAAAGTAGAATATTTTTTGCTATTTTAGATTATTGTAATTAATTTTGAAACTATAATGTTGTGACCAGTTGATGTAATGTATATAAAGACAATTTATGAAGAATGAAAAAGGGTTGGTTTTTATTGAAAAACATAACATTCTGGTGTATTTGAACAGATCTTAAATATATTGTAGTTTTTTATGACCATTTGCAGAAAATTCCTGTACTGCAGTTCCCTATCTGTTATTTCTCTATTTATAAAATCCTCTTCATGTATGGAAACTATAGTATCTAATATTGGGATTCATTTATTCTCCTTTCTCATTATTTCTATGTCATTATTACTTGTTGTTTTGTCAATTGTAATATTATTTTTGTTTTCAGTTCTCTTCCTTTAAATCTCTCAAATTGTCAAAGGAGTTATTAGTACCTTGATTTTTGTGTCCTGCTCATTAGATCTGTAGCATCATCTGATAAGACTGGAATCCATGTCCAATGGCGTCTTTCCTATACAACCCAACCAAATTTCATCCTAAAAACTAAATCTGGACATAGAGCTTAAATTTTAAACCTACTACTAAGTGACCTAGGGTAGTTGTGTTTTAGGGAGAGATCCCTCTCCAAGTTGAAGGGTCAGTTTTCAACCTAAAAGAGGTTCGAGGTTACCTTAAAGTTTTTCCCTAACAAATGGTTTCTATAAGAGATAACACTTTGCATGCCCCTAACAAGATCAGAGTATAAGGAGTTAGGGCTTGATTTGGTTGAATATTTGCAAGATCAGCCTCGCAAACCTTGACGACCTCCCATGTGTAATGTACCTTTTTCAGGAACTTGCTGCTCAATCGGGAACATCTAAGATGTTCCATTTTTCCTTCTTCAGTGAGACACTGCAATTCCATTTCAGAGATTGAATGATGGGGAATTTATAGGATATGACTCCTTCCAAAGAAGGGAGAAATCCTGAGGCTAGCTGGCCCTTCTCAGACTCTGCCTATGGATATGAAATATTCCACCTCGGGAATTTCTGCCATAGGGTCCTTGAGGACGCTGTATAAGAAAGCTGTTGCATAAATAAGGAAATCCACCACTGAGATGCTCTAGAACATGTATAATATGAATCCCGTTGCAGAAAATGAGCTCAAATAAATAACACTAGATGGGTTATTCAAATCTCCCCAATCTAGGTCTCTATAACAATGCTCAATGAAAGAGCTTACAGCAATATGCAAAACATAAATCTAGAAATTTGCAAATCTGAATGTACCATGAGAGGGTAAATATCACATCCATAATCTTATTATTATATCAGCAATAATATACAGAAATATCATGAGGAACAAAGCCCTCAAGCATTAGAACCAATCTCCAATGAATAGACAATGTATTGCTGGAGTAGCTGCAGCTACACAGAAATGCCAGGAAGCCATAACTGCATAGTCTCTATGAGAGATGTAGCTACTGAATACATACAAAATGATGATAGAGCTGAAGGAATACAAAGAAATTCCCATACATGAGAAAATGGGCCGAATATAGGATTTCTAGCCAATCTCAGGGAGATTGCTAGAAATGCCGGACAAAATACCATAGTGACAAATACATTGTCACTGCAGCTGGAACAAATGAGCATGAGGATGTGGCTGATCTGAAATAATGATGCCCTCCTCTGATTATAATCCTCAAAGGAAAAATGGCTGATCCCCTTTCACTCAAAGAACTCCTCTTGATGAGCACAGGAACCCCACACAACACTGCCCTCATGGAATAACGCAGTTTCTCCAAGTGACTGTGTAGTGGGAGTTGGTGAATGAGTGGTCTGATGCCATAGATATGAAATAAAGACCAAGAGCTCTCTCTACAGCTCCTCCTCCGAAGAAATCCATCCTCCTCTGAAAATGCAAGTAGGGAAGAACTCAATGAGTCCCTCTGCTGCTACCCCAGCTACACATCATCTCGCTACAGAAATAACACTGTAACTGAAGGAGTAAGCTTGGAAAAATGTCAGAATGAGGAAATGCAGCTCAATCCTCTCCTCCCATGAGGAAGAGGTGGGGGATCCCCACCGGGAACACCCCCAGTGCTCAAGAGCACTGCAATCCTGCTAAACAGCCCAGATGTGCAAGTCCTTGACTTCACTACGAAATATTTGAATAAAAGAATGAATAAAATGAGCTGCTCCTTCATTCTTATAAAGAAAATGAACTCATTTTCACCATAGGCCCCACAATTAGGGTTTGCATTCACTTTTGAATGCTTTCCCTCCAAAAGCTGCGTTATCTTCTCAAGCAAGCAATCCCTCTAAAGCAGCGCTGTTGACTTGGTCAAAATAGCCAACTCAAGGTGATCCTCATCATGTTCACACCATGGGGTGTTTATTTCAGCTGCTTTATTATTTCTCCTTTCACACAAGGAGTGTTATTCTCCATCAAAAGGGGTTAAGGGGTCTCCTTACCCATTTTTTATTTAACAAAATAAAATTATGCCACTATAATGTCCATTTTAGCTTGAGGCTAAAATTTGGACATTACAGTCCCCCCCTCCCACATGTTGCTTGTCCTCAAGAAACTGCATAGAGAGAACAAAAATTTCTCCCCCTTCTTCTCTTATGGCCTCCACATCAACAATCCCCATCGCTACTCAAGATATGCTGCAATAAAACTGTCCTCCAATGCCTCCTCCCAAGTATGCAAACCAGAATGGTGTACACCCTGAAAGATAGAAGGTGTAGGTGGAAATATCCCTGCTGAAACATGGATTTCTTAAGGTAGGATTGATGACATGCATGGGAAAATATAATCCCATTAGTGATCTCCTCATCCATGCTATCATCAAATGGAAATCTTGCCCCCGATCCTGCAATGTAATGGGGCTGAATGGAGAGTTTTGCTGCTTCCCTAATAAGCTCTTCTCTCCTACTATAGAACATATGGGGCTGCCTCTATCCTTGGGCTGAAATAGTATGGCCTCTAAGAATGGCCCAAGCTACCCCATCAAGAAAATCAGCCATGAAATGCCTCTGCAAATTCTCCAAGTGGTCCCTCCCACAACAAGGTTCAAGTAGCAATGTGGCAATCATGGTTTGCCGATGGTATCTCCTGCAAGATAAAACATATACAATGGGGAGAATCATGCTCCCAATGTGATGTTCATACAATTCTCTCCAAAAAATTCTCCTCAAAAGAATACAACATCATAAATACATAAGGAGCAATATGCAATAGAAACAAGTTGTCAAATGACAAATGGAGAGTGGTTCCAAATTCCACTCATGGAACCTGCGCAGTGCCTCTTTGGCCTGCCTCAAAATCAAAATGAACAAGTGCTAAACTAGCCACTTGTTTTCTGCCACATCATCTCCTCATAAGATGCAACATGAAAATACAAATTTGGTGCCAATGGTGCACACCAAGAGAATGTGGCTTCCCCCACAAACCATCATAAGAATAGCCAAAATCAAGGCTACAAGTAGCTGCAAGTACATCCTCATGAAAAATTCAAGAAGGAACAATCCTCCTTGATACATCATGCTCCTCAATCAATGAAAAGAAGTACAATACCAAACATGAAATTATACCTCCTCCATCATGCACTAGAGATCTTAAGCTGAAATGGCTCAACTGTATGCTCTCCCTCTCCTCCAATGAGTAAGGGAATGGTTGTGCCAACCTCTCCAAAATCAATCGGGCTATGCATCTATCCATATGATGATGTAGACCATACTAGATTCCCTCCCAAGTGAACTCTAGCAAAGAAAAGTATGCATCCAAGTGAATAGCTAGGAAGCCCTCATATGTTGCGTGCAAATAATTTCTCCTTGAGACTAGAAACTATAGCCAAGAAGAGTCTGCTATGACCATACCATCAATCATGTATCTGTCATCATCCTCCTGGTCATCAAGAATCATGCATGCATCAAGATCCTGGGACCTCTCAACCAAAAGCTGAGTCCTCCACCATGGATCAATCCTCCATATAGATAATGCTGATATTATGCAATAGGGTGCTCCATCACGCTGCTGCCTGCTACCTTGACATCCCCTCATGTCAAAGTCATCCTCCAATGTTGCTACCATGCCATCATGCAGCTGCTCATCCTCAAATAAAAATAAGGATCTCTGAAAATGAGCCTCCCATGAGATAATATCACCTCCAAAGAATCTCCTGATCCTGGGCAATGTAAGCATGAGTGGCATCCATCTACTCCAATGCATGAAAGAGTTCTCCCCCAAAGGAAGTAATCCATTTTCACCCAATCCATGGAGCAGCTATCCTGCATCATAAAGATGATATCCTCCATCCATGCAGCAACTCTATATGCGCAGTCAAACTGATGAGAATAGGTGGTACTGAAAATGAGAGTGTACCCCTCCTCCTTGTGCTCATTCCCCAAACTCACTGCGCTGTGCTGGACTCCTCTAAAGTCTTCACCCCTATGGAATCCAATGAGTGGTGAACCGAAAAAAAAACATGATGCCTCTCATCATCACTAGATTATGCAACCTTCCAAGTGGAAAAACACCAAAAAGTGAGACATCAAGATCTGAAAATAGACTGCATGTATGAGTGGACTGATTTTTCCCTCTCTCCTCTGCGCAGTGCAGTCTCTTTCCCTTGCGCTGAAAGTTTCTGAAATAGATAAGGGAGAATGCTCTTCATCCCTCCATGCTGATCCTGCTATTCTTCTCTATCCATCTCAAAATCCCCAACAAATGCTACATATGACTCTAGAATTGTGTCTTGGTATCCACATGCAAAAATATTTGGAACTCCTTGCAAAGACACAAGGGCTCCTCTAGAAGAAGCAATAGCTCCCCTTTCACCTCCATGTGGTGATGGATCTCCTCATAATGTGACAGTGCTGTTGGTTCCTTCCAAGGTATGCAAAGTGTTTGTGTTTATGACATAATGAGTTTCACCAAGTTTCTCCATCAAACCCTTAGTGAATGCATCACATGTTTTTGGATTTACATGATAATGAAAAATGAAACCCCCAAACCAACAATCATGAGCCATACCTTGAGTTGCAGTGCTACTCCTCCAATGGCCTCATTTCTTCCTCCATTCCTTTGCAATGCAAGTGAACAAAGGACTGCATTGTGGATCTACATGTGTGCCTGAATGCTCACACCCTTCATGAAGTAGCTAGGATTTGTCTCATCAACAAAACCTTCTCAGAAAATTTCTCCAAAATTTTCCCTTTCAGCAGATCTTCAATGGTGTGCTCAAGGGTCTGGAAAAGAAGAAGGGAAAACCTTCTCTCCATCATTCCTTTCCTTTTTTCGTCTGTCAATCTCATCTCCTTGGAGAGAGAATCTCCTCTTGCTGATGGAAATAGTTCTTGGGCACAGGTTGAGCCAAGATCATGCTCTGATACCATTGTAATGTCCCTTTTTCAGGAACTTGCTACTCAATCAGGAACATCTAAGATGTTCCATTTTTCCTTCTTTAGTGAGACACTGCAAGTCCATTTCAGAGATTGAATGATGGGGCATTTATAGGATACGACTCCTTCCAAGGAAGGGAGAAACCCTGAGGCTAGCTGGCCCTTCTTAGACTCTGCCTATGGATATGCAATATTCCACCTCGGGAATTTCTACCACAGGGTCCTTGAGGACGCTGTATAAGGAAGCTACTGCATAAATAATGAAATCCACCACTAAGATGCCATAGAACATGTATAATATGACTTCCCTGCAGAAAATGAGCTCAAAGAAATAACACTAGATGGGTTATTCAAATCTCCCCAATCTAGGTCTCTATAACAATGCTCAATGAAAGAGCTTATAGCAATATGAAAAACATAAATCCAGAACTCTGCAAATCTGAATGTACCATGAGAGGGTAAATATCATAGCCATCATCTTATTATTATAACAACAATAATATATAGAAATATCATGAGGAAAAAAGCCCTCAAGCATTAGAACCAATCTCCAATGAATAGACAATGTATTGCCGGAGTAGCTGCAGCTACACAGAAATGCCGGGAAACCATAACTGTGCAGTCTCTATGAGAGATGCAGCTGCTGAATACATAAAAAATGATGATATAGCTGAAGGAATACAAAGAAATTCCCATACATGAGAAAATGGGTTGCATATAGGATTTCTAGCCAATCTCAGGGAGATTGCTAGAAATGCCGAACAAAATACCATAGTGATAAATAAATTGTCACTGCAGCTGGAACCAATGAGCATGAGGCCCTCCTCTAATTAGACTCCTAAAAGGAAAAGGGGCTGATCCCCTTTCACTCAAAGCACTCCTCCTGATGAGCACAGGAACCCCACACAACACTGCCCTCATGGAATAACATAGTTTCTCGAAGTGACTCCACAGTGGGAGTTGGTGAATGAGTGGCCTGATGCCACATATATGAAATGAAGTCCAAGAGCTCTCTCTATAGCTCCTTCGAAGAATAAATCCATCCTCCTCTGAAAATTCAAGTAGGGAAGAACTCAATGAGTCCCTTTGTTGCTACCCCAGCTACACATAAACCTGCTACAGGAATAACGCTGTAACTGAAGGAGTAAGCTTGGCGAAATGCCGGAATGAGGAAATGCAACTCAATCCTCTCCTCCCATGAGGAAGAGGTGGAGGATCCCCACCGGGAACACCCCCAATGCTCAAGAGCACTGCAATCCTACTAAATAGCCCAGATGTGCAAGTCCTTGACTTCACTACGAAATATATGAATCAAAGAATGAATCAAATGAGCTACTCCGTTATTATAAAGAAAATGAACTCACTTTCAACATAGGCCCCAAAATTAGGGTTTGCATTCAATTTTGAATGCTTTCCCTCCAAAAGCTGCGTTATCTTCTCAAGCAAGAAATCCCTCTAAAGCAGCGCTGTTGACTTGGTCAAAATAGCCAACTCAAGGTGATCCTCATCATGTTCACACCATGGGGTGTTTATTTCAGCTACTTTATTATTTCTCCTTTCACACAAGGAGTGTTATTATCCATCAAAAGGGGTTAAGGGGTCTCCTTACCCATTTTTTATTTAACAAAATAAAATTATGCCACTATAATGTCCATTTTAGCTTGAGGCTAAAATTAGGACATTACACCATGGCGGAAGGAAAGAAAGACGAGGGAGAAGGAGATCCTTTCAAAATATTGCTTGAGGAGGCCCTTGAGAAACAAAGTAACATGATGATGGAAAAATTTTCTGAGATCCTTCGACGACTACTCACATGTGATGCATCTGAATCCAACAACCACTTTGGAGGCACCATTCTTGTTAATGTACAAGTTAATTTTCACATTCCCATCTTTTAAGGCCAAATAGATGTAGACGCTATAGATAGATGGTTAAATATGTTGGAAGGATTTTTTTTGGTTTATGAATTTTCCAATCGGTAAAACATTACTTTTGCACTCCTCAAAGTCGCCCCACATGTCAAGGACTCGTGGGAAACCTACTATGAGAAAAAGGACAAGAGGGGATCCTCATTATTTTCAGCTGCACCCACTTGTAATTATCTCCAAGACACCATCATGGAAAAATATTAACCTGTCAGGAGCTATGAAGATAAATACAAAAATAAGAGCACACTGCAGCAGGGAAGGGACCAAGATTTGTTAGAGTTTGAAAATGGTTTTCATGCCCTTCTCACGAAGTTGGGTATTGAGGATTCTAAGCGGCATTTGGTACTCAAGTATCGCAGTTGTTTACATAAGTACATTTAGGATGAAATGGAGTTCCTAGACATCTCCTCGCTCGGTGAAGCATATCGATATGGTTTCAAGCTTAACATAAGTTTAAACAAAAGAAGCGAGACTTTGGATCTGCGAATCCGAAGCAAGGGAAAGGTTCCCCCAAACTGTAGAAAAAAGGATAAAGCCAAGGAAGGGTGACTTAGGAAAACCTGAAAAAGATGCAAGCAAATAAAAACACCACGAAGGCAAAGAAGAAAACAGAAAATGGTGTGAGTTCCATAAGAGCCCCACTCACAACACGAGTGAGTGTTGAGAAAAGCAGCCACTAGTGGTAAAGTTGAAGGCTTTTGAATCGGATGCATGTTCTGACTCTGAGTCATAACCTGACAAGGGGAATGATAGAGGGAAAAAAATTGATTATACGGAGCCTAGTGCCACCGTTGCCATAAGCAAGATCCATAAGGATGAGCCTGAAGATCCAGAGGAGGGGGGGTGCCTCTTCCACTCACAAATGTGGGTGAAGGGTTCTCCGCTGCAGTTCATTGTCGATAACAGGAGCCAAAAGAACCTCGTTTCAGCAGAGGTCATGAAGCAGCTAGGCTTACTGTTATGCAGGTAGATCCTCTCTGCGGACAGAGACGATCCCTCTAGCCCTAGAGTGGGTCTAGAAACAAAGGGACATGCTAAAGTGTTTCTTCCTAATTATTGAATGAATAAGAGAAACGGTAGATTGACGTACCTGGAAACCAATGCTGTCGTTGTTGCTGTAGTATTGGTGGCCTCTCGATTTTGCCTCAGCAACTCACAATCCGTTCGCCATTACGCTTGGATACCTACACAAAGAACAAGAAACAAGAATAACATACAAGATAACAACACTTCATTCATAACCATTAACCAGTCAAAGAGGGCTAAACATATTGCATTAAATAAACATCATAACACAACAGTGGAACCAAACAGTAGTCATGTATATAAATGAATAGAAGGAAGAGTTATAATCTATGCTTTGACATTGCAGTCTCCTGCAGCGGGGTTCAAGCGAAGCATGTCTCAGATTCTCATCAGGGAATTCAGATGGGATGAAGGCATGGACTCAAGCTCTCTCAGAATTCATGGACTCAAGCTTCCTCAACGTAATTCCTTCTATCTTCTCTAGTCATTCAGCTATTCAGTCATTCAGCTAGTTTGTACTAAGAGAGATAACTTCTTTTATAGAGGAAAAGGAGGATGTTAGGATCCCTACAAAGGTGGGAGGGAGGCCTATCCTTTAGGAAGTTCCCATTAGAGGTGGAAACCATAAACCTAAAAGATGTGGTCTGTGGTTTCTCAGTTCAACCACTCCCAATGACTCATCCTTGAGGTGGTTGGAGTGGAATATACGCCTCTATTTTTAAAAAACATTCCATAAAAAACTTGGCGCAGGTGGAAAACTAGGACAGAGTGCCAGCTGGTGCGAGCCCAGTGTTAATTTTCCTCTTCGGTGCGAGGGCATAAATGATTACCTGCGCTAAGGCAAAAACAAGGGTTTTTGAGTCTCTTCTCAGGGAATTGTCAACAAGAGGAATGCTACTCTCATGTAAAGGGACACAATGATGGTTTTTGCAAGGCATGACACTGCTTATTGGTCATAGAAATGACCCTCCAATGGGCGATATGGGGATTGCAGGGACAGTGAAAAAATGTTGTGTAACAGATGCCCCCTACAACATGAGGTCTGAGGGAGAGGGAGGGGCGAAATGCTTTATGAGAACGCGTTCGAACCAAAAGCTGTTGGAAAACCTACAATTACAAATAGAAATGATATCTCTGATACATGAACATGTGGTATTGGCGCATCCATCCATAATAAAGTCTATACAAAAACTGAGATCTGAGGTATGGATGCAACCATATAGCAGTAAGGATCAACAAATAGACTCAGGTATCGTCGCAACCATCCAATCAAAAGAGTCACGTAATAAGTCATGATAATACACCAAAATATGTAGCTTGGATTTTATCAGACAAAATCTAGGGTCTTGCACTCCATATTGACCTGAACAAGTACAAATTAAAGCATGCAATATATGAGCTGAATTCGAACATGCAAGAAAATCACCTGATTACCAGCCAATGATGAAAGCTGTTAACAAGCACGAGAGAAACCACCAATAATGAAAATGGCTCTCAAGGTACAACCGGTACAATCCACGAAATGTGAATAGTGACCTAGCGTCGAACATCCGCAGAATCACTTGATCGAAGGCCAATGATGTGGACCTTGCGTTGAATGGGAAAAACCTACCATTAAGGCATGCAGGCTCCAAGGTACCAGAATAGAGTCTCTAGATCAAATTCCTGGATAATGAGTTGAAGTCGACAGGAAGTGACTTGATCAAAGGTGGGCCATAATGTTTCCCACATCATCGATACGAGACAGAGGAACATGATAATAGTGAACGAGGACCAACGGAGAATCTAAGGGAGGTTGAAAACTGCAGAGGAAAACTTCTCTTGAACATATCAGCAGCACGAAACTGGATTTGGAAATATTTGACATCAAAGGATTTGAGGTCATGATGATGTGGCAAAGAATAGATGAGAGGTCAAAAGATATTACCCAAACCCATGGAGGAAAAAATGACGAAATGAGATGTCCCCAACCCGACACAAATGCAGACAAGTGCCATGTTCAAGAGCAACATACTGCCAACATAACTAAAAATTGGTTCCATTTTCTCCCACCATTTTGGCGAGTACCCCAATTATTTTTTAAAACAAGCTTGAAGGGGATAACATATTATTGGGTTGTAAGTTTTTCCTTTAGACAAATCCAACCCAGTACATTTTACGAGCCCTAGGAAGGAGGAACTTGAGTAACATCATGGTGACGAGATCCGATGTCATCAAGGTTTAACGAGTCTGACAAAGGGATAACTCGACATCTTTTCATGTTTAGAGAGTTTGAAAAGAAGGCAGAAATGAAAACTCCATCATGGCCCTTTTCGTAAATAATCTCTCAGATATGAAAATGTAGAAAACAATGTCTAAAAGAACCTCTTAATCACGATAGGCTAAGGTATTCCTTTTTCGTAAATAATCTATCCTAGCCCAAAAAAGGGGTAAACGTATACTGGATAGATATCACTTCGCAGCCATTTAATGATTTCGAAACGACAAGAGTCTCAACAATATTTTCAGTTTTAGAGAGTTAGAAAAGAGCTGAAAGATGATGCCAACAGTGAATTTTTTGTGTTTTTACCGAGTCCGAAAAGTATAAAATTTAACTCGTTACTTCATCACTATGTCCTAAAAAACTTGTTGCTGCACAAGAGACACGTGTAAAACCCATTTTTCGAAAAATAATATAAAATAATCAAAAAAAATGTTTTAAAACCTAATTAGGGTTATTAAAAGTTATAAAATGCCAAAAATGGTAAAAACAGTTTACTTTTCACTTTTTACCTCTTGTGGAGCAAATAGTTACCCATTTCACCGTGTGATTTTACGGCGATGATAGCGGACAATCCACAAACCAATCTCAAATCCATCAATTCCAGGTAAGAGCCAAGATCTTTCTCTTTATTTTGAGGCATTTATTATTACCTGCAACTTCTAATTTTGAAATCTGGGGGAGGAAGTATGAAAATTAGGGCACGACGGTTGGCGCGAGTTTCGGGCATGGAGTAGCGCCAACTGCTCAATTTTTTATACTAGGGCGCACCCATTGGTGCGACTATTTGGGAAATAGTCACGCCAATGACGCTAACCATTTTCCTGACCATGGATGGCTTGATGGGTGGTTTTGATGCCAAGGGCAGGGGGCGGTCAACAGATGTCCTGGAGACCAGAGTTCTTTGATTGGTTCCACCAACAGCTGATCATCGTTGTAGAAATTTGAATAATAGATGAGTTATTCACCGAGATTATCCTGATTACACACTATTTGAGCTTCATGCATAATACATAACCTCTTCTACCATTGATCATCAATTTGCGGAATTAAAAACAATCGCATGCGCACATTGAAACATTAATCAATCACACATATCAACACAGTATGTAATGGGGAAAGCTTACAGCTAAAAACCCCCAACTATCTATCTATTATAATGATATATAACATGTAACAATCATAGTACAAACTCCTCACAAGCTCTCAGCACTATCTCCAATTGTTACACACTAACTAGCTCAGATATGAACAAGTCACAAGTTTAAATCTCCTCCACCTGTTAGCCTGCCTCTACTGTGCAATCCAAGATGAATAATGATGAGATCCAAGTTCGAATCCCACTAGCTTGTACTGCGCAATCCTCATTGGAAATCTCAATCAATGTGTGTGCAAATCTCATGCACAGCTATAGTCACAACTGATAGTAGACTCACCCTTTCACCCACCTCTAACTCTGGTCTCCACTGAACTGTCCATGCATTGCAGTTAACTGATGTATTCTTTAGTTGATTTATGAGTTAATAATTAGTGAATTAATTAATAATTAATTCACACCACTCATCACTAGTGTATTTATCAGTTAGACTAAATACAACTAGTTCAACTAAGTTAAACCGAACACAACTCCATCAACTGTCTCATCAACTCCACCAAACTCTGCCACATGAGTTCTAACTGAAGTCAACCATGAAATAGCTCGAATAAACCCTAGGAATAGCGTAATTCATTCTGTCAGCTACATGTACCACATCCGTAGCTCGAACTCAAGTGCTGCAAGAGGATAAGATAATGTTTATAGTCCAAATATTATTAAGAGCTAATAATATTTGACTGATCTATTTTTAGATTGGTAGTCTAAAAATAGAGTCCGCCCAGTATGTCTAAAAATAGAGGTCCATCTATTTTTACCAACTTTACCAACCATTCATAAACAGCGTCCTGCAACTCATAGACCATGATCCATATGTCTAAAAATAGACATAGTCTAAAAATAGACTTTGCGACAAAAATCACCTGTGTGGCCCCCACCTAGTTTAGGTGATCACTTTCCAACTAGGATCAGGAAAGATGTTTCAGGATGCCTCCTTCATTGTTTCTTGTTGCAATCTTCAACACTCCCTCTCAACAAGAAAGGACTATCTTTGCATGCGACATGCAACTCCATGCATTCGCCCTGCAACCTTCACAAGTGCCATGCAACTCCATGCATCTGCTCTGCAACTCCTCTGAAACTGAATAGGCTCCAAACAACTCAATCAGTCTGATGCATCTATCATCAAATTCTTCGACTTCTGCTGGGCCCAATTGCACATGTCATCAGGAACCACTGCGTTGTTGAACTCTTGCACCCATGCACTTTGCACTTGCTGTCAACTCTGATTCGCGCTCCAGTATCCGACATTGTCACTTTGATCTGCTTGCATCAATCCAACTGATCATGCTACTGCTACGCTGTGGGCACCTCGTAGCCAGGTTCAATTCATGAGATCCACACCATCTCATGAATCCTGCCCAGAAATCTCCTCTTGGGATTATTCATGCATGTCGCCCCACCTCTCACCTGGTGGTATAGCTGCATGCACTCCCTCTGCCCATATGGCACGAAATTTCTCTACATGAGCGATTTATCCCACTCCATGATCCTCATCTTGTGGCTGCTCCACATCCCGAGGTTCACTATTACCTACATGCAAAACTTGCTCCCTCTCAAGCATCAATTGCATGTCTTTCTTGCACTTCCCAACAGTAGGAAGCTCCGTAGACATCCCATCTACTTCAAGTCTGTAGAGATTCTTTTCTCGAATCCCAACCTTCTTGACTTGTCCTGTTGCCTTGTGCCGAAGGAAAAATTTTCCTTCACTGAAGACAACTTCATACCCTTTATCCTCTAACATTGCGACTGAGATCAAATTATTCTTTAAACCTGGAACATGCACTACATCTTGTAAAAGAATGAGTTTACCTGACTCCCTCTGAAAGGTTATGGTACCAATGCCGGTCGCATTGTATCATCCATTGTCGCCCAACTCAACATGCAACTGGAGATCTTTCTCCACCAAGTCACTGAAAAGATTCATATCTCCCGTCATGTGAAAGGAAGCGCCACTATCAAAATACCACCCCGATCCCAATGCACTAGACACCATGCATGCGATCAATGAGAAGTCCAACTCAAAATTCAAGGCAAGAGCCTCACCAGCTGTAGCTCCAGCAGCCTGCTTGTTCTTCTTCTTCTGTGGACAATTCGTGGCGTAATGCCCATGCTCGTGACAGTGAAAACACTTCACTTTGGACATGTCATGCTCTTTACCATTTGCATCGGATTGAGAAGAATTCTTCTTGCCCTTCCCCTTCCTTGCTTTGGCAGCCAAAGCACAATCCTCTTCATTAGATGCCTTTGATGAAGATCCATCCCTGGTACTCCGCCTTATCTCCTCTTGCACAAGGTCCGACCAAAGTCGCTCCCATCCTGGCAATTTCTCCCGACCATTGACAGAGTCCTGATAGGAATGCCAACTCTTTGAAAGCCCAAGGAGAGCCAATCTCACCAAGTCCTCATCATCTACAGCCACCCCCACACTTCCCAGCTCATCCCTGCATTGGATGAACTTTGTGAGGTACTTGGGCATACTGTCGCCTTTCTCCATATTTATGTCACTGATTTTATCCTTGAGCGCCAACTTCCTCTGGTCGCTATTGCTTTGGAATAAATCTGTCAACGCTTTCCACATCAAGTATGGAGAAGCTTTACCATGCAGGCTGGACACTATGTGATCCTTCACGCCCTCCAACAGAATCCTTCGACACTTTGCTGTCTTCTTTTTCCAAGCCTCAACCAAGGCTGCATCACTAGGCTTTGGAACTTCAGCATCTATGACCTCCTTCAGCCCATTTTCATCGAGCACCGCCTCCATCCTGTCCTTCCATGCAATATAATTCGAGCTGCCCTCAAGGGCATACTCCAATCGCAATCCGTTGAAAGACATCTCAACTTCGACACCAAGAAAACACTGCTACAAATTCGAATTCCACCAGCTCAAAACTCAACCGCTTCTGATCTGAATTTGTGAGAACAAAGTATTTCTAGTACAGAGATAGAATATAGGGGATTTTACTGGATATTTCACCTTTCAAAGAAAGGATGGATCCAGAGGCTACTTGGCCCTCTTACAGACTCTGCCTAAATAAATAAAATGTAATCACTATAATAGATCCGATGATCAACTTTTCTCCGATACCATGTATAAATTTGAATAATAGATGATTTATTCACCGAGATTATCCTGATTACACACTATTTGAGCTTCATGCATAATACATAACCTCTTCTACCACTGATCATCAATTTGCGGAATTAAAAACAATCGCATGCCCACATTGAAACATTAATCAATCACACATATCAACACAGAATGTAATGGGGAAAGCTTACAGCTGTGTTGTGACCAGCAACAACCCCCCTTTTATTTACTATTAGTAATAATAGTAAATAAATGAGGACCCTTAGTTAAAAAATCCAAAAAATCAATTAGGATTTGTTTGCCTTTTCAAATAAAACTTTCTATCATAAACCTATAGAAATCCCTTAGAAAGAATATTTAGAAACACTTAAGTTTATGATAGATTATAATAAAATTGCACTTGAAACAAGATAGCGCATCCATAACAAAAATAGTATATATAAAAACGCATTGATCGCAGATCGCATAGCGCAGAAAACAGAAATGATTAATGAATATCTTTTGCGCTCTTATTTATTATGCGCTTTTGCGATATGCGCTTTTGCGCTATTGCGCAATTTCCACTTTTGCGCTATTTTTATGACTGCGATGACTTCATTTTGCGATATTGCGACATTGCGATATTGCGATATTGCGCAGCAAATCGCAGATCGCAATGTCGCAGATTCATGTAGGCGCGCTATTCCAAGGCAATCTTCCCATATGTCAAATCCGTTATGCGATTTAATGATTATATTAAATGATTGGATTGATTATTAATGTGAAAAGAGATTGTGTTTAGATTGAAAGTCATTTCACAATTTAAATATTATATTTCATCCGCTTTCACATTCAAAACAGTCTCATCACCTTTCTTATATCATTACTCTCATTTATTCGTAAAACGCAGGCACGAAGGAGCAGACCACTATACAAAGCTCCCACTAAACACTATGGGTAAGAAGGAGAAGAGTTCAAATTCTGAGAACAAAGAAATGGCTTCGCTATATGTAGACACCGCCTGTAACAAGGATGCCGGTATATCTACTTGGGAGGGAATGTATAATCTGTTAGAAGAAGAAAACCCTGTGGTGATAAAAGTTGCAGCTACAGCGGGTTCAAAGAATATGTCTGAAGCAACCCTTAGAGACTTGGCTTGCTCATTTCTGCATAGAATAGCAGCAAGGCCAAGGATTCTCCCATATACAGACATGGTGAGATGGGTGCTGGATAGCACAGATATTTTGGACAGACAATTCAGAACTCCATCTAAAGAGCTAATCGGGTCATTCACCATAGAAGATCTAAGATTAATGTATAAAATGCCAGAACCTCAGGCGACTTTCAACAAGCAATTTATGGAAGAATTTGCCAAAGAACACTCAAATTTGGCAGAATGCACAAAGGAGCGGACCAAAAGAAGTGAACCATTGAAG
The DNA here is from genome assembly GCA_034641835.2 of Pinus albicaulis. Lineage (NCBI taxonomy): Eukaryota > Viridiplantae > Streptophyta > Pinopsida > Pinales > Pinaceae > Pinus > Pinus albicaulis. The sequence continues at coordinate 7,271,483 of MU968411.1, read as the reverse complement.
AAGAACAAACAAGGTATGTACAGCACGGGTTCACTTACCTCTCCTTATTGTTTTACTACTGCCATGTTATGCAGGCTTTTTGGAAAGCCTGACATAAATATGATCTTACCCGAATGGCTTCCTTTGTTGAATGCGGCTGTTAATTATACAATTGTAGATTGGGCCAAAATCCTATCTGATAATCTCACCACTGCTATTTTTCATTACCAATCTAAAAGAAATGTTTCCCAGTGGGTTTATCCGCCTTTTTATTTATCTGCTTATGTCATGGACGCCATCTGCTATGTCTCTAAATTCCCTGTGATGGGCTGGAAATGGACTATCCACGATCCTTTGCCCATTCATGTGTACCATAAAGAGCTATGGGAGTCTAAGTTTGTTCCCCATTTTTACCAAATTTGTCATGGAATAATGCTGCCATTGTACAGAACATTGTATAATAAGGATGCCCCGAGGTTATCCTCAGAAACAGAGGTTGATATTCTCCCCGTCGCGAGATGGTTTGGAGAAGAATTGTTCACCTATATTAGGGTTTTTGGAAGTTATGCTTCTCCCCATGTTTTACCCTTATATGTTCCAGATAGACTTGTAGCTCGGGAAATTGCCTATCAGACCTGTGGCCAGGGAGGTATGAAAAAAGATTTAAAAGAGAAGAAAAAGGGCATTTGGCCACAATTTCCCATAAAATGTGGAACATTTTCACTGTTTGATATTGGTCATGCATTTCAAGAGATAGGCAACGTTACATGCCTACAGCTGTTCAAATTCTCAAGAAGGTTATTTGACCCAAATGATATTGTTAAGAATTTTACCAATGCAATCAAAGTAAGGGAATTTGTCGGGGAGCAGGATCTTTTTGATGATATGTTCCAAGCAAGAAATTCATTCAAAGAGGTTTTGAATTCAGCTAAAGAGCAACTATCTCCAGGGGATTTTCAGAAATTCAAGTTGTACAGAGAAAGGAGACTAATTCCTATTCCTTTGGATAATCTACGCTTAGAGCCCGCAAGGGAGCAAACTCCTAGTGTTAGTCTTAATGGCAGTTCGAGCACAGGTAAATCCAAATCAAAATCTGACAAAGATTCTGAACACTCCAATACATCCAAAGAAAAGGAAGATAAAATGGAAGAATCCTTTAAAGATTCTGCACAATCTAAAGAGCTTGCTCAGCAGCAAATTTTGACTCCTCAACAGAAAAATCCTCCTCCACCCAATGTACAGCAACAGCCAGTCACCATTGAGTTAGATAAAGAATGGGAAACCTTTAATCAATTGATTAATGTACAAGGACAGAATGTACAGATCCTTGTCCAGACAACCAAATTTTTGAACGCAGGAACAAGCAGCACAGCCGCAGTAACAGAGCACATACCAATCACACCCTCCTCTGAAATTGTACTTAATGTAGAGGACATTCCTCCTCTGGATGTATTTTATAGCCCAAAATACAAAGCATTAGTAAAGAGACAAAGGAAAAAGAGAAAAATAGAAAGTGCAATTGCTACTGAAGCAGAACAAGTAGATGTTTTGTGGAAAGATCCTGCCACAGAGCCTACTCATAATCTCACTAAGTTATCTCAAATAACAGGAGCTTATGCTTCTGCAACAATTGATAAATCAATTGAGATACAACATTTGTTGGATGAAAAAGAAGAACAGATAAAAGCTCTGCAACAGCAATTGCAACAGGTACAGGCCAATAAGGAAGCACAATTAAAACTTGAAGAGTTACAACAACAACTTCAAGAAATGCAAACAGGACATCAAAAAAGTCTGGTTGATAAAGACAAACAAATACAGATTATCCAAGAACATCATAAGGATGATCCTAAGCTTCCAGAATTCATTTTAGAAACCATCTCTTTGAACAATCAACTACTGCAACAAGAGGAAGTTTTTTGCCAAAAAATATTGCAATGGAATTCTTTGTGCCAAGAAAGCGATAAAATCACAAATCATGTCGTAGATTTACGAAATGATTATGATTTGATTAATGAAAATATCAATGATTATCTAGCATGGAAAAAGACAGAAGAAGGTAGAAAAGCTGGTGCACCCATCATTAACGAGAACCATAAAGAAATATTGTTTAATAATTGGGATGCACAAATCAGAAGGGCAGAAAGGGTAGCAGAGGAGGCATCTATAGCGGCAAACACTCTCAATGATTGTGTAAATGACAATTTACACAAAGCTAAATTTATTTCTAAAACTATTCTAGGATATCTCCCACAGGCAAACCAACTGCAAACAGAATGGAGGCAAAAGGCAGAAGAAAGAGCAAAATCCATCCAAGGGCTGACAAGATTGAATTGGGACTCATACTGGATGTACTTGGTAAAGCCACACAGTTAGCACAGTGCGCTCAATTGTATCATCAATGCTACAGAGAAGATTGCTCCTACGCTTGCCGACTCTGTCTTTTCAGGACAGTTGAATTCTGAAGTCGGTCAACCGCATCTTCTCAAAACTATGCTAGATGCCTGCAAGTTTAAAGATCAAATTCATAGATAGATAGATTTAGTTTTAATTTCACTGTATTTTAGCCTAGGAAAAGGACGGTCATTAAACCGAATCCTTAATTTTTGTAATAAACTATTTTTAGAGTTAGTTAAGTAGTATTTAAACCCCTCTCATGCATTTAGAGAGGGGTCTTGGATCTTAATATTTTTGGACTTGGAGATTGCATTTCTGTACTCCATTGTCTTATATATTTTTTGAAAAGGATCACATCTGGTGATTTTCATGCGGAATATCTTTGAAGTGTTGCATTTCTGTACCTTGGAATTTGGTTTTGCATCATAGTTACTGGATAGAGTATCAGATTGCATTTGAAATTCTTCAAGATGAACAAGGTATTTCTATCTGTTCACTGTTGATCTCTTTTGTCTTATGATATTCGTTTTAAGATTGCTATCATTTATATGTATATTGGTTTTCACAACGCTTTCTTTTATATATCATTTATGAGTATAATTGAAACGTTATTTTTCATAGTTACATGTAAATGGTATACAATGATGAATGCAATATTTTTATATAACTCTGTTTAATTTCTTAAACAGAGTTATCTTTATTTGTTTATGCATATTTCAATTTAATTAATAATACATTTTCATGGTTATCGTTGAATTGGAACAATCTTAAGTTGTATTCAAATATAATTACCCGGGTTAGTGTTAGAATTTCTTTACCAGTATTTAGTTTAAATTAGATAGTTTTATTTCAGTTAATTTAGTCCCATTTCCACCCATTCAAACCAATCCATTTAGTTATAAGGAAACTTGTCCTTTAAATCCAGTCAGAGCCACCATACCAAACGGAAAAGGAGTTGTCTTAAGGTCCCGACCGGGTGGTTTTCCCCGATGTTTGAAGCAGAGATTTTCTAGGCTTCAACATTTTTGGTGCTAGAAGGAGGGCCTGAGCTATGAATGGCAAGTAAATCTTTATCCACAAGCCATTCTAAGAGCAAAACACCCTCATTAACTTCTTCAATTTCTTCTGAAATTCAGAATCCAAGAGAAGAAATTGCAGAAAATATTCAGACACCCACTACCAAAATATCAAAACATTCAGACAAACAACATCCTGAGTCTCCTGAAGTTCAAGATATAATTCATAAATTGAAAGGATTCTCATTATCTTTGGAAGAGTCTGAAATATCTGAAGGTAGTGTAAGCTCAAAATTTATTCCTTCGAAACCTCTTACTAGGTTGCAAAGTGAAAAACTTGGTATTCCTCTGAAAGAATTTCCTTTACCTAGTAAGGGCAAAACAAAAAGAATTCAATCAGAAACAGAAAGTGATACAAGTTCATTATTTAATATTCAATCACCTGTTTCCAAAAACACAACTCAACAAAGTACAGTTGTTTCATCATCATCCCTTCAGTCATCATCTCCACAAACATCTTCTCCTCAATTCTCATCAATCTCAACATCATCTATTCCAACCACTTCAATTAAAATACCACCAGTTTCTGGTATTCCTCCAATAGTCGTCCCAATAATGGCACAGAGACCATGGTCTGCTCCAGGAGCAGTCAACATGGCTGCACCTTTACATGATTTACCAGACAATCCTGGAAAATGGCTTCCAAAGTTTAGCCCAGATCTTAACATTCAAGCTGAAGAACATATCAATAATTTTATGTTGGCTATTAATTTGAATGGAGTCATACATGAAGATGTTGTAGTTAGATTATTCCCATATACTCTTCAGGGAGTAGCAGGATCATGGTATTTTTCATTACCATCAGGATCTATAACAAGTTGGGACATTTTTGCAGATCATTTTTTGACCAAATTTGGAGATGATCGATCAATTGCAACTTTACTCAATGATCTCTCAAATTTGAAAATAGAACCCAAGGAAATTATAAAAGAATTCAATGCTAGATTCAACAAACTCTTGAACAAAATTCATACAGATTCACAACCTAGTGAGCAAGTCAGAATCGAATGGTATATAACTGCCTTACCCTCAAACATAGCAATTTTTGTAGACAGAGCTGTAAAGCCTACATTAGCTGAGAATATGAAAGAAGCTATTGCAGTGGAAAAACGTATTACTTCTCTGGAAAAGAAAAATGCTATTGAAGAAAGGAAATCAAAGAAGGTCAACTTCAGAGATGATTCAAAGAAAAAGGCCAAAGATCCATATGACATGGAAGGATTACAGAAAGTTCTTAAAACCATGTCAAATGAAATGGTTGAAATTAAAAAACAAGTGGCTGAAACTTCTACCAAGAAACCATTCCGAAATTTCAGAAGAAACCAAGTTGAATCTAAACCTCCTAATATAATCTCTAATGCAGAATCAGAAGAAGAGGAAGAAGAAGAAGATACATCCATAGTATCAGATCAAGAAGACGAAAATGAAGAAATAGCTGAATTGAATGGAATGTGGGATTTTATTCTCCCTAATTATGATAGTGAAGAAGCTATGCCTGTAAACACTAGGAGTAAATCTACAACAGAACCAGTCCAAACAGTTCCTAAAAAGAAAATTACAACTCCAAGTACCAAAGACAAACCCACTGTGAGGAAAACTTCTCCATTACCTACTCAAAATCAGCCATCCTCTTCTAATCCTCTCACATCAACAACAAAAACTTTAGTAGTATCAGATCCTATGGAATACAATATTGTTGAAGACATGAAAAAGATCAAAGTCAACATTTCCTTACATGAACTCAGCAAACTGAAACACCAGCAAAAGTTGCTATTGAAAGAATTAAATGCTACACCAATTGCTCCTTTACCAAGCGGTGTAGTTGCAAAAGCAGCAAGAGGAACTGGTAAACCACCAGATAAGGTAGATGCTACTGATACTGTGCTCATTGGGGAAAAGTTAAATTCTCAAACTCCTCCTTTTCTTTTGACTTATGAGATGTATAATAAAAATCTGCACAATTGTTTGATTTATTCCGGAGCTTCCTCCAATATAATGCCTACTTCTGTCTGTGCTAAATTGAATATTGAACCACAGAAATCAGCAGTTCATATCGTTCAATTGGATCGCTCTAAAGTCCAAGTGGTAGGAGAAATCAACTCAGTTACTATCAGATTAGCCTTAGATCCTAAAATTTTCCAAAGAATTGATATTCTAATTGCTGATATTCCTTAATTCTATGGATTAATCTTGAGCAGGGACTGGTCTGCGAAACTTAACGGTTATATCTCAACCGATTATTCACACATGTGGCTTCCCTACAAAGGGAAACCAAATCAAATCAAAATTGAACAAGAAAAACATATGATGCACACTGTCACTGAATTTGAACAACCTAATGAACTTGTAGCATTCAACAACAATATTCTTGGAGGCTATTCTGCTGAATCATTCCTTGGAAATTTCAAAGCTCCTCAATCACCGTTTTCTGTAAATACTTTTTTTTCTCAGATAGAAATTTTTTCACAATCTGATTCTTCCAGAATTGTAAATATTTCTGATGTAATTGTAGATAAGCCAATAAATAAGTATTTATTTTGGTCATTATATTTTGATGGATCGAAATCTAGTGATGGAGCTGGAGCTAGATGCATCCTAATTGATCCAAATGGGGAGAAAACTATGCTGTCATGTAGATTAGAATTTGAGTGTACTAACAATACCACAGAATATGAAGCCTTGGTTCAAGGAATTTATAAAGCTATAGGGTTAGATGTTAAATACTCGAAAGTTTTTGGTGATTCCGAAATTGTCATTAAACAAGTTAGGAATACTATTCATTGCCTTTCAGGACATCTTAAACACTATCAAACCCTAGTACAAGACCTCACCACTCATTTTTTAGCATTCAATATTTCTCCTATTCCTAGGAATCAGAATACATCAGCTGACTTGTTAGCTAATGTTGCATCTAGAATCCTACCTGCTGAAGATTGTAGTCCTGATAGGTTTTCTGCAGAATTGATTTTTCGTCCATCTGTCCCAGATAATGTTACAAATTGGAGAGTATTCTATCATGATCAAAATATTCTAAATTTCATGACTTCAGAGAAATCATATCATGAGAAAATTATTGACGAAGATGATCATGATTTACAAATTGCTTCAAAAGGTAATGAAAACCCCATTCCGAAATCTGTTGTTAAATTAGAAGATTTATATGACATTAGAGACAGATTCAAGAAAATTACTAATACGAAACTTCAAAGCTCAACTTTGAATTTTGAATTAGTAAATCTTGGTTCTGATTCTAAACCTCAAAACGTTAACTTAGGACTCAATTTAACACCGGAGGAAAGGAATGCATTCATTAGACTGCTGAACAAGTATAAAAACGTTTTTGCTTGGAATTACGATGATCTAAAAACATATGATACTTCAATTATTCAACATACAATTCCAATGCTTCCTGATATTAAACCTGTTCAACAGAAGTTGAGAAAGATCCATCCAAATCTCGAAAGTCAAATCAAATCAGAACTTAATAAACTTTTGAAAGCCAAAATCATTTTTCCAGTCAGGCACTCTAATTGGGTTTCCAATATGGTACTTGTAAGGAAGAAGAATGGTGATATAAGAATCTGTATTGATTTCAGAAATTTAAACAAGGCATGTTTAAAAGACAATTTCCCATTGCCAACCATGGAACAGATACTTCAAAAGGTAGCTGGTTCTGAACTTATGTCTTTTCTCAATGGATTTTCAGGCTATAATCAAGTTTTAGTTCACCCAGATGACAGATTGAAAACAACTTTCAGAAAAAAATGGGGAACTTATGCTTATCGGAAAATGCCTTTTGGTCTAATAAATGTAGGAGCAACTTTTCAAAGAGCCATGGACATAGCATTCAAAGGCCTGATCAATAAATCAGTGGTTGTTTATCTTGATGACATAACAGTATTTTCAAAAAAGAGAACCAATCATCTACATGATTTAAAACAAATATTTGAAAGATGTAGAAAGTTTGGTATCTCCTTAAATCCCAAGAAATCTTTCTTTGCTTTAGATGAAGGAAAAATCTTAGGATTTGTTGTGTCAAAAGATGGTATATATATTGATCCAGATAGAGTGAAAGAAATTTCTGATATTTCTTTACCACACAACAAAAAATCCATGCAATCTTTTCTTGGACAGATAAATTTTGTTAAAAGATTTATTCTTGATTTTTCTTTAATTGTTTTACCTATGCAAAATATGATCAAGAAGAATTCAATATTCAAATGGACGCATAAAGAAAAAGAAGCTTTTGATTCAATCAAATGAGCAATCATTAATGCACCAGCATTGAATACCCCAGATTTTTCTAAAGATTTTATTTTGTATACTTTGGCCACTGAAACATCCTATGCAGCCGTTTTGACACAACTCAATGATCAAGAACAAGCACCTATTTTCTTTCTTTTTTATGCCTTTAATCGAGGTTAGATGTTGAGCTGATCATTATTCTCGATGTTGAAAAATGTTTATTGCTTGTTTAAATCAATCAAAACATTTTCTGTATCTTTTTCTTGAAGCGTATACCTGGTAATAAAATTTCTACAAGAATATGATATTGATATTAAACCACCTAAGATTAACAGAGACAAGGTTTTACATTAACAAGGTGAGCTCATAATACACTTAAAATCAAGATTCAATCAAGATATTCGCCAAGCTTATATGAAGAAATTCCGGATCTCAAAAGATACTATCATATCTATTACTTGAAAAATGGGTATGCTCCTTCTAATCTCAGCTATAAGAGTAAACACGCTTTAAGGTTAAAGGCTATCAAATACCAGATCATTGATAATGTGTTATTTAGAAAAAATTATGATTCAATTTTATTAAGATGTTTGGAAAAGACTGAAGCTGAAAAGGTTTTGCAGGAATTGCATGATGGACCAACAGGAGGTCATTTTGGAGGTGATACCACAACTCACAAAATAATTCGCGCTGGTTATTACTGGCCTACCCTTTTTAAAGATACGCATGATTACGTTAGGAAGTGCCAAATTTGTCAAACTGCAAGTGGAAGACAAAGGAAATCAGCTTTTCCTTTGCAACCAATAACTATTGAGCAACCATTCGAACAATGGGGGCTTGACATTATTGGTGAGATAGTACCTCATTCTTCCAAACAGCACAAGTACATCCTTACTGCAACTAATTACTTTACAAAGTGGGTAGAGGCAATTCCCTTGAAGGTAGCCAATTCTAATGCAATTATTGATTTCATAGATTAATTCATCATAACTAGGTTTGGTGTACCTCAAGCTCTTGTCTTTGATAATGCATATTACTTCTCTGGAAATAGTTTAATTGAATTTGCAGTCAAAAGAGGTTTTAAATTAAAATATTCAGCAAATTATTATCCACAAGGTAATGGTTTGGCTGAATCCACTAATAAAAACCTTATCAAAATCATTAAAAGGATCATTGATAAAAATCAAAAGAATTGGCACAAATCTTTAATCTTTGCATTATGGGCTAATCGTATCACTGAAAAAGCTTCAATAGGGACTTCACCTTTCAATCTGGTTTATGGAAAAGAAGCTGTGATACCATCAAATTTAACTCTTCCATCATTAGCCCTAGTGCAGTTTATTGAAGAAAATCCCTCTTCATCCATTCAATTGAGATATAATCAAATCCTTAAATTAGAAGAAGATAGGGATAAAGCAAAAATTACTCATGAAAAACATCAACAGCTTGTAAAATCTTCTTTTGATGCAAGTTCTACCGGCTCAAAATTTTTATCAATTGGTGATCTTGTTTTGAAATGGGATAAAGCACACGAAGAAAAGGGTAAACATACCAAATTTCAGAAAATGTGGCTTGGACCATTTCAGATCGTTGAGAAGATAAGCTCAAATACATTCATACTCCAAGATCTAACAGGTAAGAGAGAATCTCTTCCTGTAAATAGGCTTATCTTGAAGAAATTCTTTTCATAAGGAGGTAACCCCTTCTTAAACTGTACATATTTCTTTCTGCAAAGTTTTTGATTGTTTTTGTTTTTACAAATAAAGGTTGTTTATGAGTCTCTGATTGACTGTTTACTATTTGAGAAAATTTCTTCGAAAAAATATTATAAATATTTATTTTGTGTAAATAAGAATTTTTAAAGTAATGATCGCAATTTTTGAATAGTTTAAAATAAGATGTTAAACTTTGAAAAGATTATTTCAATCATTTACATGATCTTTTGAAAACTTGAGGAAAATGTAAATCATTATAAAGTTTATTAAGCAGAGAAAGGTTATCTATCAAAGTATAGATTTTTTCAAAGTTTTGGAATTCAAAAAAATCTAAAAATTGTCATCCATTGATTCTTAAGGATACAACTAATTCACCCCATCCATTTAAGTTGTGATTTTTTAGAATGTAATTCTAAGAGATTTTACAAAATTTTAAGAGATAAGAGGTCTCATTACGAGCCGACTTACCATGTTCATGAGGAGTAATAAAACTAACATTACCAATACTGCATACCAAAATAGGGTAGTGGCTTATAAATATAAGACAAGGGGTCTCATCACGAGCCAGCTTGTTCAGTTTAATTATAACTAGTGAATGGCATTGTTATTAACTGGCTGCCAAACCAGAACAATGGCTCTTAAAATAAAAAAATAAATAAAAGACAAAAAACATGAGATAATAGATCTTATGAATTTATCTTTTAAAAAGTCATAATTTTAGTTGGATGGGACAATGAATGGTTAATGATTTAAAGGTAACCCTGTCGAGACTATGAACGTTTGCTGGCAGCAGAGGCAATACCTATGGCAATAGAGTATATTATAAAACCAAAACTTGGAGAAATCCACTTACTTCATTATTAACACCAATCAAAGCTTGATATAACCCAAAATGTTTTTATTTCTTAAAAAACTAGAAAGAAATTATGAGATGATTTTTATTTCTTTTTCATAGTGACATTTTATTTGAATTATCCTAAGATAGTTTTCATTATCTTTAAAAACCTTTACTTACTAAAGATAGAATGTTCATTTTATTTTTTCAAAGATAACTATTTCTTTCAGTGAATCGCCAATTGTTGTGACCAGCAACAACCCCCCTTTTATTTACTATTAGTAATAATAGTAAATAAATGAAGACCCTTAGTTAAAAAATCCAAAAAATCAATTAAGATTTGTTTGCCTTTTCAAATAAAACTTTCTATCATAAACCTATAGAAATCCCTTAGAAAAAATATTTAGAAACACTTAAGTTTATGATAGATTATAATAAAATTGCTCTTGAAACAAGATAGCGCATCCATAAAAAAAATAGTATATATAAAAACGCATTGATCGCAGATCGCATAGCGCAGAAAACAGAAATGATTAACGAATATCTTTTGCGCTCTTATTTATTTTGCGCTTTTGCGATTGTGCGCTTTTGCGCAATTTCCGCTTTTGCGCTATTTTTATGACTGCGATGACTTCATTTTGCGATATTGCGACATTGCGACATTGCGATATTGCGCAGCGAATCCCAGATCGCAATGTCGCAAATCCATATAAGCGCGCTATCCCAAGGAAATCTTCCCATATGTCAAATCCGTTATGCGCTTTAATGATTATATTAAATGATTGGATTGATTATTAATGTGAAAAGAGATTGTGTTTAGATTGAAAGTCGTTTCACAATTTAAATATTATATTTTATCCGCTTTCACATTCAAAACAGTCTCATCACCTTTCTTATATCATTACTCTCATTTATTCGTAAAACGCAGGCACGAAGGAGCAGACCACTATACAAAGCTTCCGCTAAACACTATGGGTAAGAAGGAGAAGAGCTCAAATTCTGAGAACAAAGAAATGTTTTCTCTATACGCAGACACCGCCTGTAACAAGGATGCCGGTATATCCACTTGGGAGGGAATGTATAAACTGTTAGAAGATGAAAACCCTGTGGTGATAAAAGTTGCAGCTACAGCAGGTTCAAAGGATACGTCTGAAGCAACTCTTAGAGACTTGGCTTGCTCATTTCTGCATAGAATAGCAGCAAGGCCAAGGATTCTCCCATACACAGACATGGTGAGATGGGTGCTGGATAGCACAGATATTTCAGACAGACAATTCAGAACTCCATCTGAAGAGCTAATCGGGTCATTCACCATAGAAGATCTAAGATTAATGTATAAACTGCCAGAACCTCAGGCGACTTTCAACAAGCAATTTATGGAAGAATTTGCCAAAGAACACTCAAATTTGGTAGAATGCACAAAGGAGTGGACCAAAAGAAGTGAACCATTGAAGAAGAACAAACAAGGTATGTACAGCACGGGTTCACTTACCTCTCCTTATTGTTTTACTGCTACCATGTTATGTAGGCTTTTTGGAAAGCCTGACATAAATATGATATTACCCGAATGGCTTCCTTTGTTAAATGCGGCTGTTAATTCTACAATTGTAGATTGGGCCAAAATCCTATCTGATAATCTCACCACTGCTATATTTCATTACCGGTCTAAACGAAATGTTTCCCAGCGGGTTTATCTGCCTTTTTATTTATCTGCTTATGTCATGGATGCCATCTGCTAGGTCTCTAAATTCCCTGTGATGGGCTGGAAATGGACTATCCACGATCCTTTGCCCATTCATGTGTACCATAAAGAACTATGGGAGTCTGAGTTTATCCCCCATTTTTATCAAATTTGTCATGGAATAATGCTGCCATTGTACAGAACATTGTATAATAAGGATGCCCGAGGTTATCCTCAGAAACAGAGGTTGATATTCTCCCCGTCGCAAGATGGTTTGGAGAAGAATTGTTCACCTATATTAGGGTTTTTTGAAGTTATGCTTCTCCCCATGTTTTACCCTTATATGTTCCAGATAGACTTGTAGCTCGGGAAATTTCTTATCAGACCTGTGGCCAGGGAGGTATAACAAAAGATTTAAAAGACAAGAAAAAGGGCATTTGGCCACAATTTCCCATAAAATGTGGAACATTTTCACTGTTTGATATTGGTCATGCATTTCAAGAGATAGGCAACATTACATGCCTATAGCTGTTCAAATTTTCGAGAAGGTTATTCGACCCAAATGATATTGTTAAGAATTTTCCCAATGCAATCAAAGTAAGGGAATTTTCCGGGGAACAGGATCTTTTTGATGATATGTTCTAAGCAAGAAATTCATTCTTGTTAGTTTTTGAACGTTCAAGCTCAACTATCTATGCAGGAATTCCAATAACTAACCATTACAGAAAAGACTAATTCCTATTCCTTTGGATAATCTACGCTTAGAGCCCGCAAGGGAGCAAACTCCTAGTGTTAGTCTTAACAGCAGTTCAAGCACAGGTAAATCCAAATCAAAATCTGACAGAGATTCTGAACACTCCGATACATCCAAAGAAAAGGAAGATAAAATGGAAGAATCCAATAAAGATTCTGCACAATCTAAAGAGCTCACTCAACAGCAAATTTTGACTTCTCAACAAACAAATCCTCCTCCACCCAATGTACAGCAACAGCCAGTTACCATTGAGTTAGATAAAGAATGGGAAACCTTTAATCAATTGATTAATGTAGAAGGACAGAATGTACAGACCCCTGTCCAAACAACCAAAGTTTTGAACGCAGGAACAAGCAGCACAACTGCAGTAATAGAGCACATACCAATCACACCCTCCTCTGAAATTGTACTTAATGTAGAGGAAATTCCTCCTCTGGATGTATTTTATAGCCCAAAATACAAAGCAGTAGTAAAGAGACAAAGGAAAAAGAGAAAAATAGAAAGTGCAATTGCTACTGAACCAGAACGAGTAGATGTTTTGTGGAAAGATCCTGCCACAGAGCCTACTCATAATCTCACTAAGTTATCTCAAATAACAGGAGCTTATGCTTCTGCAACAATTGATAAAGCAGTTGAGATACAAATTTTGTTGGATGAAAAATAAGAACAGGTAAAAGCTCTGCAACAGCAATTGCAACAGGTACAGTCCAATAAAGAAGCACAATTGAGACTTGAAGAGTTACAACAACAACTTCAAGAAATGCAAATAGGACATCAAAAAATCCTGGCTGATAAAGACAAACAAATACAGATTATCCAAGATCAGCATAAAGATGATCCTAAGCTTCCAGAATTCATTTTGTAAACCATCTCTTCGAACAATCAACTACTGCAGCAAGAGGAAGTTTTCTGCCAAAAAATCTCGCAATGGAATTCTTTGTGCCAAGAGAGCGATAAAATCACAAATCATGTCGTAGATTTACGAAATGATTATGATTTTATTAATGAAAAGATCAATGATTATCTAGCATGGAAAAAGATAGAAGAAGGCAGAAAAGCTGGTGCACCCATCATTAATGAGAACCATAAAGAAATACTGTTTAATAATTGGGTTGCACAAATCAAAAGGGTAGAAAAGGAAGCAGAGGAGGCATCTACAGCGGCAAACACTCTCACTGATTGTGTAAATGACAATTTACACAAAGCTAACTTGATTTCTGAAACTATTCCAGGATATCTTCCACAGGCAAATCAACTGCAAACATAATGGAGGCAAAAGGCAGAAGAAAGAGAAAAATCCATCCAAGGGCTGACAAGATTGAATTGGAACTCATACTGGATGTACTTGGTAAAGCCACACAGTCAGCACAGTGTTCTCAATTGTATCATCAATGCTACAGAGAATATTGCTCCTACGCTTGCCGACTCTGTCTTTTCAGGACAGCTGAATTCTGAAGTCGGTCAACCGCATCTTCTCAAAACTATGCTGGATGCCTGCAAGCTTAAAGATCAAGTTAATAGATAGATAGATTTAGTTTTAATTTCACTGTATTTTAGCCTAGGAAAAGGACAGTCATTGAACCGAATCCTTAATTTTTGTAATAAACTGCTTTAGAGTTAGTTAAGTAGATTAAACCCCTCTCATGTACTTAGAGAGGGGTCCTGATATTTGTCATTTTGGACTTCCAGGATTGCATTTCGTACTCCATTGTCTTATATATTTTTTGAAAAGGATCACATCTCGTGATTTTCATGCGGAATATCTTTGAAGTGTTGCATTGCATCTTGAATTTGGTTTTGCATCATTTTAATAATCGGATAGAGTATCAGATTTCATTTGAAATTCTTCAAGATGAACAAGTTATTTCTATCTGTTCACTATTGATCTCTTTTGTCTTATGATATTCCTTTTAAGATTGCTATCATTTATATGTATATTGGTTTTCACAACGCTTTCTTTTATATATCATTTATGAGTATAATTGAAACATTATTTTTCATAGTTACATGTAAATGGTATACACTGATGAATGCAATATGTTTATATAACTCTGTTTAATTTCTTAAACAGAGTTATCCTTATTTGTTTCTGCATATTTCAATTTAATTAATACTACATTTTCATGGTTATTGTTGAATTGAAACAATCTTAAGTTGTATTCACATATAGCTACCCGGGTTAGTATTAGAGTTTCTTTATCAGAATTTAGCTTAAATTAGATAGTTTTATTTCAGTTAGTTTAGTCCCATTTCCACCCATCCAATACATTCCATTTAGTCACAAGGAAACTGGTCCTTTAAATCCAGTCGGAGCCACCACACCAAACGGTAAAGGAGCTGTCTTAAGGTCCCGACCGAGTGGTTTTCCCCGATGTTTGAAGCAGAGATTTTCTAGGCTTCAACATTTTTGGCGCTAGAAGGAGGGCATGAGCTATGAATGGCAAGTATATATTTATCCACAAGCCATTCTGAGAGCAAAACACCCTCATTAACTTCTTCAATTTCTTCTGAAATTCAGAATCCAAGAGAAGAAATTGAAGAAAATATTCAGACACCCACTACCAAAATCTCAAAACATTCAGACAAACAACATACTGATTCTCCTGAAGTTCAAGATATAATTCATAAATTGAAAGGATTCTCATTATCTTTAGAAGAGTCTGAGATATCTGAAGGTAGTGTAAGCTCAAAATTTATTCCTTCAAAACCTCTTACTAGATTGCAAAGTGAAAAACTTGGTATTCCTCTGAAAGAATTTCCTTTACCTAGTAAGGGAAAAACAAAAAGAATTCAATCATAAACAGAAAGTGATATAAGTTCATTATTTACCTCATTAGTACCTCATTCTTCCAAACAACACAAGTACATCCTTACTGCAACTGATTACTTTACAAAGTGGGTAGAAGAAATTCCTTTAAAGGTATCAAATTCTGATGCAATTATTGATTTCATCGATCAATTCATCATTACCAGGTTTGGTGTACCTAACGCTCTTGTCTTTGACAATGCATCTTATTTTTCTGGAAATAGTATAATGGAATTTTCAATCAAAAGAGGTTTCAAACTGAAATATTCAACAAATTATTATCCACAAGGTAATGGTTTAGCTGAATCTACTAACAAAAATATCATCAAAATCATTAAAAAGACCATTGATCAGAAGTAAAAGAATTGGCACAAGTCTTTATTCTTTGCACTATGGGCTGATCGTATTACTCATAAAGCTTCAATAGGAACTTCACCTTTCAATCTAGTTTATGGAAAAGAAGTTGTGATACCATCAAACTTAACACTTCCATCATTAGCCCTAGTGCTTTTTATAAGAAAATCTCTCTTCATCCATTCAATCGAGATATATTCAAATCCTTAAATTAGAAGAAGATAGGAATAAAGCAAAATTACTCATGAAAAACATCAAATGCCTTGTAAAATCTTCTTTTGATGCAAAGTCTACCTGCTCAAAAATTTGTCAATTGATGATCTCATTTTGAAATGGATAAAGCACATGAAGAAAAAGGTAAACATACCAAATTTCGTAAATGTGGCTTTGACATTTTCGATCGTTGAGAAGATAAGCTCAAATACATTCATTCTCCAAGATTTAACAGGTAAGAGAGAGTCTCTTCCTGTAAATGGGCTTATTTTGAAGAAATTCTTTTCATAAGGAGGTAACCCCTTCTTAAACTGTACATATTTCTTTTTGCAAAAGTTTTTGATTATTTCCGTTTTTACAAATAAAGGTTGTTTATGAGTCTCTGATTGACTGTTTACTATTTGAGAAAATTTCTTCAGAAAAATATTATAAATATTCATTTTGTGTAAATAAATTTTTTTAAAGTAATGATCACAGTTTTTGAATAGTTTAAAATAAGATGTTAAACTTTGAAAAGATTATTTCAATCATTTACATGATCTTTTGAAAACTTGAAGAAAATGTAAAGCATTATAAAGTTTATTAAGCAGAGAAAGGTTATCTATCAAAGTATAGATTTTTTTTAAAGTTTTGGAATTCAAAAAGCTCTAAAAATTGTCATCCGTTGATTCTCAAGGATAAAACTATTTCACCCCATCCATTTAAGTTGTGATTTTTTAGAATGTAATTGTAAGAAATTATATGAAAATTTTAAGAGATAAGAGTTCTCATTATGAGCCGACTTACCATGTTCATAAGGAGTAATAAAACTGACATTACCAATACTGCATACCAAAACAGGGTAGTGGCTTATAAATATAAGACAAGGGGTCTCACGACGAGCCACTTGTTCAGCTTAATTATAACTAGTGAATGGCATTGTTATTAACTGGCTACCAAACCAGAACAATGGCTCTTAAATAAAAAATAAGTAAAAGACAAAAAAATGAGATAATAGGTCTTATGAATTTATCTTTTAAAAAGTCATAATTTTAGTTGGATGGGACAATGAATGGTTAATGGTTGAAAGGTAACCGTGTCGAGACTATGAACGTTTGCTGGCAGCAGAGGCAATACCTATGGCAATAGAGTATATTATAAAACCAAAACTTGGACAGATCCACTTACTTCATTATTAACACCAATCAAAGCTTGATATAACCCAAAATGTTGTTATTTCTTAAGGGATTAGAAAGAAATTATGAAATGATTTTTATTTCTTTTTTTAGTTACATTTTATTTGAATTATCCTAAGATAGTTTTCATTATCTTTAAAAACCCTTACTTACTAAAGATAGAATGTTCATTTTATTTTTTCAGAGATAACTGTTTCTTTCAGTGAATCGCCAATTGTTGTGACGAGCAACAACCCCCCTTTTATTTATTATTAGTAATAATAATAAATAAATGAGGACCCTTAGTTAAAAAATCCAAAAAATCAATTAGGATTTGTTTGCCTTTTCAAATAAAACTTTATATCATAAACTTATAGAAATCCCTTAGAAAAAATATTTAGAAACACTTAAGTTTATGATAGATTATAATAAAATTGCTCTTTAAACAAGATAGCACATCCATAACAAAATGATATATATAAAATGCATTGATCGCAGATCCCATAGCGCAGAAAACAGAAATGATTAATGAATATCTTTGCGCTCTTATTTATTTTGCGCTTTTGCGCTTTTGTGATTTTGCACTTTTGTGATATGGGCTTTTGTGCTATTGCGCAATTTCCGCTTTTGCGCTATTTTCATAACTGCGATGACTTCATTTTGCGATATTGTGACATCGCGATATTGCGATATTGCGCAGCAAATCACAGATCGCAATGTCGCAGATTCATATAAGCGCGCTATCCCAAGGCAATCTTCCCATATGTCAAATCCGTTATGCGCTTTAATGATTATATTAAATGATTGGATTGATTATTAATGTGAAATGAGGTTGTGTTCGGATTGAAAGTCGTGTTTAGATTGAAAGCCATTTCACAATTAAATATTATATTTCATCCGCGTTCATATTCAAAACAGTCTCATCACCTTTCTAATATCATTACTCTCATTTATTCGTAAAACGCAGGCACGAAGGAGCGAATTACTATACAAAGCTTCCGGTATACACTATGGGTAAGAAGGAGAAGAGCTCAAATTCCGAGAACAAAGAAATGGCTTCGCTATATGCAGACACCGCCTGTAACAAGCATGCCAGCATATCCACTTGGGAGGGAATGTACAATCTGTTAGAAGATGAAAACCCTGTGGTGATAAAAGTTGTAGCTACAGCAGGTTCCAAAGATTCGTCTGAAGCAAATCTTAGAGACTTGGCTTGCTCATTTCTGCATAGAATAGCAGTAAGGCCAAGGATTCTCCCATACACAGACATGGTGAGAAGGGTGCTGGACAGCACCGATATTTCAGACAGGCAATTTAGGACTCCATCTGAAGAGCTAGTCGGGTCATTCACCACAAAAGATATGAGATTAATGTATAAGTTGCCAGAACCTCAGGCGACTTACAACAAGCAATTTATGGAAGAATTTGCCAGAGAACATGCAAATTTGGCAGAATGCACAAAGGAGTGGACCAAAAGACGTGAACCATTGAAGAAAAACAAACAAGGTATGTACAACACGGGTTCACTTACCTCTCCTTATTGTTTCACTGTTGCCATGTTATGTAGGCTTTTTGGAAGGCCCGACATAAATATGATCTTACCCGAATGGCTTCCTTTGTTGAATGCGGCCGTTAATTCTACAATTGTAGACTGGGCCAAAATCCTATCTGATAATTTGACCACTGCTATTTTTCACTACCGGTCCAAACGAAATGTTTCCCGCCGGGTTTATCCGCCTTTTTATTTATCTCGTTGTGTCATGGACGCCATCTCGCTATGTCTCTAAATTCCCCGTGATGGGTGTGATGGGCCGGAAATGGACTATCCACGATCCTTTGCCCATTCATGTGTACCATAAAGAGCTATGGGAGTCAAGTTTGTTCCCCATTTTTACCAAATTTGTCATGGAATAATGCTGCCATTGTACAGAACATTGTATAATAAGGATGCCCCGAGGTTATCCTCAGAAAAAGAAGTTGATATTTTCCCCGCCGGGAGATGGTTTGGAGAAGAATTTTTCACCTATATTAGGGTTTTTGGAAGTTATGCTTCTCCCCATGTTTTACCCTTATATGTTCTAGATAGACTTGTAGCTCGGGAAATTGCTTATCAGACCTGTGGCCAGGGAGGTATAACAAAAAATTTAAAAGACAAGAAAAAGTGCATTTGGCCACAATTTCCCATAAAATGTGGAACATTTTCACTGTTTGATATTGGTCATGCATTTCAAGAGATAGGCAACGTTACTTGCCTACAACTGTTCAAATTCTCAAGAAGGTTATTTGACCCAAATGATATTGTTAAGAATTTTACTAATGCAATCAAAGTAAGGGAATTTTCCGGGGAACAGGATCTTTTTGATGATATGTTCCAAGAAAGAAATTCATTCAAAGAAGTTTTGAATTCAGCTCAAGCTTAGTTATCTCCAGAGGAATTCCATGAATTCAAGCTTTACAGAGAAAGGAGACTAATTCCTATTCCTTTGGATAATCTACGCTTAGAGCCTGCAAGGGAGCAAACTCCTAATGTTAGTCTTAACGGAAATTCAAGTACAGGTAAATCCAAATCAAAATCTGACAAAGATTCTGAACACTCCAATAAGTCTAAAGAAAAGGAAGATAAAATGGAAGAATCCATTAAAGATTCTGCATAATCTAAAGAGCTTACTCAACAGCAAATTTTCACTTCTCAACAAAAAAATCCTCCTCCACCCAATGTACAACAACATCCAGTCACCATTGAGTTAGATAAAGAATGGGAAACCTTTAATCAATTGATTAATGTAGAAGGACAGAATGTACAGACCCCTATCCAGACAACCAAAGTTTTGAACGCAGGAACAAGTAGCAAAGCCGCAGTAACAGAGCACATACCAATCACACCCTCCTCTGAAATCGTACTTAATGTAGAGGACATTCCTCCTCCGGATGTATTTTATAGCCCAAAATACAAAGCAGTAGTTAAGAGACAAAGGAAAAAGAGAAAAATAGAAAGTGCAATTGCTACTGAACCAGAACAAGTAGATGTTTTATGGAAAGATCCTGCCACAGAGCCTACTCACAACCACCAAGACCCCAACAGACCTTATGCTTCGCAACAATTTGATAAAGAAGTTGAGATACAACTTTTTTGATGAAAAAGAAGAACAGATAAAAGCTCATCAAAGAATTCGCAATGTGCACAGCTAATAAGGAAGCACAATTAAAAATTGGAAGAGTTACAACAACAACTTCAAGAAAATGCAAACAGATATCAAAAAGTCCGTCGATAGCCAAAAAAATACAAGATTATCCAAGAACAGCATAAGGATGATCCTAAGCTTCCAGAATTCATTTCAGAAACCATCTCTTTGAACAATAAACTACTGCAACAAGAGGAATTTTTCTGCCAAAAAATATTGCAATGGAATTCTTTGTGCCAAGAAAGTGATAAAATCACAAATGATGTCGTAGATTTACGAAATGATTATGATTTGATTAATGAAAAGATCAATGATTATCTAGCATGGCAAAAGATAGAAGAAGGCAGAAAAGCTAGTGCACCCATCATTAATGAAAACCACAAAGAAATAATGTTTAATAATTGGGATGCACAAATCAGAAGGGCAGAAAGGGCAGCAGAGGAGGCATCTACAGCGGCAAACACTCTCACTGATTGTGTAAATGACAATTTACACAAAGCTAACTTGATTTCTGAAACTGTTACAGGTTATCTCCCACAGGCAAATCAATTGCAAGCAGAATGGAGGAAAAAGGCAGAAGAAAGAGCAAAATCCATCCAAGGGCTGACAAGATTGAATTGGGACTCATACTGGATGTACTTGGTGAAGCCACATAGTCAGAACAGTGCGCTCAATTTTATCATCAATGCTACAAAGAAGATTGCTCCTACGCTTGCCGACTCTGTCTTTTCAGGACAGTTGAATTCTGAAGTCGGTAAACCACATCTTCTCAAAACTATGCTAGATGCCTGCAAGCTTAAAGATCAAGTTAATAGATAGATAGATTTAGTTTTAATTTCACTGTATTTTAGCCTAGGAAAAGGGACTGGCCATTGAACCGAATCCTTAATTTTGTAATAAACTATTTTTAGAGTTAGTTAAGTAGTATTTAAACCCCTCTCATGCATTTAGAGAGGGTCCTAGATCTTAATATTTTTGGACTTGGAGATTGCATTTCTGTACTCCATTGTCTTATATATTTTTGAAAAGGATCGCATATGGTGATTTTCATGCGGAATTATCTTTGAAGTGTTGCATTTCTGTACCGTGGAATTTGGTTTTGCATTATAATTACTGGATAGAGTATCAGAATGCATTTGAAATTCTTCAAGATGAATAAGGTATTTCTATCTGTTCACTGCTGATTTCTTTTGTCTTATGATATTCGCTTTAAAATTGCTATCATTTATATATATTTGGTTTTCACAACGTTTCTTTTTATATATCATTTCCGAGTATAATTGAAACGTTATTTTTCATAAGTATATATAGATGGTATACAATGATGAATGCAATATGCTAATACAACTCTGTTTAATTTCTTAAACATAGTTATCTTTATTTGTTTCTGCACATTTCAATTTATATAATAATACATTTTCATGGTTATTATTAAATTGGAACAATCTTAAGTTGTATTCACATATAATTACCCGGGTTAGTGTTAGAATTTCTTTTTCAGTATTTATTTTAAATTAGATAGTTTTATTTCAGTCAATTTAGTCCCATTTTCACTCATCCAAATCAAACCATTTAGTTACAAGGAAATCGGTCTCTTAAATCCACGTGAGCCACCACACCAAACGGAAAAGGAGCTGTCTTAAGGTCCCGACCGGGTGGTTTTCCCCGATGTTTGAAGCAGAGATTTTCTAGGCTTCAACAAGCTGAAAACCCCCAAATATCTGTATATTATAATGATAGAGAACATGTAACAATCATAGTACAAACTCCTCACAAGATCTCAGCACTATCTCCAATTTTTACACACAAAACAAGCTCAGATCATGCACATCCCATGCTCCAATCTGCTCCACCTGTCTGCCTGCCTCTACTGTGCAATCCAAGATGAAGAATGAATAGATCCAAGTTCGAATCCACTTGGCTTGTACTACGCAATCCTCATTGGCAATCTCAATCAATGTGTGTGCAAATCTCATGCACAGTTATAGTCACAACTGATAGTAGACTCACCCTTTCACCCACCTCTAACACTGGTCTCCAACAATTATCCATACACCGTAAAGGACCGATGTATTATTTAGTTGATTTATGAGTTAATAATTAGTGAATTAATTAATAATTAATTCACACCACTCATCACTAGTGGATTAATCAGTTAGACTAAATACAACTAGCTCAACTAAGTTAAACTAAACACAACTCCATCAACCGTCTCATCAACTCCACCAAACTCTGTCACATGAGTTCTAACTAAAGTCAACCATGCAATAGCTCAACTAAACCCTAGGAATAGTGTAATTCCTTCTGTCAGCTGCATGTGCCACATCTGTGACTCGAACTGAAGTGCTGCAAGAGGATAAGATAATGTTTATAGTCCAAATATTATTAAGAGCTAATAATATTCGACATATCTATTTTTAAACTGGCAATCTAAAAATAGATTCCGCCCAATATGTCTAAAAATAGAGGTTCATCTATTTTTACCAACTCGACCAACCATCCACAAATAGCATCCCGCAACTTATAGAACATGATCCATATGTCTAAAAATAGACATAGTCTAAAAATAGACTTTGCGACAAAAATCACTTGTGTGGCCCCCACCTAGTTTAGGTGATCACTTTCCAACTAGGATCAGGAAAGATGTTTTAGGATGCCTCCTTCACCGTTTCTTGTTGCAATATTCAAAAATCGTGGAGGATCGCTTGCCATACTGCACAGACTTCATCGGTGATCCTGACCTCCCACCCCACGTGGAGAGGATTGGGACTTAATACAAGGGTAAGACTCATTTTTAATTTTCATGAGTATTATGAATTTTTTTGTTTATGTATGTTCGACTTTAAATCCATGTATGTACGTATGTCTACTCGCAGAGACTCGCATTTCTCCGGGATAAGGAGGCAAATTCCTCAGGATTTCGACCCTCATGGTGAGGGAAGCGAGGAAGAGGAGCTCATGTGCAACCTAGAGGGGATCACATGGAGTCTCTGGATATGCACAATTGACGATGTACTCCCAAGGGGCCACTCGTAGACATCATTTGGGTGTCAAGCCATATTCACCGTCATTGAGGCAACATTTTGTACGGGAAGTGACATGCTATCATGAGCATCACATCGATTAGACACCTAGGCTTTATATCTACATTTTTGAGAGACACAGAGTCTCAAGATGTAATAGAAACACACATATATTTTTTGAATGTATGATGCACACTGATGCAAACACGCGATATATATATATATATACAACTATTTTCTTATATGGATATTTTTCATATGATGATGATTTTACAAATTACGCAAATGTCTATCCAATACAATGTTAGCCACTATATCAGTCAATGCATTCATTCGTCTAGGAATATGTTGATATGTGATAAAATCAAAATGTATTTCCAACAAACGAATACGTAAATACAATCTCAAAATGTATGGGTTTCTAACTGAATAATGATCATTGAGTTGTAGAACAACAAGCTGTGAATCTAGATTTACAAGAAATGTGCGTAAGCCGAGATTGATCACCTCGATTAATAGTTCAAGAACAACACTATATTCAGCGACATTGTTTGTAGCTCGTCCTAGAAAAATACCTTGCAGTTCTATCAACTCACCAGTAGGATCATAGATTACCCAGGTTGCTGAAGACAAATTCCTGGTACTGTGGGAAGCAGCATCCGGGAAATCGACATAAGGGGTAATAGATATCTACAAAAATAAGAAAGACCCAAATAATCAGGAAAATGCTCGCAAAGCACACCAAACCAAAACATGTACAAAAATGAAAAAAACACCTATGTACACAAATCATGCATGAATGACTCACACATAATATTTTTTGAGATACAACCCATTTCTGGTTTGTTCTAACGGATGACCTTCGTAATCAATGAGCTCATAGGCCCCATTCTGCAATACGCATTTAACAATGTAAGGCCCATGCCACATGGGTTGAAATTTACCTTCCCGCAGCTTATCATGAGCTTGGTCATACAGGAGGACAAGATCTCCTTCAACGAAAGAACGAGGGGAAACTGATTGGTCAAAATGAGCTTTGACCCGATTTTTCTGTGCTTCAATAATCAAAGCAGCAAAGCGACAGGTTTCATCTAACCTTTCGAGATAAAGGAGCTTTCGAGATAAAGGCGAGTGCTTCAATTGAGGGACACCAAACCTAGAAATGATATGATTAAAGATGAATTGAGCAACTGTCTCACCATTGACAACAAGTGTAGGCATTGCTTTGGCCCATTTGGTGAAGTAGTCCACGACTATGATAATATAAGCATGCCCCTCAACCGAGTGAGGGTTACACGTCATAAAATCAATGCCCCACTTCGCAAAGGGACCAACGATAATGACAAGATGAAGAGGTATAGGCGGCGTGTGCATCTTGCGTTGATAAACCTGGCAATCATGACATTTACGAACTGAGAAAATGCAGTCTTTGAAGATAGAAGGCCAGAAATAACCAACACGAAGAATCTTCTGTGTAGTAGCATAACCAAGCATGTGACTGCCATAGGCGCCACTGTGACAATAATTAAGGACTTTCTCAGCTTCCCCGAGGGTCAAACATCGACGGAGAATGGAATCCACTCCAACACGATAGAGGGTATCCCTGACTATACGATAAGGTTGCGACTGATGACAGATGCGTCAGCGGGCATCCTTCATCAACTTAGATCTAAAAGTAGAAGTCTGGAGATAAACGATGATATCACTGTACCACGGATCGAGGGTGCTAATCAAGAAAAGCGTATCATCTGGTATATATTCCTCAGGACGAGACAAAGGAGAGTTTGAAGGCAGCGAACAAATTAAATCAACAAAGACTAATGACTTCTTTGACTTGGCAGCAGTAAAGTCCAAATCGAACTCTTGGAGGATGACAATCCACTTTGAGTATTTGCCTCCCAGAAATTGTCGAGACAATATATAGGTCATGGGGTTGCAATCGAAAATCACAGTCACTGTACGCAAAAGAATATAATGACAAAAACGTTGAACTGTTTGAACTGCAGCTAACACTAACTTCTCGATGTGGGCATAGCGCATCTTAGGGTGAATAAGGTTACGATACAAGTAATAAATAACATGCTTGTTATCGTCATCATCGTCTTGTACGAGAACCATGGAAATCGTACTGAAAGCAGCGGCTAAATAAAGGGAAAAATCACGATGATAGTTAGGAGGACGCAACAGAGGAGAATTAACAAGCAACGTCTTCAGGGCCTCAAAAGAATTTTGAGCAATCTCATCCCAACATAATGGGACACCCTGCTTTAATAAACGTGTGTATCCCCGAGCCACTTCTTCATAGTTAGGTATAAAACGACATAGAAAATTAGCCTTACCTTGCAAACTCTGCAACTGATGTAATGAGGATGGAGAGGGTAGATTAATAATAGCCTCAACCTTCAGAGGATCGAGGCGAATTCAATCTTTGGATATGATAAACCCTAAGAGTCTACTAGAATCAACGCAGAAGATGCACTTGTGCGGATTAAGCCGAATATTGTAACGTAGACAACGAAGAAAAAATTGACGACGATGATTAGGATGGTTCATGCGCTTATCTGAATGAGCGGGAAGGTCATCCAAATAAGGCTGAACGATGTGTCGAATATCATGAAAAGCATACGACATCGCTCACTGAAATGTAGCCCCAACATTCTTTAAGCCAAAAGGGAGCTTCTTATATGCGAAAGTACCCCAAGGACAGATGAAGGCAATCTTATGTTGAGCAGTCGGAAGAATGTTAATCTGATTGTAACCAGAAAAACTATCCATTAAGGAAAAGATCTCACTCCTGGCACAGTCATCAATGATCTGATCATTAAAGGGAGTCAGATAATTATCCTTAGGACAAGCTCGATTAATATCACAATAAACAACACAAACACGAATAGTTCCCTGCTTCTTATCTACAGGAACAATATTAGAGACCCATTATGTCAAAGGAATCGGATAAATAAAACCAGCTTGGAGAAGTTTTTCAACTTCAGCCTTAATGGTGGCATCCTTTCTAGGGTGCACTAGACGAAGACGTTGGCGAACATGTTTCGAACTGGGATAAGTAGGAATTTCATGCACCACTATACTAGGATCAATGCCAGGAATTTCTTCGTAGGACCATGCAAAGACATCACAGAACTTGCAAAAAAGGCTAGTATAAACTTGGACTTCATCAGAAGTACAAGTAACCCACTTGAATGTTCCTTAAAAATTCCCAGCTTGTCTTAAATGTCAATAGGCATCGTTCGTGTAATTTTACTCAAGTTACTCGTAAATACGTCATGTGTCAAAACAGCAATTGAAGTGGAGGCGAAGGAACTCGAGTTAAAAACGCTCGAGACAAGCAGACATGGTCCCGAGGCTAGGCATAAACGAGGAACGATGATGACCATCATCCCGCGAAGTGCATCCTCAAGAGACATGGTTTCCACGATGGCCTCATCGAAGGGAAACACTTCTTTCAAAGGACTGTGAATCTGAATCACCAAGCCAGGGGGATTGAGAATAAATGTCAAGATATATGCTCAAAGGAGCACAATCAGAAGACAGAGGTTCTGAAGCAGCAATGAGTTCACTGTTGGGAAAAATACTGGGAGGGGGGGTGAATCAGTATTTAGAGCTGACTAAAAACTTTTTACTTTTTATTTGAGCAGATTTCCATTTGCGGTTTTCATGAACTGAACTAACGTATGCACGTGGAAATATAGAAGGAAACTAGCGTATACTGATTTATCTTTCAGATTTAGAGAATCAATATTTTAAACAGATTTATCAGTTATGAATAAGGCTAGATAATTAGAATTTATGAGCTGTAAACAACAGTATAAAGCATCACACACATGAACACCAAGATTTAAGGTGGAAACCCAAGTCGGGAGAAAACCACTGCTGCTGTCGTCTCTGTCTTCAATCTTTATTATATATAAAACCTTTTACAACATTGTACTGATGCAAAATTATACCAGTACGCAGACTTCTATCTGCAGAAGGCTGCAACCTTCTCTCGTTTTCCAGCTACAACTGGAAGGCAGCTCCAACCCCCTGATCTCATTTACCAGCCTCTCCTGGAAGGGAGCTTCAACCCCCTGATTTCAACCCTAGCTTCTACTGGCTAAAAGCTTCTACTGCCATACTGAAGGCTTCAACCTTCAGACCCACTGCAGACCACGTTTCATCAATTTTCATACTGGATCAAACAACTTCAACACAACCCTTCACTTAACATCAACAAACATATTTTGCCCAATACTTCAAACAGAACAGTGAGACCACTGTAACCAGAATATCAGAAACAACCCAGACTTTAGAATAGATATGTAGATACAAACTCAACCCTGAACATTCATTAATTCAAATAGCATATGCTACTTTTATTCACTGAAGCTGCGTGTATACGCGCTTTCCTACTCACCAACCTGCGTATGCATCTGTGCATATTGTTTTTCATAACATGAAATGCATACGCCACTTCTATTCACCGAAGTTGTGTGTATACGCACTTTTATTCGTATCAACTTGCGTATACTTCTTAGAATACTGATTTTCAGAATGTGATCAATCTCAGATTCAGATTTGAGGCTTTCAGTTAGACACCTTCTCAGCAATGTAGAACCTTTAGACAGTCAGTCAGATTTAACCATGTTTTCTCACTCATTGATTAGATTTTTTCATTATCAAATCAACAACATAATCCATATTCAATCAACCCAGAACTTCAAGTAGATTTCATTGACCAACACCAGAGAGAAAACAGAAATCACAGAAGTAATATCTGTAAATAAGCTTCAGAAACCCTAACTTCCATACGCGCTTTTAATGAAGCGAACCCGTGTATATACACGCTTTTACTGAGACAAACTAGCGTATAGATTTGTAAAAGATAAATTTTTCAGAACAGACCAGATCTATAAACTTACCCAGATTTCTTCAATTTCTTCATCAGACTTGCGCCAAGTCTTCATAATTTCTTTTGCAGATCATCCTCGATATTCATCATTTCTAGATCTAGAGATCTTGAACCTTCATCATATCCATAGGTGCATCATAGATTCAGATCTATCAATTCATAACAGAGTTCAACCATGTAGATATTCCTTAGAGGAATTTATTTATCAACAACCCTTACACTTGCACACCTTGCACTATAATCCTCTTCTCCTTATATAGTTTTAGCCTTTACCAATACCGTGAGCCAAAACCACACAAATTTCGATGGTATTCTTGGACGAAATCAAATAAACCATACATCGCTCAATACTGTGTGCCAAAACCATGGTAATGCCCCTTGGTATTATAATTTTGGAGTGTAAAAGGGCATACGCGACTTGGGACGTACTTATTCGCGTGCATACGCGACTTGGCCTTTAAAATCTCGTGTATACATTGTGACATATTATATTTATCATTTCTCCGGCATTTACTAGAATTCTTTTCTCTGTCACATATGAAATGAACTGTAGATACATCATTCTTACATCTGTAATACATAGGTTGCTATCCAAAGACAACTCAGCAAGTCAGTTTCCATCAAGGACAACTTCATCAAGTAGGTTGCCATCAAGGACAACTCATTGCATCATATTGCCAACAATCTCCCCCTTTGGACTTGATGGCAACCATGACCAGAAATACATTCAGCAACAACATTCTCCCCCTTTGACATCAAGGGCAAAGGGTAGATCAATATCCTTTGTATCGACAATACCATGCTCCCCCTGAGATCATGCAACATCTTCAAACATAATTTTTCAATGAAGTACATGACTCTATGACCTTTTCTATCACCAAGGACTCATACTTACATCAATGATCCAACCAAGTGGATTTACATATGTGACTCAAGTACCCAACCAAGTGGGTTTACACATTTTAACTAAGTCCTTACATGACTGAATATTACAATTTTACATCAAAGGTCTCAACATGACCTTTTTCATCAAATTACAAAAATGACTTATACGATCAAGATCAAATATTCTCAAGCATGAGATCAGACTACAACAAATAAATAGAATGCTAACAATGCATCCTTTTCATATGACCAATGCTCACCCTTAGCCTGTGCATCCTGAACAGAAAATCGTCAAGGCATCTTCATCAGAAGAAACAGAAGTATGAGAGCTGGAACATCACCAAAGATACCCAACAACACCATAGCTGTGCTGAAAAATGCTGCCCCAAAAAAAAAAAAAAATTGTCAGCAAACCCCCATACGTGGTTTTCTGTGTATAAACTCGCGTATATACGCGACTGTTCTTCAGGAAATCTGCGTATCCAATTTAATATTCTGAATTTAAGCAGATCTGATCTTCTGAGAGGCAGAGACAACTCCCAGCTTCTGTCTGAGATATTCGAATGCTTCCCTGGGTAAAGGTTTGGTAAATATATCAACAACTTATTCTTTGGAGGGAACATACTCCAACTTCACCTTTTGTTCAAGCACTTGTTCACGTAAGAAGTGATACTTGATGGGAATGTGCTTGGTCTTGGAATGCATAATAGGATTCTTTCAGATACCGATGGCACTTGTATTATCACACATAATGGATATAGGAGGTGAACATTTGATTTGAATGTCTTATAAGGTTTGCATCATCCAAATAAGTTGAGTGCAACATGAAGCGGCAACCACATATTCTGCTTCTATTGTAGATAGGGCAATAGAGCTTTGCTTCTTGCTGAACCAAGATACTAACCGAGGCCCCATATAGAATTCACCACCACTAGTGCTTTTCTGATCATCAACATTTCCAGCCCAATTTGCATCAGTGTAAGCATGAAGAGTAAGATCAGCATTCTTTGGATACCATAGTCCAAAGTCTTGAGTTCCTTGTAGATATTTGAATATTCTTTTTACAGCCTGAAGATGAGGCTCTTTTGGATTAGCTTGGAATCATCCAACAATCCCAACTGCATGCATGATGTATGGTCTGGTCCTAGTGAGATAAAGTAGACTTCCTATCATAGATCTGTATTCAGGTTGATTCACCACGGGAGAATCATCATAAGAACTAAGATTACATTCGGTTATCATTGGTGTACTTACAGGTTTGCAATCTTCCATGCCATACTTCTTGTTGAGTCTCAAAAATGTTCTCCATATTCATACATATTTCCATTATGTCATAACCATTTAGCTCTTATTTCATAGCCATTTGACCTAAAACCCTACATCAAGTAACCATTTTCATAAATATATGGGTTAGGATCCTTGTTTTCCAAAGTTATTTATTTTATGTATTTTAAGTGAATTTATGATTAAACTAGAAAATTAACATAGTTTCATATATCTATATAGGTGTTATGAGTTTTGTGACATGTGTAGGTCAAAAAGGAGACTTCTAGAAGACCCTAATGTGGCACTCTAAGGCCAAATTCGAATTTGGTTGGAGAATATCATGGGATCAAGAGGATATGTGTCTCATTTCCTTGTTGTATTGAAACTCTAAGAGGATATGTGTCTCATTTCTTAATTGTGTTGAAACTCTAGAAATACATGTGTCTTATCATTTCCTATTTTGATTGTAACTCTAGAGGTGGAGGGAAAGATTCATGGACTCCCATTAATGAGATAACTCCTCATATTTTGTATAAATAGGAGAAGCTTTCTCCTATCATGAGTAGTGAAAAAATAGGAAAAGAAGAGAAATGATTAGAGAGTGTTTTGTAACAAAGCTTAAGATGGAATGGGATGTAGATTTGTGAGTTTATCAATAAAGAAGTTTAGTTCTTTGATGATGTTTTGATTACAACTTTAAGGAGCTGAAGAATTTCACCAAATTGGTAGCAGAGGGCCCCTGCTATTCAAGGAGGTTTTACATGTTTTCTAGATAAGTTATTTTCAATTCTGTTTTGTCATATTTCCTTACTTAGATTTCTTTCTGAAATCATAGCTTTTAGCATTATTTTTCATGGCAAATGTGCATTTGCATATCTTTTGACTAATGACATGGAATCAATATTGTCCTTCTGCTAATTTACTTTTCTTAGTTTTTTTGTTTAATTCCAGCACTGTTTTGTTTATTTCAGTCTTGCACATTTGCTTTAGTAGTTAGATTAGATATTAAATTGCTCATGTCATTTTCAGTTACCTCCGAAAGCCATAGCGAGACTAATGGTGAGGGATTGAAGTATGAGTGTGCAGTTTGATATTAGTTTACTTTTCTGCAAGTTAGATATTAAACTGTTCATGTCATTTTTAGTTACCTCCGAAAGCCATAGCGAGACTAATGGTGAGGGATTGAATTATGGATGTGTAGTTTGATATTAATTTCCTTTCGCAAATTTAGATATATTAAATCAGTTTCTTAACATCTTCGCTGTTCTCCCGAAAGCCACAAACACTGACCGATGGTGAGGATTGTATTATGAAATGTGTAGTTTGATATTAGTTTCCTTCTCGCAAGTTGATATATTAAATTGCTCATAACATCTTCGCTTGCTCTCCGAAAGCCACAAAATGACCGATGGTGAGGATTGAATTATGATGTGTAGTTTGATATTAGTTTCCTTTCGCAAGTTAGAAAATTTAAATTGTGCATGACATCTTCAAGCATTCAAAGCCACAGCTGGATCGATGGTGAGGGATTGAATTATGAATGTGTGGTTTGATATTAGTTTACTAGTTAGATATCGCTTACTCAAGTTGTTTATGGTTACTTCAGAAAATCATAGCCGGACTAATGATGAGGGATCAGAAGACAAGTTGATGTAATTTGATTTAGATTTACTTTACTGCAATTTTGGATTTCTTTCAGCATAGTTTCTTTTGTGTTTAGACAGTAGCAAGAATAGTTTGATTTCATACTCACTAGTTCACTGTTTTGATTTATTAGACTAACAACACCTTTTCATTTCAGCAGCACATTTTCATTTCCTTTCAAGTTTTGTCATTGTAATTTTTAAATTCCTTTTTAAAGTTTCAATTTGGTAAATCATTATAGAGGATATCATTTCCTTGAACAAACATAACCATACTTGTCTTTTAGAATTTCATAAAATCCAAAAACGACAAAAGTAAGAGATAGGTTATTCAAGACAAGTAGTGCGCCACACTTCGTCGTCTACGAATCCCCGGGTTGATAATTTATGTTAGCAATTTAGACACACTAAATCGACCAAACACTTCTTCAAGATTTTCTTAAGATATTTTTCTTGTCATAAGAATATGCCATATGTTGC
Organism: Pinus albicaulis; assembly: GCA_034641835.2. NCBI lineage: Eukaryota > Viridiplantae > Streptophyta > Pinopsida > Pinales > Pinaceae > Pinus > Pinus albicaulis. The sequence goes on along the minus strand of MU968411.1, from coordinate 7,238,889 downwards.
TTGTTGGACTTGCAAGCCAAGAAAGAATGTTAGTTCCCCAAGTAAAGACATTTCAAATTCTTGTTGCATATCAGAAGAAAATTTCTGACTCATAGACTCTTCATTACTTCCAAAAATGATATCATAAACATATACAACCACAATCAATAGTTTGTTATTTTTAGTTTTTGTGTATAAGTTGCTATCAGCAGACCCCTTTGAAAATCCTTGTTGATGAAGCTACTTGTCAAGACGATAATACCATGCCCTTGGAGCTTGTTTGAGACCATATATAGCCTTTTTAAGTCTACAAAAAATATTTTCATCATTTCCCAAAATGAATCCTTCTGGTTGTTCTATATAAACTTCTTCTTCTAGATCTCCATTGAGAAACGCAAATTTAACATCCATTTGATAAACTTTGATTTGTTGGAAGCTTGAAAAAGAAAGAAACATTCTTATGGCTTCAAGTCTAGCTACGAGGGTAGTTTCTTGAAAGTCTATACCTTCTTGTTGAGCATACCCCTTGCAAACGAGTCTAGCTTTTATTTCTTATAACATCCCCATTCTCATTTAACTTTTTTTTGAATATCCATTTAGTTCCAATGACATTTTTGTTATGAGGTCTTGGTACTAATTCCCAAGTGTGATTCTTTTCAATTTGATCAAGCTCTTCATTCATGGCTTGAATCCAACATTCATCTTTGCTAGCTTGATCGACATTATGTGGTTCAATAGTGGATAGAAATGCCAGATAGCTAGAAGATCCCACAAGAGTCCTTCTTGTTTGTACACCTGATTCCTTTTCTCCCAAAATTTGAGATTCTGGATGATTCTTTTGAACATATTTGGATGGAGATTTTTCAGATAAATAATCTCTGGGTTCTTCATTGGGTTCACTTTCTATATCATTTCTATTTGATGTAGAAGGATATGTGTCATCTTCGTCTTCATCTGTTGTTTGTTTTTCTGCTTTTGGAGCTGCAGGAGACTCATCAATAACAACATCAATACATTCAACAATCTTCCGAAGTATTTTATTGTAACATTTATATGCTCTACTCCTAGAGGAGTAACCAAGAATTATTCCTTCATCTGCTTTGGGTTCAAACTTGCCAAGTTTTTCATCATTATTTTTGATAAAGAATTTGCTTCCAAACACTCTAAAATGATTCACAGTGGGAGGATTACCATACCGAGTTCATATGGAGTTTTATCACTATTTACACGAACATGTGCCTTGTTAAGAATATTCTGCATTGTATGTCTTTGCTTCTCCCCAAAATGTCGGGTGCTAGGAATCATCAAGCATAGCTCTATCCATTTTTGGTACACATTTCATTCTTTACTGCTACTCCATTTTGTTGTGGAGTGCCAACTTCTAAAGATTTGTCTCTTTATGCCATGTTGTTCACAAAATTCAAGGAATTCATTTGAAGTATATTCTCCTCCTCGATCAGATCTAAGACATTTGATTTTTAGATCTAATTCATTTTCAACCAGAGCTTTGAAGATCTGAAATTTCTCAAATGCTTCATCTTTGTGTTTAAGAAACCCAATCCAACACATTCCAGAGAAATCATCAATAAATAAGATATAGTATTATTCACCACGTGGTGAATGTTTCTTCACAAAACTACACATAAGGCCGCATGAATGAGTTCAAGAGGCTTACTTCGATGATCCTTCCTTGGCATTAAATTGCACTGGTTTGCTTACCGAATCAACATTTGCATATGATACTTTCTCTGTAGAGTAATATTGGGAAGATCACGAACAACTTTAAGTCTCGATGGATTTGTTGATTTGAGAGAAGCTCAGATGCCCCAACCTTCTATGCCATAGCCAGTTTTCTGAAGATTTACTCAAGTAACATTGTTCTTTTCAGTTCTTCAAAACATACAGGTTTCTTGGAGTTCTTTTTCCTTTTACAATTTTTTTACCCGTATCAAGATCACGTACCACACATTCTTTTGAACTAAAGACAACTTCAGTTCCTTGATCACACATTTGACTTACACTTAACAGGTTATGCCTTAATTCATCCACATACATGACATTATTAGCTTTCACCTTTTCTTTTAGAAAAACAAACCCTTTTCCCTTAATTACAGCAGGAGTATCATTTCCAAATGTAACATTATTTTCTTTTTCTAGCACAGTATATGCAAGAATTTTGTTTTTTTCACCTGTCATATGTTTTGAGCATCCACTATCAATGTACCATTGATTTTATTCACCTTTTGCAAATAAATCTATGCCACAATTTTCAACCTGTAATTCCTTCTTTTTCCACACTTTGGAGCTTGAAGGAAACTTCTCTTTTGGCTAGACTTTGCTCCTGCATTCAGATTCTTCATGGCCAAATTTATTGCAATAAGCACATTCAACTTCATTTTGAATAGGAGAAAATTTGTTATAGGTATTCTTCTTTGTTCCAATATCAATCCTTTTCTTTCTTGCTTCTCTTGTCATGATGGTTTTATATGCAACACATTAAACAACTTTATGACCAAAATTGTGACATGAGAAACATTGTCCATTGAAGAAGAAATTTATGCGATCATGCAATCTTCTACTTGAATTTACCTGTTGATTGGTTTTTCTTTGAAAGGTATTCCTGTTAGTGTTCTTTGAATTGAGATGGTCATGCTTTACCTATAAATATTCTTTATTCCCTTGCTGAGTGGCAGAATGTTGTATACTAGTTGTAGTTGCTTTTAGATAATTTGGTGCTGAAGCCTGAGAAGATTCTCCGATATATCCAAGACCTGTCTTTATAAGAGGAGAACGGTGTACCTTGATAATCTCATCTAAGTTTTAATATCCTTTAGCAAATCTAAGATTCAAAGTCTCACTTTCAAATTTATTTTCTTAGACTTACTATTTCCACATTCTAATTTCTCATTGTGTTTCTCCTTTTCTTCAAGCTGATTTTCTAGTTTCTATGGATATTTTACTTTCTTCTATGGATATTTTACTTTCTTCTAAGCATATTTTGAGTTGATTAATTTCATCAAGAAAATCATTTTCCTCTAAAGCATCCATAAAAGTATATTTTTCTTCCCTGGATTCTTTTTCAAATGCCATGAGAAGTCTAAGATCTTTTTCACATTCTCCCTCACTGTCAGATAACCCATCACTGTCTTCATGAGTATAAGTAACTTTTTCTGAGTGCTAAGCGGGATTCTTATTCCTTCTTGGTACTACCTTCCCTTTTCATGTGTTTCTTTATGAGGACACTTAGGCATAATGACCAACTCAGCACCCACAGTCAAAACATTTGAAGGCTTACCTACGAGCGAGTCACATTGCGAGTTGAGTTTCTTTACAAAATTTTCCTCATCTTCTTCGAGATATATCGATCCTTATGTTTCTTGTACTTCTTTCCCTTTTGTATAAGCTCTAAATCTTGCTTCTTTGTCTTCGGATGGTCCTCCTCTTCTCATTTCATATGCGAGTTAGTATGCCATGAAGTTGCACCACGATGGAATTTTGAAGATCTGCTTTTCTTCAAGAAGCGAAACTTTTGACTCAATTTTGTGATTAGTGATCATAAAATTTTATCAACCAAAATAGATCCCGATTATTGTTTCTCCTAGATTTCTCATACGATTTACAATATCATCAAAGACGTAAAAAAGAAATTGGCAATGCTCTCCTCATTATTCATTTTAGATTCTCATATTCTGAATTCTAAGAGTTTGTAGTTTAGCACATTTTACCTTTTTGCATCACCTTTGCACTAAATTAGAATGATTTTGTCCCATATTGCCTTTCTTGTATTTAGGCTGCCTTGACTTTGACAAATTCGATTCAATTAGACTTCCCGATAGAGCATTAACCGCCTTAGAATTTGTTTCATAATTCTTTCTTTCGTCGGATCTATTAGTGCTGGCTGGATATTGATATCCTCCTTGGCAAATAGCCCATAAATCTTCTCCCAAGGCGAGGGACGGGATCTCATCCTTGTCTTCAGAAGATTAAATTGTTTCTGTTAAAGAGCGGAGACGATAGATGTTGTTCCATCTTGATTTCTCATCTTGCTTGATATTCCTTCTAGCTGGTAAGACTTTTCGAAGGACACCTTTCTGATACCAATTGTTGGGAAAAATGCGAGAGAGGGGGGGGGGGGGGTGAAGTCGGTATTTAGGGCCAGTAGAAATTTTTACTTTTCTTCTCTAAAACCCGTACACTACTTTACTAAACCCAACTCCGTACACGCGGACTCATGCCTTAATAAAACTGCGTATTACCGGAGATCTCATTATGCGGATAATTCTTTACTTAGATCATTGCATCATTCATTCATTAGATGTTTAGTAAGCGATAAACATGTACGGAGTAAAGAATAAGAATAAATCATGCACATGGCAACACACATGAACCGAGGATTTAAGGTGGAAACCCAATTTGGGAGAAAACCTGCTATCATCGATGTCTTCAATCTTTATTATATAGAAAACATTTTACAACATAATCTTTGATGTAGACTCATACCGATGCAGGGTTCTACAACGAGAAGAAATTTGTAACCTTCTCACCCGTTTTCAGTGCAATTGGAAGAACTCCGGCCCTAATCTCGTTTACCGACCTCTCACGGAAGGAAACTTCCTACCACGATTTCAATACCGGCTTCTCTTGGCGAGAAGATCACTTTCGTCTCTTTGAGCTTCAACCCTTAGATCCACTGCCAGACCACGTTTCATCGATTTTCATCTTGGATCTGAAACAACTTCAACCTAACCCTTTACATAACATCAACAAACATACTTTTCCCAATACTTCAAAAACGAGAACCGTGAGACCCTTTGTAACCGAATATCGGCAATAACCCGGACTTGAATAGTCTATGCGAGATACAAACTATTTTGATCTTTCATTAATTCAAATAGCATATATATTACTTTGCTTTCTGCGAAAATTCTAGCATTATACACGCTTTCCTGTACACCAACCCACGTATACTTTTGTGTATTTTATTCTTCAGAAAACACTATACGCTCTTTTCATTAAGAGAACCCACATATACACGTGCTTTTGCCAAGACAAACTAGCTGTCGTCTGTAAATGAAAACACCCATGAATCAGATCTATAAACTTACCTAGATTTCTTTATTATCTTCAGCAGAACTTGCGCCAGTTCTTCACCATTTCTTCTTCTAAATATTATCTTAGAGATTCATCATCATCAGATCTAGAGATCTTGAACCATCCTCAGATCCATGGGTGCATCATAGATTCAAATCCATCAATTAAGAACATATTTCATCCATGCAGATATTCCTTAGAGATATTTATTCATCAACGAAGCCCCTTACTCATGCACACCTTGCACTATGATCTTCTTCTCCTTAAATAGATTTAGCTTTTACCAATACCATGAGACAAAACCACACCACTTCCAATGGTATTCCTGGACGGAATCAAATAAACCATACAACGCTCAATACTGTGTGCCAAAACCATGGTAATTCCCCTTGGTATTATACTTTTGGAGCGCAAAGGGGCATACGCGACTTGGGACGTACTAATTCGCGTACATACGCGACTTGGCTGTTACAAACCCGCGTATTCATTGTTAAATATCTTGTTTATTATTTTCTGGCACTTACTGAAATTTCTTTCTTCTGCTACTTGACCCCGTACGTAGATACATCATTAAACAAGCCAGAGTTTGCTATCAAAGACAACTCATCAAGTCAATTTCCATCAAGAACAACTTCATCAAGTAGGTTACCATCAAGGACAACACATTGCATCATATTGCCAACATGAGAAATGACCAACATGATAAAGAAGGAAAATGAGGTAAAATGGTCCGAGGATGCCAAAAATCCTTTTAATTCAGTGAAGTTTTCCTTAAATACAACTCTAATCTAATGACCCAAATTACTCCATTGATTTCATCATTTTTTCATTTTGCCTCTAAACATACCTTGTTGTGTTTTTGTTGATGCAAAAGAAGGATAAGACAGTATCCAATTACATTCTTCGGCCGTACCATCAAGGATTAAACCCTTAGATATAATATAATTGAGAAACAGCATTGGCCCTGGTAAACGCATTGAAGGATTTAAGTATATATCCTTCATTCACATATTCTAGCTTATGTTACCAATTCATCGATTGAAGGATGTTCTCATGCGGGCCGATCCGGAGGCGGAGAAGAGGGGGAAGTGGATAGCAGCAATCTTAGAGTATGACCTTGAGATCAAGCCCACAAAGCTGATCGAAGGCCGGGGATTAGCCAAGTTCATGGTTGAATAAAATTTACATGCTCTTGATATCAACCTCATTTCGGTTTTGTACGATGAGAGAAGGGAAGGCGCACTCATAGAGTCATACGATATTTTCTCTGCATCAATGGTATTCCGAGATTATATATGTTCTTCGACATCTAAATCCTCTCTAGAGCATGTATAAAAGCTAAGAGCGAGGTAATTAAAGTTGAAGGCTTCCAAATGCTGCATTTTGGACAACGTTCTTTGTGGAAATACTCGGGAGGTATCTTCTTTATTTGTTTAGTAGAAGATGAAACTAAAGAGGTAATGAATGATTTCCATAAGGGAGATTGTAGAGGTCACCTATCTTGAAATCCATGGCTGATAAGGTGTTGGGGGCTGAACATCGTATTGTGCCCAACTCTTTTGCGGTTGTATAAAATAATGATGAGTTACCGGGAGTGTCGGATATTTCAAGGTAAAGGAAGCTTCTTCCAGTACCTTTGCGGCCCTATTTCCATGCAAGAACCTTTTCGGCCAATGGGGCATTGAATTGTGAAGAGATTCAAATACATCATATACCAACATAAATGAATCTTAACAACTATAGAGACTACTTTACCAAATGGATCAAAGTGATCCTAATAAGGCCAACAACATCTTTAGTGATTATTTAGTTTTTGGAGACTAACATTTTGTCTCGTTTTGAGCATCCTCATGGAATCATTGCAATTGTTGTGGCTGAATTTAAAATCAAATAAAATGGTTGAGTTTTTGTGACAAGTACAACATCAAATTGGGGCACTCAACCTCATATTATCTGCAAGGTAATGGATTGGAAGAATCTTATAATAATCTTTATTAATATCCTTGAAAGAACGATAAGAATAAAAGACAAGGAAAAATGACAAAAAATATTGTGAATGATTGATGGAGGACAAGGTGAGCGATAAGAAATAAATAGAGATACTGCTTCGATTGGGTATGAGTAGGTATTGTTATTCCTACATCACTTGCGGCCCTTGGTTATGAAGTTGTTACAAACTTAATACAGGGAAAGAGAATGATGTGCGACGTCGGATCCAGTCATATGATCCATCTTCATCAAACAGAGATGAGGTCTTTCAAAACACCTCAAAGTTTCATGAAAAGATAAATAAGGTATATGTAAATAAAAACGCGAGATGATTTTAATATGAGGTCTTGAGTCCTTGTTGGGATGCTAGAAATGAGAAAAAGGGAAGCATGGAAAATTTAAGAACTGTGGAAAGATTTATAAGTATTTTAACCTCTCATGGATAGCATGCTTTCCTATTGGAAGAGATGAATGGAGAGGATTTCTTAGGAGGACAGTCAATGGTAGGCTCCTTAAGAATTATCTTTTACGATGGAACTAGAAAAATTCCCAATTCATTACATGTCTCCAGAGTTTAATTTTAAAGTGTAGACGGGGAGTAAACGAGAGATTGGAGCTCGAGGTGAAGGCCATAAATTTCCACTAGTTTTCTATTGTTTTCAAAGTTTAGTCAAAGTGGGTAGGTCTAGTTTTTTGAGTTAACAGTTTATTATATTGAGTTTTCAAATGATACCGTGCAGTTTTAGCTTTTGACTCCATGCTCGATGGTTAGGCTACTTGATGCAGTCATTTCTTGTACCTCGGGCTACCATCCCAACTGAGCCAATGTTAGTGTCGGTATTTGCATCCTATCACGGTGATAAAATGGACTCTCTAATGTTTTAATAGGGTCCCTAGTCAAATTTTTGTCATTTCAATAAGTCTTCAAGAGAAAAATTTGGTCACTTGGCATTAGGTCTAGGTCTATTTCCACTCTCTTTCCAAAATTAAAATTGGCAGTTCATATCATCAATCTAGCTAGTGTATCATCATTAGGAGGTTTTCATCATCATTTAATTATCTCCATCATGATTTCATTCAATTAAGAGTCTCCATTAGGTCATTAGGGTTCGAAGGTCACTAAACTTCCATCTCATACATAAAATCATAATTGGAGGTGACATTGTAGGCAAGTATTTTCAATAAATTTTCATTTTAAAATGTAATTGATGTTTTATATGTAATAATGGTTCTAAAGTTCCAAAATTTCAAAAACGATCCTAAATTTTAAAAAGCTAAACTAAAATTGGTGAGGTGGGCCATGTATCATGCATTGTGGAGCATCAAAGGAAAATACAAAGACTATGGAGGAGCTAAAGTAACTTGTTTTTACACTATTCATATCACTTTGTTCCCCTTGACATCATTGTGCAAAGCAAGAGAAGATGGAAATTGTGAGATAAGGAGGGTTTTTCCACAAGTTTCGGAAGGCATGACCTTGATGCCAACCTTTGGTTAGGTGCGACCTTTTCGCAACCTTTACGATGCAGCACAACCTTTTCCGACCTTTCCCGCGAAGCTGAGTTTCGAAATGTGGAGTTTTTCCTTGGTTAGAAACAAAATTCGGGAGTTTTTATAGCCTCCGGTGTTGAGTCCATAAAGCTTCAATAATTAGTAATTGATCCTCTACACCATATTTTCAGAAACAGTTTCATCAAAGGAAAAATTGATTTCTGCTTTATATAGGTTGCTTCAACAAATTTTTCACTAGTTTTTGTGTTCTCCATGGTTTTTAATGGAAGGAAGCCCTAACTTCAGACTATATAATATCACCTACACTCTATAAAAACCCTAACATACACTCCTATACTCATTACTCATTGCAAAAGTGAAACTGTCATCCTAGCCTTCTGCCAAGTTTTATTACAGTTTATAAACTTCTCACAACACCATTTTATCTCATGAAAAAATTTCATCCCTGTAGCATCCATCCCTCACCACTAGCTTGTGACCTGAAGCACACAAAGGAAACCTCCATATCATCACTAATTTTCCACTATTTTAAAAACCACTATGACCTGTCATCTAAAAACCATAAAATCAACAAAGTCTATGTAAGAATCATGGAGGAGTAAACTAGAGAAAACAGAAAGTGAAAATGGGAGGACACTTTTTTCAAGATTTAAATAGCCATTAGTTTAAGTGAAATTAGTACTCTCAAATTTAATAAATGTTTTGAAAATTAGATGTATGGAAGTTTGAAGGCTGAGATGATCTGAAGATTGGCTCTCATGTTCACTGACAAACTCTTTGCCCATATTTTTCATAGAAAAAGCTGTCATAGGTGTGGATTTCAATATTTCAACATATCATATTTCTTTGATACATGTATTCCAAATCAAGGTGAAAACCGATTTAAGGGCATGAATTACAACAAGTGATTACAAAATGTTCCTAAAACCTAACCTCAGATATTCTAGAACATGTTATTCCTTTCATATTTATCATGACAAGTATACTTTATGTAGAAAATCACTATGAAATATATTACTTGTGAAGGAGGTTTTCAGAATATCTGAAGTATCATGTTAGGTTGCTTATAGACTTCACCTCTACAAGGCCTTAATTTTGGTAATTTTTGTTTTAGAAGTGTAGTGAAGATAGTGAAAAGTTTCAGGAACCATGGAAAACCTCACATCACCAACCTATTTCATCATAGATTGATAAATATTTGGTTATGCATTAACACAGAGCTAGTGATCACACAGGAAAAATTCATGGATAAATAGACACTTTAACTCTTGGTATTAGTCCCAGCAGTTCTCCTAACAAAACAACACCATCAAGGTCAAAGTCTGCCTAACCATTGGAGCTTGGCTCTGCATCAGAAAAAATGATGAGATTTCAAAGAGGCCTAGGTTTGAGGTTACTCTCACTTATAAGAGAGGTAGGAGTCTTTGTTTCTCCTTGGAAAGAGGAAGGAAATTTGAACTGTTTCACACGGGGATCACCATCGGCACCCCATGAGACTTCCATGCATGATGATGAGGAACATGATTTTAAGATTTTGGTTAACCTGAGACCATGATGACCATGAGAATTTGTAGAGAATAGTCAAATGCAAGGAGACTGCTAGATCCAAAACAGAGATAACCTATGAGGCTCAATTTGTCATCTCATTTCTGTAAATAGGGAAAATAGTCATTTGAAGACAAATCAATTGATTTTGGAGAAAATATTGTTTGAGAAAATATAAAGGGAAGGGAAAAAACGATTAGCTGAAAGCGGTGAGCACTTTGACTACCAAGGAAAGGAAGAGACCAAGAGATATGCGGGTCTAAAAAGGCTACGCGGAAAAAAAAGAACAAAATCCTACAAATAGGTAGCTAACTTTTGAGGAGAGGATAACTAAAGAAATCAGTGAAGACAAGGAGTTTTGGCGAAAAATTCAGCCTGCTGAAAATCTTTCTTGGGAAACTACAAACAAGGACAATAAGATTCACAAACACATGGTTGCACGATATCGGAAACCCGAAATTAGATTGCACAAGTGAAAAGTGTAGGCAATTGAAGAAAGAAAACTGCAGAAGGTCCAAGACAAGAAAAGGAGACAAGAAAAGGAGTAGAGGTGAAATTGATGGCTAAAAAATCCTTGAATTTTTACCTAAAATTTAAGAGTATACTTCTAAGGAAAAAATTTTGAAAATTTTGGAGAAAATTTGATTTTTTAAAATTTTGTTAAAAATGATACACCTGAGAAGGTCACACCAAGGTGCGACCCTTTTTCTCAGGACACCCAAATCATATTTTATCTACATGGATGGGTAGATATTCATGTTTAAATACTAAATATGAAAGAGGTTTTCAATGAAAACTTCCATATTTGATGAAAAACTCAAAACGGCTCATTTTCAATGGTTCTTCACAAATTAAGTTGGTGCAACATTTATGAGTGAGGTTGGAAAAATCAATTTTGAATGCCTTCCCATAGGGTATTTTTTAGATTTTTATGGCTCATTGGAAAATAAGAATACACGTGTGGCTACTCAACCCAACTTTCGAATGTATTTTTGACTCCTACAAGTGAAGCCAAAATCAAACTCTCAAATGGTAGAAATTTACACTAAATTGTTGTTTAGGTCGATTAGATGAACCCATACGTTTGGAGACATTTTCATGCCATGAATGATATAAAATTCAATGTCTTGTAATAAATTAATTTTATTTAGACTTCTTAGTTGGTTTGCCTCATATATGAGGAAATTTGTAATTAATGAGGACATAAGCTCTAAAACTTTTTATGCAAAAATCTTGAAGCTGTTTCAACTTTCCTAGTGTTTAGGTGAGACTCATCAAAGTCATTTATGATGTGCCTTAGACCAGATTATATCAACTAGATAGGCTTTCACTATGATGTATTTTTCCTCTATTATATAGTTTGTAATCATTTCCAGGTTGGATGCCATGGAATTTATCTTGGAACAACAGTGTATTCAATGATTTTGGCAGGAACTAATAGACAAAGTTTACAACTATTTTGGTCGGATTCATGTGTGGTATGTGTTTTAGTAGTGTTTATTCTTATGTTATCATATGTTTTAAAGTATTTTTCCTTCCATCTTTCATTCCATGTCTTCTATGTAGATATTCTAAGATTGATAAGAAGAATTCATTGATTTCAAGGCCTCACATTTGGAGAGATTTATCACAGCTATGTTCCTTTTTTATGATATAAATGAATTCATGATTCCATGCTCATTTGAAACTCTATCAATCTACCATATTCACCAAGATACCTTGAAAGTGCTAAGGTATTGTGCCTACCTTGCCCCATTACATTTCTTTAAGTCTGGTTTTAGAGCCTTGACCTAGTTTTCCTAGACCTAATTCACATCAGCACCAAATCCAAATCAACCAAACCATAATGCATATCTAGCCTAAAATCTCCATGATGCGATCCAAATTGGATGTGAATATTGCTAAGAGTGCCCTCTCGGCCTAGTAGGGATAGCTACTAGGTCAAATTGGTTTGTGGTTACCTTTGTTTGTCTCCTTCTCATCCTTCGAAGATGCGATTGGAGTGATAATAGATCCCACATTGTATAAAGTCTAGTTGGTAGTTGTTTGTATCTCATTGCTACTAGACTTAGTATCATGTTGTTTCTAGTTGTCCCTAGGTTTATGTCTCCACCTATATTTCTCATTGGAAGGTTGTAGAAGTTCTTGAATATATTATAAGGACCCTAGACTATGGTTTGTTCTTGCATTTGAAGGTATAGGTTATAGAGAGACAAACGTTATGCAAGTAGTTTAGATGATTGCAAAAGCACCTCAAGGTATTCTTTTCACCTTGGAACCAATATGATCTCATGGGCATCCAAGAGAAAGTGAATAATTTCAATATCTTTTATAAAGGTAGAATACGTAACGGAAATCACATAACAACTTGTCAAGAAATGTATTTGAGAATACTATTGAAAGATATTTCAAATGTTCGGAAAGGAGAAAATCTATTTACTTTTATAACAATTCAACAATTTATTTTATAAAAAAAATCATGTTTTCAAAAAATATCAAGCACATTAACACACGTTTTCATTTCATCACGAGTGAGCTTGTGATCATATGCTCAAAATTATGCTTAGTGTGGAACTCGAACTACCACATATATCGCGTCGTTATAAATTTGAAGTTTTCAACTCATTTTCGTGGAAAACAACTACAACATATTCTCCCATAAACACGTTCTATCACTTTTTAAGCAGGAAATTAAGAAAAAAATGTGCGAAAATCCTAGTCAATAGTCCATACAATGGAAGCTAGGCATGCCTATGTGGCGGAGTTGGTAGTCGATAGTGTATTCTCCTACGGCAGAATCGAGATGCCAAAGTGTCATAGTATGACAGTTCAATTTAAGTTTGATTAGTTTATTTTAATGCGGAAGCTACGTCTTTGAGGCATGGCCCAACCAAGGGCCATACATGGTAGCACATGGGGCCACAAAATTTTTGGCAGGCAAACGGAACCTAGAGGTCGAAATGTAGACCTTAATGCAACAAGAAAGAAGTATCACAAATTCATTTTTATTGTTTAATTTCGGAGGTATGAGGAGGGGGTAGAGTCCCAAGCTCCAACCCTGAAAGTCACCACCATCGGTGGAAGGTAACTTGACCCCTGTATATTTTAACGATTAGTGCTAAGGGGTGGCCACATGACGGCTTGTTAGCAAAGCATGAGTGGCATATTATTAAAAAAAAAAACTACGCCATAGAATATAGAGGGAATTTTAACAGAACAGAAATTTTTTTCTGGGAAATGAAATTTGTCACCGAGGTGGCATGGAAAAAAGGGCGAAATTGTAGGATGATTCGGGCCCTAGAGAAAATTGTGGAAGCCGAGTTAGTTGAGAAAATTGGGGAGATCATAACTTCTCTAGTTTTGCAGCCAAATTCCGGGCATAAATAGGCTACACGGGAATTTTGGGGCATTCTAGAGTTGATGAAACGAGCTTGAGAATTTGTTTGAGAATTCCTAAAAACATATAATTACTCTTTTGAGCACAATGAGAGAGAACAAAGCATTGGGCTGGACGGAGACGTAGTAGCCCGAGTAGGGGTGAACTCTCACCTTCATCATGTGTGGGTGTGTATTGTTTAAAAAGTGATGTTCATGTCACATTAGATGCTACTATTCGGTGTTTTTTATTTATGTTAATTTTCTCATGAAATTCACACATAAAAACACATAAAAACTCATATTAAACATGCAATTAGCCTCTTAATCCTCAAGCACTTTATTTATATTGATTGGATCTTACCAAAACAAAACTAATATTCTCATTTAGATCAGAGGATTGGTTTTCAGAGCACCATTTTCTTGTGGAAGGAGGATTAATTTGTTTTGCAAATGTTTAAATGCTTACAAGTTTGAAGCTCAAGAGACGAGAAGAGCATGCTTGTGGGTGCAAGTTCTCAAATTGGAGCAAAGGAGAAGGAGAGCGAGTCGCCACAATCTCCACCACAAGTTTTACCTCTGTTGTACATGAGGGCTTTAATAGCATGTCACATGGAGAAAGAGCCTGCAAGTATGTCTAACGATGTGAAGGCTTTTAGAAGGCTTTTTTCTTTGACATGGCGAAATGATGAAAGTCCACTATGAAGACGAACACCGAGACATGGGGTAAGCTCCGGACCTCAAGAGGAGAGTGTTCTCCAGGAGGAGGAGGTAATGAGAATGGTGATAAACCACCTTCTTCTCCACCATCATCATCCTTTCCCACAACAAATCTTATATAGGCTAAGTGCGAGAAAGTCCCTCGGAAGGAAGGAACATGGCCAAGTCTACACCTTTTGTCCACATGATGATGAGTTTGGGTTCTATCGGCCACCAAAGTCCAAAATTTGAAAGAATAAAGATCAATATTCAAGAGGAAACCTCAAGAATCGGGGAAAGAGTCTAGAGAGAATCTTTGTCCCTTAGATCGAAATATGAGAAAATGGTAAGCATTTACATGCATTTTATTTACATGAAAATGTTGATTTAAACTCTTTTGCAACATTTGAAAAGCATAAAAAAGGCATAGGAACAAAGTACATTTGTCCAATATGAGTTTGAGGAGAGACTGGAGGAGTAGTAAAGGGAATTATCCATCCAATTGAGGCAAAAAGGAGAGACCTTGATATAAAGTTTTAGGGCAAAGGAAGAATGGTCTTTCGGCGATATCTCTCTTGGGTATCTTGTTCTTTTTATCATAAGAGAGGACATGAGAAGGAAAAATTTTGGTATTTGCATACGGAATTGTTTTGACTTGGTTTCTAAAGAAAAAGGAGGACATGAGTAGAAAGCATATCCAAAGAGAGATGAGCAAGTTGAAGAAGAGACTAAGACAAGTTCTTCTCACCATTCAATTTTTTCGCGTAAAAATCATAAGCCAAAGGACAACCATAGAGGTATAAGCGTCCTAATTATTCAAAGGATTTTTATGATGACAAACCACATGATGATTTGAATAACATGTTCGGAATGTGTTTGTGCACTTTATGGCATGCACCTAACAATTGTGTAGCTAAGTGCGACAAAAGGAAAGCATTAGTGAAAGATGAATATGTCAATTGTAATTGAGACCGAGAAAGTTATCATCCAAGTTTAAATACATTTGTGCCAAGAGAGGCTCACAAATGTTTTTCACTCATTGTGCAATATTAGTGGCCATTGGGTCGAAGTGTTGGAAATTGCATCCGCCTTCATCTAACAAAGGCGAGAAAATCATGCAAACACTTGAAGGAAGTGACAAAGGAAAAATTCATGTGCAAATTGCAACCATCCATGAAGCGACTCAAGAAGAGAAAACAAGTTCAAGTAGAGGTTCATTCACACAGTTTGTTGGGTAATAAATGGATGGAATGCTTGTCAGTTGAATATCATAAATCTTTGTAAAGAACTTTTTGCATATCCCTACGGTTAGAGATTTTTGAAAAAGTGATGTTTCTTTGTGAAAAAATCACTTATATGCAATAATGATTTCTTTGACATTATTATGCTATTTTGGCTTGATGATGAGTCATTTTGCATGGGAATTTGGGCGTCAAATTTATTCCATATTGTAAAATGCATTTCTATTTGTGAACATTTTAGTAAGCAACATAAACTTTTGGATGAGAGTAGTTGCGGCTTACATTCAATATGTTACAAATATTAAAACCTCATTTTCACAAATATTTACCATGTGAACCTTGTTGTTTTGGGCTATTTGCCAAAGTCTTTTTGGATTTTATCCTTGGTAAAGATTTTACAGCAAGAAGGTTCTCTTTGTAACATTGGCATACATCAAATGTCAAGAAATGCAAAGTGTAGAAATACCAAAGAAAATCCAAAAGTTGTTGAAAAATGGAATAAGCTGAACCATCTCTTCCACCATGTAGTGCACCTATGGTTTTGGTGCCAAAGAAGAATGGAAATCATTCTATTGTGAGGGACGAAAGGAGTGGCTTTCATCAAAGAAGAGTTGTTGAAGGAGGTATGTGGAAGACACCATTTCACATCAAACAAGGTTTGTTTGAATGACTTATTATGGTTTATGGTCTTTTCCATACTCCTACTACTCCATTCACATGAAGAATGATGAATTGGAGCCATTTCTAGATGTGATATTCCACTTGTATGGCATTGTCATTTTCAGAAAAATTATTTATGAACATGTCATGTATAAGGACTTCTTGATGTATAGGCATGAACATTTATTTTTGAAGATGTCATATGAGTTGGGTAAATCTTCTTTGATGTACTTGGGCTATAATGTCGAAGGAGGTAAGTTGAAGGTAGACCTATCTAATTTGACTGCTATTGTGGATTGGTCAATGCCCAAGATGGTCATATGAGTAAGAAGTTTTTTGGGAGCAACCCAATGTTGGAGAATTTTTTTGTTAATATTTCTTCTATTGTAGCTCCTTGGCATGAATTGACATTTGTACAAAGGCTCTTCCGGTGGGGGGAACAACAATAGGCATGCGACGCTTTGAAGCAAAGATCATTTCATCTATTTTATTTTCTCTTTTAAACTTGAAAATGTTATTTGAGTTTTAGGTTGATGTAGTGACTTTTCCATTTTTCATTGCATTTAGAAAATTTTAATGGTGTAATAGTTAAACTCACGATGATTAAGGCACTTTCATTTGATGAGGTTGGGTAACAATTCCACTTGGTAAAGAGATACAGAGGTATAAGTGGCAATTTTGGTGTTGATATTCCTTCTAGGCCTATTATTTCTTAACCATTGTATGAAGCATGTTTTGTTTTACATGAAATTTATGTTCAAAAATATGAAAAAATTTCAAGATGTACATTAGAAGCAGACAATGTAGTAAGTGAATTGTTTACCATTTGCATCACTGTAATTTGTGTCATCTTGGTAAGAAGGATGTTAACATGTATGGACAATCTAAGAAGTTCAATGAACAAGATGATTTCATTGAGAACAATAATGTTTATAATAATATTTTCAAGCTTCCTGGTCTATGTTTCCTTTGAAAATTAGTGGTAAACAAGATGTGAAAAATTTCCGGCGGTCCATCGGTGTTGAATAGTGATGGGAGCAAGAAAATTTGGTCTTTGAATGGTGAAAAAATCAAAGAACAAGCACCGAGGCAGAGGGTGAAAAGAAAGGCATAGGTTCCACATTTTATATTTTGGTTTCAAATGGTACATAGATAGCTGTAGTCAAAATTGACACAAGTCTGAGGCAAGACAAGCTAAAAATTACCATGTACGACGGTGTTCGAGGTGAGGAAGTTTTCAAATTATTCAAGTTTCCTTTGATTGACGACCAAGGTGGGAACACGTTTATTTCCTCAAGGAAAACTTTTTTGTTCTAAAAATTATGGGAAATTGCGACATGATGGGTGTCTGTGTAAGACGGGGTCTCTAGAATCCAAGGGAAAATATCAACTTTCATGAATAACTCAAATAGTTGAATTCGGGAAAATTCCGGTGGATTGAGACTAGAAGGGTGAGGGGGTTGTACCCTCATCCAAATTTTTAATAATGAAAGATATTTTTGGGTCCAAAAGCTTCTGAGTGGGAAGGAGTGATCATATGCTAAATGAAGATTTTCATAGGATCGGTGTGGAACTTTGAACGTACGCATAGATCTCGTCGTTACGAATCGGGTGCAACTCCCTGGAAAAATGGCATTGGTATGTCTGAAACATGTTCTTCCCACTTTGTCAAACAGAAAATTAAAAATAAATGTGCAAACAACCCAGTCAAATAGTTTTGTTGTTAGGCATACCTGTAATGAGTTTTATTTGGTCGATGGTGTTTCTCCTCGGCGAATCGGGGAGTGCCAAGTGGCACGATATGACAGTTAAATTTGGTGGTGGGTGGTTATTTTGGGCCAACCACATCTTTGGCTGTGGCCCGGCCGAGAGGCCATCATGTGGCACCATGTAGGGCAACAAAATTTTGGCAAGGGTTGGTGGAGCCCCCAGAGTCGAATTTCCAACCTCAGCATAGCAACAAGAAAAAAGTCTCCCTTTCATACATGTAATGTCTTAACCTATATGCATCATGACTTTGTTTATTGTTTAAACGCGAGTATGGGGAGGGGGTAGGGATCTAGCCCAAACCCTATTCACGGGCACCCGGCGGGATGCTAGCCCCCGAAGCCCCACATATATTGTTAGCAAGTAAGTGTTAAGGGAGTGGCCATGTTTGATGGTTGGCAGCATAAAATGAAACAACATTATTGAAAAAACATTTTTAAAGCCATAGGCCATAGAGGAATTTTAATGAGGTGAAAAATTTTCCGGGAAACGGGAAATTTGTCACCCGGTTAACGCGGAAAAAGGGCAAAATTGTAGGATGATGCCCGACCACGGAGAAAATGATGGAGCGGTTAGTGGAGAAGCCAGGGAAGTCATAACTTGTCAGTTTTGGCAGCGGAAGTCGAGGCAAAAAGAGGTTACAGAGTTTTTGGGCATTCGGAGTTGATGGAATAGGTTTCAAAGCTGTTTGAGCATTGCAAAAGCATGTAATCACACTTTTGAGCATAATAGAAGAGGGCCAAGCCATTGTTGGAAGTTGGACAGGGAGATGTAGCACAGGTGGGGTGAACTCCTTCATCATGTATTGTTGTGTAGACATTTATGGTGATGTTCATGTTTGCTAGATCATGTTGTTCAATGTTTTAGTTATTTTAATTTTCTCATGAAATTCACATAAAAACACATAAAAACTCACATTAAACATCACAAATTAACCTCTCAATCCTCAAGCACTTTATTTATATTCTAAATTGGATCTTAGCACAACAAAACTAATATTCCAATTCATATACCATTTTGTTAATGATGGACATAATACTTGCTTTTTGTGGTTCCAACAATAAGATTGCGGATATTTTCACAAATCCATTGAAAAAAATGTATTTGAATTTCAAAGAGAAATTAGGAATTGTAAGTGCCTCTACTTGTAACGATTGAGATTAGGAGGATGATGAGATATTAATCTTACTATCTGCTTGGTGTCATCACATTTGATCTATTACGCTAAGTGTCAAAACTGATTCGATTTTACTTCAATTTAGATCAGTTTCCTCAGTCATATATTGCGTGTTTGCTATGTATTCTATTTAACTATTTTAAATATTGAAAAGGAGGGAAGTGTAATCTCTACTCCATGATTTTCTTGATTCTTTGTGGTTAGTCGAGCTTCCTCAACAATAAGATTTTAGAATTTAAGTTATGTTTTTTTCTAATTTACCTTTCGTTTTAGTTATTTAATATATTATCCTTTATTTATTTTTTGTCCTAATAAACATAAATCACTATTTTGATTTTTCGGCAAAAATGATGGCTTGTCCTCTCCCATACCTCTTTCATGAGATATGAAATGATGGAATTTAAACGACGACCTTGTAACAAAATTTTAGAAAAATGAAAATTTAAATCAATTATTTTTATTAAACTCGACAATTATATATATCAAATTTATAAATTTCTTATTAAATTTTAATAAGGATTAATAACTGTCTAACACTTCAATCTATTTATACGTTAAAATATCAACCATTTCAACGATTTGAACAAATCTACAATTAAATTCTAGGTAGGATTAAATCCTTTAGTTTGAATGAGATAAAATAAGAAAGAGATAATTAGTTATTTGACCCGTTATCCTATAAAATTATTTTCATACCCTTAAATGTCTTACGCGAAAAGATGCACCTTCATTTCATTTCTTTGGAGTTTGAACCTTGTTACTTTTGGGCTACATTTTTAAATGGCATTCATATTTTTATACCAATGAAGGCATAGTATTTGTAATTATAGTGGTTGGGTCAAAGTGTTTGACTTTAATTAGTACAAATGTTTAGAAACTATTTCCAAAGTTTATTAAATTTTTGGTAAAATTAAATATTAAACTTATTTTTAGAAATTGAATTTTTATTTTAAATTTGAATTTCTAATTTTTAGTTAATTAGGTAATAATTTTATGTGGTTTAAAATTAAATATTCAAAATTAAAAAATTAAAAAAAAATAAAATAATTGTGAGGTCCTTCAAATTATTTTTAAAATTTGGATTTTCCATAATTATATTTTCTTTAAAAAAAAAAAAAGTTGCCATTATGTTTTAGGATTTTACAACTATTAGCTTGCCCAATTTTAAAACAAAATCCTCTTGATCTTATTTTTTGCTCATTTATTTCTTGCTTATTTTTCTTCTTATTTTTCCCTTGCCTATTTTAATTATTGAATGAACTTAATCAATAATTTTCCTCAATAAACTTTACCTATATTATATATTTTTCCTGGTCAATTTTAAAACACGATCTGATAACAAATAAAATTTAAGTCAATGCTACAATAAATAAGATTTTCTCTTTTTCTTTATAATTTTAATCATAACTTAAAAATACAAAATAAAAAAAATAATTTTGAGAATATTTTACACTCACACTTAAGCCTTTGTAGCGCTTTACATTTTATTTTTAATATACTCATTTTGTTTTTAATAGAAAAGAACCACCCCACGGTGGGCAGCCACATCCCCTTCTCTGAATTCCTAATTCCCGGTATTATAGTTCTTTTTTTACAGTTAACTTGCTATGTTTTAATTTAATGTTGTAATTTTTTGTTTTGTAGAAATATTCATCGAGCTTTAAAAAACAACTTTAAAACACATACTTAAATACGGCCTGCTTGCCTACTATCTACCTCTTAGCTACAAAAAATAATCGTGTCATTATTAATGTAAATAATTCATAAAATCTAATAATAGCTTGTTGAATAGAGAGGCTAATGAACGTAATTAATGGACTAGATAGCCTTGGAGAAAAAAGAAAATAGAATGGCGCATACCAATTTTGGATAAAACGATAACTTCCTAACATCATTATTTATTACAAAAATTAAGAAGTTGTTAAATGTATTTATTTTTTGCATTTATTATCTTTATACTGGGACCAAAAATAGGAGGAAAATTACAATATATAATATATTTATATTAAATAATGCATATATATATGATATAAATAAAATAAATAAATTTTTAAAAGTTAATTATCATAACAAACTATTTATTTAACTTTAAATTTATATGCATCCTAATTCAACGACAAATAAATAATAATCTGGTAGAATTTCTATGTGAAAAAAACAAAATAATATGAAATATCTTGTGTCATCTTAATCGTGTGAAAAGAATTCATGTGTAATAATATATCTAATATAAAAATTTACGGTTTATTTTTTTCGACACGGCGACCGTTATGTTTAACGACATAAAAATTCGGCCGAAATTTTTATACAAAGTTCGGCGAACTTTTGGGCTTACGTTGGCCGGAAAATACCGCGGTGCCCCTCCAAAAAAACATTTAGCGGAAATATAAATTGTCGCGAAATTATTCATTATTTTCGCATATTTTCGCACACATTTGGTCGATTTTACAAAGTCTTGGTCTGATTTTGCAAATAATTTTTTTGGGTTTAAGGACTTTTCTTGGAGGTACATTCGAAGGACTTTTCTTGGAGGCATTCATTATTTTTTGCATATTTTCATACATTTGGTACGATTTTGCAAAAAATTGTTTTGGAGTTTAAGAAATTTTCTTGGAGGTACATTGAAGAACATTTTGAAGACTTTTCTTGGAGGTACATTCAAAGGACATTTTCTTGGAGGTATGTGATATAGTTTTTGGATGTTTTTTGGGCTTCATTTTTTTGAAAGTATGGATTTGGGCTTAATTTTCATTATTTTTGAAGGTATGGTTGGGCTTAATTTCGAAAGGACATTTGTTGGAAGTATTTTTTAAAGTGATATTTTTGAAGTATTTTTTAAAGTGGCATTTTTTATGAAGTTGGAATTAATTTTCAATGGACATTTTTTGGAGGCATTTTTTTGATGACATTTTTTTAGAGTACGTGTTTTGGGTTGAGTAAATATTTTATAATGATTTTTTAAAATGAGTTTTTGTCTAACTTTTTAAATGAAAATTTTTGTAGGACTTGGAAGGAAATATTTTGAGCTTCATTTCATTTTTATGAGACATTTTTTTCTCGAATTTTTTTTTAAAGTATGTTTTGGATTGGAGTATATGTATTTTGCAAATTTTTAAAATGGTTTTTTTTTAAATTAAATCTTTTGTGATGTTTTTAATTGAGTTTTTGTCTAAATTTTTGAAGGAAAATTTTAAACTTCATACTCTATTATCATGGGAAATCAAGGAATTGTATGAAAATATGATCAAAGACCACGAGGAACGTAGAGAAGAGACGAGACAATCTCGCAAAAGAAAGATAGAAGCACTCTCAAATATTGAAGTGGAAAATCAGCCTAAACTAGAAGTTAGACGAGGCATGTAAATGTAAATATTATGATTTTGATATATTTAGGAAATTTCCTAGTGTAAAATGTGAAGCTTAAATTTTATTTGATGAACTAATTTGAAAAATATTTTGCAATGTAAACAAAGAGAGATATTCCTCAAAACATTGATGATGAGATACAAAATTTTAAGAGAGATATTGAACCAATGATTGAAGATGGTGAAAATGTTGAAAGAAATTCAAGTGAAGAATTGAATCCGCAAGTATATATATATATATATATATATATATATATATATATATATATATATATATATATATATATATATATATATTGAACACATGCACGTATTATTGAAATTATACATATATATTTATTAATTTAGTTATTTATTGAATATGTAAACTTATTATGTACTATTTATTCGAATATGTACAAATGAAATCAATATGATGATGAGATGTTAGAAAATGTGACACTCACACATATGGGAGATAAAAAAAGTGACCATTATATACGATATTGTTTTAATACATTTTTAGAAGTATTTCATAAAGGAAAAGGTGACGAGTTCAAGCCCAAATGTTAAGAAGATCTCCTTTATCATTAAGGAAATTAAAAGAAAATTGTGACTTTATTAGGTATTAGAAAATCAATAAAGATAAAAAAATGAAAGGAAAATGTGATACAAAATATAAATAGTGGTATAAATTCAATTAGAGAATCTAGACGAGGAAAAATGTTTCGATTGTATGTAGAGCAATACATATTGAAATGCAGACATCAAAGTACTAAAAGAGAATCGCTTGGTAAAATCTATGGCACGGAGTAAGGAACCTCATGAAAAACTTTGCACAAACATCGGAAATTTCGGCTGCAAATAAATGTAAATGATGAACTCACTTGTTGGAGAGCTATTTGTAGAGCAGCCATACAAGATAGGCTTGGAGAAAATGTTAAGAATAATATATGAATATTGGAAGAACATTCATGTGTTTCTCCAAGTACCAAGGCATGTGATGTGAAGAAGAATAGCATGAAATTAGTGAAGAACATGAAAAACATTTATTGAAACCACTGGAATGAGTTGTTCAACAAGTTCAAAAGAAGAGAATGTCGTGAAATTCATGTTTCAGTAATTTACTTTTTTCAACAAAAACCATGGTATGTAGAACCTATCGTACGCGGCTTACTTATTGTTGCCATTATCATGGGGTGAGTTATATTATGACACATTCCTTGATTTTGGTAGAAAATTTTGGAGAGGATTAACCTCCTCCTTCCACTATCCGTGATTCATATCTCAAATTCTATGTGAAGAGAAAGCAATGAACTATTTTACGAAAAGAAATGTGTTGGTGGTAAAAAATGTGATGATTGTGGAAATTGAGTAATTTCAAAACAAATAATATGCTCAATATAAATGATCAATCATTTTCCAACATGAAAGTGAAAATGGAAGAGATATGAATATATCCATACATCAATTCAAGGTACAAATAGTAATTGTGAAATAATTGAATTACAAGAAGAATAAATTTTTTGTGATGGACTTTTAGCAGAAGGTTGAAATGAGAAATTTACACAAACCACCAAAACATTCCCATAGAGCTTTAATGTAGAGACTTGCAATTCAAAAAATCCCGTGAAGTTTTTCCACCAGGGACCATTTTGTCGATGAGTGATTTTGCGAGAAACTACACATTTGTTCCACAAAAAGAAATTCGAGTGAATACTATCATTCGACCAAGTCTCCATGCTCATCCATATTATATATAGACATGCTAAACAAAGCGTTGATCATATAGAAAGCACAGTGAAAATCGACATATTATTAAAGAATATCATTTTTATATCGATGACGATCGTACGCATGATACATATTTTTGTACAACATTGTTTTGGAAAAATTGATGATTCCTTGAAAAATCGTGGAATACTATTCAATGAACATTGGATATGGTCGGATGGATGCGCGGAGTCAATTCAAATCTACATGATCATTCTTTTGGTTGTGTTGTTTTTCATAGAAAACACATTAAACATTGTTGGAATTTGCTGAGGCTGGCCATGGAAAAGGAGAACATGATGGTGTAGAAGGCATGCATAAAATGAGCACTTCGAAGATATCAAATGAACCCCTTTGCAAGCCGACTTGTGGACATGAAAGTTGTTCGATGGTGCATATTTGCTCTAAGCATGGTTGGGAAGTGCGGTACATTCAATTTAATTTTTATTGGATATATAATTTTAAATGAGTACATTTATGCAATGATTATTATCTGTCTTTGATTGTATTTTGATCATCATATTTACATTCTTCTTTAAATTTTCCATATAAAAGTTTTGGCATATTGGGATTGGAACGTAGATAGATCAATTGGAAATGACATTGAAATAATAAAAGGGACTATCGAATTAAAACAAAGTGATCGAAACGTGTTTGCATTGGATAAAGAAAAATATTCTTGTTTTTCATGTTTGCATAGAAAACACAAAATCCAATGACATTTGTGAAAACAAAATGTATGTAAAGGTGGGAAACATACGAGCTAAATACAAAGGGAAAAAATGTGTGTTGCAATGTTTGAAGAAATACAATCGAGGAGAGTACAATATCATGCGATGGTGATCGAGTTTACGATCTTGTTAGAGAAGGTAACATTTGAATTGCTTTCTAATGATAAATATCTAGAAATAAATTTAAATATGCATAATTTTGTTAGAAAAAGTTTGTTTTATTGTGCGAGGGAGATGTTTTTGCTATAATTGCACCTACTAACAATGATGAAAATGTTAAGTATTATTTGATGCATTGCCTTGAACGAAAAAATGAAATTATTAGAAAACTATAATGATCACGAATTTCCATATGAAAAGAGGATCTATTATATTGAAAGGTTATTTTGAGACAAACTAATGAAAGTGGGGATTTTGTTTACTTTGTGACTATGAACTGATTTCATAAGTTGTCAATATAGTCACTTGGTATGTGCGAACGCATAAAGTTGATAGAGGTTCAATCAAAGAAAAAAAATGAAAATTAAGAAATGGAAAATTTCAAAATGCGATCATGAACGTATTATTGAAGATGGCATTCCATTGGAATTGTTTTGATTGAATTTCCCAACAATTTATTATCTTTGGATTATATGTTTTAGAAATTCAGGTACTCGAAGCTAAAAATTAGTACCTTGTTATAGTATACGTGCAAGTGTATGCACATGTACAAATTGTTTTGGTACACATGCACACTCTAGTATCAAGTTTGAAAGTAGCTTTTCCTATACATGAATTGATGAAAAATGTTGCATGTATTGGATATATATATGTTCTAGAATGCAATTAAGCATTTAAGTAGTTTGCCTGCATGTGCATTGATGAAAAATGTTTCACGTACTCTGTATATGTATTCTAGAATGCGATCAAGCTGAAATTAGTTTTTCTATGTGCATTGATGAAAAATGTTGCACGTATAGATATATACATGTATTGCCCAATATTTCTTGTGGGATTTTCTAGTAAAAGTATCCATGTAAATAAATGTCTGAGTATAGTTTTGTACGAAAGATTCCTTTCATACAAGAGACTCGAACACTTCTCACGACTTTGGTGGGATTTGACCCACATCTCTATTCTGATCGAGAATCTAGTACAAAATTTGTTTGTTCAATGGTTGGATATGTTCTATGTTCATTGATGAAAAATGTTGTGCACGTATTGGATACATATATATTTTCTAGAATGCAATTAATTTTTTAGAGTAGTTTTCCCATGTTCATTGATGAAAAATGTTTCAACGTCTTGAATATATATATGTTCTAGAATGCAATTAACTGAATGTCATAAATTTGCAATTTATAAATCCTGAGCACACCTATTTGAGTGCACTAATGACATTGACCCCAATTCAACAAACATATATCTACTTCTTATATTTCCAATCAAAATTAAAGGGATTGCATATGGGAAAGAAGTGCAGAACATATAGCCCATGAACTACTTTTTGAAGTTATTAAAGGTATCATCATGTGGGAAAATGTTTGGAACACTTGATTGTACTTGAAAAGAAATCTTAACACCAGATTGTTTTTATCTTTACATACTATTGTTTGAGTGAAAAAAATTTCTAATGAAAAGAACATGCTTTTCAATCAACTAACCATATCATTTGAGCTCTATTTGAAAAAAAAGTAAAAAAAAACAAAAACCAACAAAATAACATCTTAGTTGTTATTTTTATTGGAATAACTAAATCATATTAAGGATTCTCTTCATTGAAGTTGTTTTTGGATGGAGAATCCTTAAAATATGAACACCTATTCAAATAAAAATGACAACTTGCGCAATCTATTTTGTGACATGTTTTGTTGGCATGTTAACTTTTTCTTTACTCTTTTTTCAATTAGAGCTCAATTGATATGGTTAGTTGCACGATAAAGCTATGTTCTTCCCGGAATTTTTTTCACTAAAACAAGTATGTAGAGATCAAAAGAATCTTAACATGAAAAATGTAATTCAACCATCAAAACTTGAGTTTTAAAAACTTTTGATTAAATCAAAACATTACTTCACATGTCATGCCAATTGTAGTTCAACTATCCAATAAAAACATTGCAACATTATATCACATGCCAATTGTAGATCAACTTCATCAAAACTTAATTTTAATTTAACAAAAATTATAGATCGTGCAACATTGCTACGTGTCAAATGTACTTCAACCATCAAAACTTGAGTTTTAAAAACTTTTGATATAATATCAAAACATTACTTCACATGTCATGCCAATTGTAGTTCAACTATCAATAAAAACATTTAACATTATATCGCATGCCAAATGTAGATGTGACCATCAAAACATTTTTAATTTAACAAAAAAATTATAGATCCGATATTCTTGCTTTACGTATAATGTACTTCAACCATCAAAACCGTTTTAATTTTTTATATTACATATATCGAACATTACTTCACATGCCATGCCAATTGTAATTCAACTATCAATAAAAACATTTAACATTATATCACATGTGCCAAATGCTTGAATCAACCTTTAAAACTGAACTTTTAATTTTTACAAAAAATTATAGATCACAACATTACATGCCGTACCAATTTTAGTTCAACTATCCAATAAAAAAATTTAACATTATATCATGCCAAATGTAGATTGAAACCATCCAAAACTTAACCTTTAATTTAACCAAAAATTATAGATCACAACAGTATACATGCAAAACTTACGTTTAAGCGGAAAACGAGATTATATAACAACATTACTTTACATTCATACCAAAAATTACTTCATCCATTCAGAAACTTTAACTTTTAAACAAAATAAATTATATTAACACAATAAAATATATGTCCAAAAATTGTAGGAATACATTTAAGTATGGGGTATATATATATATATATATATATATATATATATATATATATATATATTCAACTGTGCATCTAGATAATATATATAAAAAAGTGAATTTAAGACTAGAAATCTCAATAAAATCTAGAAATCATGTCCATCAAATGCAGATGGATGTAGTGTCTTTCCTAGTAGAGTCTCAATCCGCGCACTATGTTGCGAAGCGTGGGGAAACTGTACACAATGCATGTACAAACATTAAAATTTGATGTTTTAAAAATGAGTGAGAATATATAGAAATTCATGTAAAAAAACAAAATATAAAAAAAATCATGCAATACCTCATGAGGTTCTCTCTCCATCTTGTTGGTGGCTTTACTACAACTTCTAGGAACATCTTTCCCATTTTTAATAAAACAATACAATATACATTATATGATTTATATATATATATATATATATATATATATATATATATATATATATATATATATTAAAAATTTTCAAATGAAAATGCACATGTATACATAGACTTGTTTTCAATAATATTAAAAAAAAGTTAGACAACTTGTTCAAATGGTTTGAGACAATTTGTGGATGTTTCTATCTCCATCGCTAGAGTCGAGTGGATTAAAAGAAATCTTCTATAGAAACCTAAAATTCAAAATTTCAAAAAGTATAAAATAACTCCAAAGATCAAAATCTCAATTTATAATAAAACTTTTAAACTTTGAAATTTATAAATTATAACTTTTAAAAAAACATATATATTTAAAAGTGAAAAATTGAATACTTCTGAGTGAATTTGGGACATCTCCTAAGAGAGGCTCCAAACCTATTCAAAAATTTTAAATAACTTAAAATATAGATATATCTCATTTTTTAATGGAGCTTTTGAGGTGGAATATATATAACTTAAAAACATAAATTTTTAAAAGTGAAAAATTGTCCATACTTGTTGTCGATCGCACATCTCCTAAGGAAGTAGAAGGTACATCTCCCCGAGGAAGAAAAGGTACCTCCATCCCAAAATATGGGCAGAAATCGGAATCTATTAAAACATTTTATTATTATATACATACAAAAACACGTATGATTATTTATTTTAAAAATATCACTTAAAAAACATTAACATTTGTCAACCTTATCTGATGGTGGGGCCATCTTGAATTCATTTGTTTGACTCAGAGAATGTGATATTAACATTTTCGTCATTCATCATGTGTGACAAGCTTGTAAATGGTGTTTTAACATATAATGATACATTTTGTTAGGATAATATACCATCTCAAATAAATGTATACATATACATGTGTATTTATTACAAATTGTACGTGTACGTGTTAAATAATTGAACCCTAACCATTAACACGTACACCATTCCCGTGCCCTCTTCCTCATGAAGAACAGGTATTGCCAACCATTGCGATAATTCTTCACATATATTCGAATCTTCAATATTCACGTTGTCGATCTCTTTACTTAGCCAAATACACAAAATTGGTGCGTGCATTCTCGAGTAACTCTTTGTCGTTTAGACAAACATCGACTCCACCTAATCCTTGTGAACATTGTTGATGATGGCATCCCTTGCTTCTTGGCTTATTTGAGAAGTATCCATCTCCAGCTGCAGAGTTTTGACTAAACGGTCGACTCACAAATACATGATGGCTTAGGGAAGGCAACTCAACATCATGCACAAGCGCCCTACGGTCCTGCAATCGACCTTTCCCAAGAGTCAAAAATTATAACGGAAGGATCATTGCATGTTGGTTTCATTTCAAAAATTGTGTATTTTTTATAAAATAAACGGGAACCTCATCGTTCCATAAGGTGTCTTCCATGAGCATAGAGGTGCCTGTATATACAAATAGTGAGCTATATATGGGTGCTTAAAATATTGCACCTTCAACATCTTATTTCAACCCTTCTTTGAAATTGAAATTAATTTCGCCATTTCTTTTGTAACTCTTTGTTTTGTCTGTTGTGGAGGTAAATCCCCTCTGTGAATAGAGGTGATCCCACTAGCCTAAGAGTGCGTCTAGCGACAATCGAAACACGCAAAATTTGTTGATTCCCTGGTGCAAAAGATAGAATCGCGATAAGATTGCTTCTTGTGATTCCTTGACTGTTGTTGTCTAGAGAAGAAGTTGTGCTTAGTTCTAATTTGGACGGAGTCACGATCTGAGTAGGCTTGTCGCATCCGGACTCTTTGTACACATGCGAAGAATAAAGAAACATAAAACCTGATATTTCAAACTTTATAACTATCGATCGGTCGAGGAGAGGAACAAATGAAATTGCATTATATCATGGACAAACACAATCATGGAACCAATAGCGAGAGTCATGTATATTGAGATACGAGAGAATGGTCACAACCGTTCTGACATCATGATCTTCCTTCGACGGGGCTCCGGCGAGACGTGTCTGCAAAGGTCATCGGGGATTGAAAAAACTCTCCCTCTCAGGGTTCTCATAGCTTGCTCTTGATTGTCACTGGCCTATATAATTTCTTCAAGTTTAGCTAGCTAGAAAATGGAGAGGCGACTTGCCAGAAGCGAGAAGGAGAGGTTAGGCACCCTATAATCATAGAGAATCTACTATCTCTTAGGAAGGTTCCATGAGAGGTGAAAACCGCGCTACCATCAGAGGAGATAGACATGACAACCTAACCTAATTTTGATGATCCATTCGAAGTTGTTAGAATCAAACCTGCCTTCTATTGTTAAAAAACATTCCTTAATGACTTGGCACGAGCACGAAACATAGAAGACGAGTGCAGTGTCGCGCCCACTAGTGTGCATTTTCCCCATTGGCACGAGGGATGAACTGGCTACGGTGCACGATGCCAAAACATGGATTTTTAGGGTTTTCTGAAATGTTCTTCGGGGAGAATTCTTGTCCTTATACCGGAAAGGATGACATCAAGATTGACAAAAATTTTGCTATTCATGGGTCACGGGAATAGTCTTCGATGTACGGGACGAGGATTTCGGGGATGGTGACAAAATTATGTGAGATGCCCCCTAAAGCATGAGGTTCGAGAGAGAGGGAGGGGTGAAATGCTTTATGACATCGCGCTGTGCTTCTTGCCGTCGGAAAACACCGCGAATAAGTACAGGCGATGTCTTTCTAGCCAGTATGTGTTGTAGGCCTGACTGTGTATAATAAGTGTCTGTGGGATCCAAGGTATGGACACAACCATCGGTAAATAAGGATCAACAAGTAGACTGGGGTATGGTCACAACCATCCAATCGAATGAGTCATGTAGCAGATCATAATAATCCTGAGAACCGTATGCTTTGGATTTCATTGGAGCAAAATATGAATGTGCACTCCATCGACCGAGCAGGAGAGGAAGTACAAATTCTGAGCATGTGAATATGTGAGGAGTTGAAGTCGAACATGCAAGAACATCGTCTAATTACCAACCAATAATGAAAGCCGATAACGGACGCGGAAGACACGTAATGACGATGGCTCTCCAAAGTACAAAGTGATCAAGAATGTGAACGGTGGTAGCATCAAACACCCATAGAATCATTTGATTGGAAGGCCAATAATGAAAACCTTGCGTACAGATGAACCTGGCCAAGGCATCTGAGCTCCAAAGACACAGGAATACTCCTACGGTCGGCTTCCTGCAGTTGTGAAATTTGAGTCAGCTTGAAGTGACCTTGATTGAAGGTAGATTATGTCACTTCCCATCATCAACTTAGGAACTGAGAGGGATATAATGTTTGTGAATCAATACTAACGAGAGAATCGAAGTTGCAGCTAGAGGCCAACTTCTCTTGAACATATCGGTGGCACGACATTGGATTTGGTAGTATTTGACATCAAAAGAGGGATTTGAGTCGTAGTGACATGGAAAAGAAACGAATGGCGGTGAAAAGTCACCGACCCATGAAGGCAAGAAGGTAACAAGATTAGATGTCCCCCGACGACACGAATGTAGACAAGTGCCATGTTGAGCGACAACACGACACAACTATAATATTGGTTCCATTTTACACACATTTACGGTGAGTACCCCAATTATTTTTTGAATAGCTTGAAGGAGGATAACATATGCTTGTGCTATAAGTTTTCCTTCGAGACAAATCCAACCTAGTACACATTTAACGAGCCATAGGAAGGAGGAACTCAAGTAACGACATTATGACGAGTCGATGTCATCATTTTTTAATGAGTACGACAAAGGAAGAAATCGGTGTCTTTTCATGTTTAGAGAGTTTGAAAAAGACGGCGGAAAAAGAAAAAATTCAACAAGTCCTTTTCGTGAATAGTCCCTCGGATTCGAAAAGGTTGAAAACAATATGCGAGAGAACCTCTTAGTCGATCGGCTAAGGTGTTCCTTTTAAGTAAATAATTTATCCCGACGCGATAAAGGGGTAAATGTATACCTTGGAGTAGATGCTTCGCTTTCACGAGCCAATTTAACGCAGTTCAAAACGAGCAAGAGTCTCGAAAAACTTTTCAATTTTCGAGAGTCGAAAGAACTTAAAGGAGCTACCTCCGGAGGAACGAGTGAGGTATAAAGGGTAGGAGCTGCCCGGCAATGGTGGAATTGCTCGTAACAACTAAAATTCAAGAGTCGGCTAACAAGCAAGACCACTAATCGTAGCGATTCCTTGGGAGCAGGTAAAAACCAAGTAGAAGGCATAAGGATGCCGGCCAAGCGTGTATAGTGTGGCGATGGAGTGAGAAAACCAAGGCTCATCTAGCAAAAACGAGGCTACAAATGGCAATCACAAGGTAAGAAATGGGAATGAGTTTCATTTTTTTACACAAGCTTGAAATCAGAAAACTACGCTTGAAGTTGGTTTCATTTTTACACAAGCTTGGAAAGCAAAGATAAACTATGCTTGAAACCGGTTTCATTTTTTACACCAAGCTTGAAATGGAAACAAACTATGCTTGAAAAAATTTTGCATGCCCCCATCATGGTGACTCAATTCGAGGTACATGCCTCCCAAGCTCAGCAATCCATGTGCGAGAGCAAAATGGAGTGAAAGGTTCAAATTACGAGATTAAGGGAAAGACTCGATTGGGATTTTACGAGATCTAAACAAAGACTCGACCGAACGAGAATGTGTTTCATTGTTTTAATGAGGTTGACAGATTAAAAGAACTATCCTCATAAGAGCTTGTTTACATTTTTAAGGAGGAGCTTGAGCTGAGCAGAAAACGAACTTCTCGCTCCAATGACCATTCATCATGATGAATAAGAAGTCATGGATTCCCGAGAGTTCCACAACGGGATGGGAGAACAACATCCGCGAAATCGAGGACCCAATGCCCCCAACACCTAGTGCACAATGACACTATCACTAAATGTTGTGCACGGGACGGGTAGCCACATAATTGGGTTCCGGTGGGGAAGATACAACCCAGGTGGATAAAGACTTCGATGATGATGGTGGACTAGATGTCATGTTAGGACTCAAAGAATGAAAGTTGATCGATGGTGCACGATCCAACCTTTGCGTAAGAAAACACATCACACGAAAGAGGGAAGACCACAGAAGCAGCACCCATGAGATAAGTGATAGTCAGTGCCCCAAGAGTAAATTGAAATCCAAGCCCTGGAACAACCATCACATCCATATGGACGGTTTTCCCTCCCAAAGTAACACGTGACGACTTCGAGAGGATCCCTAATAGTCGTACTTTGCTCCTCCGTTAAAAGCCAACATATTTTGCATAACGAGCATAAGTGGTGGAAAACCAAAAAGCCCGCCAAGTAGTTGATTATAAAATACTAATAGACACGCCTTCATCTATAATGGTGTTGGGTACGACTGAGATGAGGCTGTATCTTGTGATCTCAAAGGACACATAAGAAGGAAGGTGATAACACTACGTTATAATGTCCCAATAGAAGGAAAGCGACCAAACGACTTGAAGGGGCTACCATCGGACCGAGATGGTCTTCTCCTGGTGTTACGGAGAAGAAGGAGCATCCCCGACCACCTCCATCATGGACGCGAGCAGGAGTATCCTTCGAGACCTCCATCATGGGAGCGCGCAGGAGTAGCTTCCAAAGGTACGGGGATGGGAGAATCTATCTCGAGTCCGAGGAATGCGAAGAAACAAGAAGAATATGAGGGATGTGAGATCCACTCTCAACTGAAAAAGACTTGCGCCTTGCAAACGGGGCCGGCCTCAGGCTGATCCCACGACCAATGGTTGGTCGAGGAGGGATTCATGATGGTGAATTTTCTAGAAGTGGGATCGAAGCTGAGGATGACTCTTGAGCGAGCCACTGAATCAGGCTGGTGAAGGACTCAAAGAAAGATGTTTGTAACCAACCAAAAGGCACTGTATGCAAGAACAGTCGAGTTGTCCAAAACTCTCTTGGCTTCATCCATATATAGGCATGAGGTGAATGGCATGGT
Organism: Pinus albicaulis; assembly: GCA_034641835.2. Taxonomy (NCBI): domain Eukaryota; kingdom Viridiplantae; phylum Streptophyta; class Pinopsida; order Pinales; family Pinaceae; genus Pinus; species Pinus albicaulis. Next base: position 7,204,750 of record MU968411.1, on the reverse strand, counting down.
GCTCTTTCACACAGCTTTACGGTGGACTGGAAAGCTTACCTCGCTTCTGGCAGGATCTTTCACCAGCACTAGCCGGGACGTGCCCCAGCTCGAGATCGGAAGCCAAAGGCAATGGCGGACGGACCGGTTGGACCATACTTCGAGCACCTTGGGGATGCCAGGGCAATCTCGAAGAAGATGGTTTCCCTAGCGCAACATGCAAGGGAACTTAATTTTTCGACGAAGGGTTAAAAGGTTCATCGAGACGGTGTGTTTAAAGACGCTTGGTAGTCAATGAATTACAGCCTCTCGCTTTATCTCGAATTCTTTCTTCTTAGTCTTCTTCTTCTTCTTCTTAACCACCTAGGTAATAGAATCCAAAATTTTACCGGGAAAAGTAGAAGATGAGGACGAAGAAATATGTGAAGAAGGAGAGGTCCACCTTCGGACCAACATGGCGTTGCTCGGGCGGAGGGAGTGGATGGTACGGCAAAGTCGAGCACTTGAGACCATAGAGGCTGAAAACAACCAAACGGGAAGTAACCCAACATTTAACCTAGGGAGGGATAATCGTGGCCATATAAGGAGTGCCAATATTTCCCAGCGGGAGGACTAGGACTCCCTTCCGAGAGGACTCCTTGATCTGGGGAACTCTCGGAAACGTTTCCATTGAAAACAACCTTCAGAAATAAAACACCAAGGACAAAAAATTTTAATCGGGAATATTTTGTGGGTGATTAATTTTTAAGACACCGAAACTAAGACTACGATACGTTTCCTTATTTTTAAGAGTCTAGAAACAAGCAAAAGGTGACTCTGTCCGCTCTCGGAGTTGGACACGAGCTTGAAAGGACAAGAGGCTCGAAATGATCCTTTTAGTTAAAAAAGAGTGAGGTAAAGATCAAAGTGGTCGCTCTGCAATCTAGGTAGATGGGTGTACCATGTATATCTCAGTGAGCCTGCCATATACACCTTGGTAAAAATGAAAGAGAATGCCAACCAAGCGACATAACGTACGTGCAGAATTAATCTCCACGAATGTTGTGTTCGGTGTATCATGTGTAAGAGGCGCGTGCACTCAACTTCCCATGGATAAAGGATTTGCAACCTAATCGTCTCCCTTTATAATGGCTGACGCGCATGGGGAGCACAAGTCCGTACTAGCACCGTGCAGCCAGGATGGTGAGCCACGCTCTTGCTAGGCTTAAAGACGTCGGAACATGTCTTTACCTTGAGACTACTAGATGTTCCGCTAAGTTTCTAATGTTGCCTTAGGTTAATTCAATAAATTTTTAAAGTTGTATCTTCAATTTACGCTTTTGATTTCGAGGCCCTATCAAATTTTGGATCTCATAAAACCTCTAGATGCAAACTACATGCCCTCGAAAATATCGTTTGTTCGATAAAAGAGCGATCTACGGAAGAGTTGAGGAAGCTTTCGAAATGATAACAAAATGAACACACAAAAACATCCACTACCGATTTCACGCAAGCTAATGAAACTAGAAAATTTTTCTTCTAGAATTATACGATGCTAGTAATGCGAAAAAGTTTTCAATTTTTCACTATGCCAATCGAAAATGCAAAAGATTTGTTTTTGGTTTTTTTCAATATATTAGAGAAAATGCACTAAATCAATGAAAAAATAATGAAACCACCAAATTTGAGAACGTATAAAGAGAAAGCTGAAGCAAAACAAATTCACTCAACTCAAACAAGCACAATCATGACTCAAAGCTCGAGTGATGAAATCCCTCAAAAGTGCCCAGAGAGAGAATCTCGAAAGAGACTCAAAGCAAACCCAGTATAATGTAGGCTTGGAAGTAACACAAAGCGAAATTGAACGAAAGAGAGAGAAGAATCACTCAATAGCTACAATGATTTCAATGGGATTCAAGTAAGATGAATGCAAAGAAGAAAAAACAAAGTTGGCGTAGAAAGCAAAGACCTAAAACTCCCACGCGGAGGCTCGCACACTAAAGCACCTAGAAGCCACTAGGGCTAAAATGAAAAAATTGACGAGAAAAGGCAAACAACCGGAGGAACAAGGGCTAAACACGATAAAAAATGACTTCAAAGGCACTCAATCGATCGGGACGGAACCGGGACCAAAAATCAAGCTTAGAGGAGCGCAAGAACAAGAAACCCTAAAAACGGGCGCTGGCATGCCTGGTTGCAGAGCATAATCTACGCTGGCAAATCGAGGGAATGGCGTGCCTAAGTAGCAACTAGCACTCCCTTTTGGTGCGTACCGGCCGAGGCCGCCTAGCCGCGCCGATCGGGTTTACCCTAGAAAAATGATGAAAATGAACTAACGGAGGCTATATATGGTCTTCTCGCCGGGAACAAGGTTTCAACACCAAGGTGAACTAGAAAACACGGACTTTTCAATCAAACAAAAAGCGAAAAACAACCCAATGGAGGAAGGACCCGACTCCCACGGATCCTCAAATAGAAGTCGCGTTGTTGTCTAGGTAAAATCCTCCGCATGATCGAGGACGATCCCTCTAGCCCTAGGGTGGGTCTAGAAACTACAGTGGAACATACTAACATCTACCTTCCTAGATTGTAAATGAAATTCAGAGCAAGGAAGATGACTACCCTCGTTCGATGCTTGTGTTGTCGTCCTTTCCATCAAAGCTTCTTGATTCGTCGCTCTTCTCTAGCTTGATACACGCTACTACCAACGTTCGATTACCCGTACGGACGGTCGAAGACAACATGACAAGCGTAAAACCACGACAAACATAAAACAATTACAACCTATATCTAACTAATCAAGGAATGCTAAGAAATCTCGTTATAAATGTAAACAAGAGTGGAAGATAAACATCGGATGCATTTTATTATGATAAAGACAAGGAGACTTTACAACCAAGCCTTGATGTTGAGGCTCTCCTTTAGCGAATGTCCGTATCCAAGCACGTTTGCCACACCCTCATGGAACAAAGTTCCAGAGATCTCACCATGTTCTCAAAAACACACAAAACAATCACACTCTGCACTATTCTCCCAAAGCTACGATTGCATACCGCTTCTCTATGCTAACTTTTTCAGCCTATTTGTTCGAAATAAAAGCTGCTCGACTAGCACATCAATGGAAGATGGCTATATTTATAGAGGAGATGAGGAGGTTGGGATCCCTACAATAGTGGAAGGGAGGCCTTATCCCTTGGGGAGTTTTCCCCATAAGGTGGAAACAAGAAGCGAAAGGGAGTGAAGGCCATGGTTATTCGGTCGAACCACTCCTTGCTGACTCATCCACGAAGTTGTTGTGATCAAAACTTCGCCTCTCTTTTTTAAAAAAATTTCCACAAATAGATTGGAAGTGGGTGCTTAGCGACGACGAGTGCCAATTGGCATGGGCTCGGTGTTAATTTTCCTCATTGGCACGAGGGCATAACGGGCTGCTAGGAGCCAAGGCAAAAACATGTGTTTTTGAGTGGTGCTCGCTTTCAAGAAATGGCTACACGAGAGGGAATGTTGTCCTCATGGCAAGGGATGCAATGAGTGGTATCCGCAAGGCATGAAAGCCGCCTATTGATCATAGAAATTACCCTCCAATGGGCAAGTATGGGGATTGCGAGTGTGACGTGAAAAAATGATGTGTAACGGATGCTAAAGTATGAAGTCCAAACATGAGTGAGGGGTGAGATTCTTTAGAAGTGCGTGAGGAGACTGCAGCTTTCTACTATCTAGGGAGACTCGCAAATCAATCATATATACATAACTAAAATATCCGGTGAAAATACATGAATCCATGGTATAGGCGCAACTATCGTCAAGAAAAGGATCATGTGCATGGATACCGCGCATGGACACAACCATCCGAATGAAAGAGATCATATGAAATAGATCCACGTCATGGGCACAACCATCCGTCTAAAGAATCATGTATATAATCATGAATGACTCATCACTCCTCCCAACCGGACTTTTTGTGATCGCCTAGGGTCTTGCGGTCCAACACCACGATCAAAGTGCAAATTCCAACATGTGAATAGATGTGTTGAAGTCGAACATCGTTTGGAAAATCACCTGACTATCGGCCGATGATGTGAACCGTTAACAAGTGCGAGAGAAACCACCCATAATGTCAATGGCTCTCAAGGTACTACTAGTATAATCCACTGAATGTGAAAAGTGATCTAAAGTCGAACACTTGTGAAAATCACCCGATCGAAGGCCAATGATGATGGCAGACCTAATGTCGAATGCGAAGAGTGCTGTTAGGGCATGCAAGCTCGTGGAGGTACCCAGAAGGATTCTCTACAGATCAACTTCGTGGATAATGAGCTGAAAGTCGATAGGAAGCGATCCATCAAAGGAGGGTCATAATGAATCACATCATCGACATGAAACAAAGAAGGTAATATGAGTGTGAATCAAGACTAAAACAAAGGATCAAGGAATGTACAAATTGCGGAAAGGATTTTTTCTTGAACATATCGACGACACGGCTTCCGGAATTTGGTAGCATTTGACTCAAATAGGATCAGTAGGTCATGTTGAAAAGATTTGTAATCGAATGAGAGGCAAACGAGGATTTCCCAAACCCATGGAGACAAAGTGAGGAGAACAAGAGATATCCCAACCCAACACGAAGCTGTGCAGACAAGTGTCATGTTCAAGAGTGACATACCTACCGACAAACTGGCGGAAGGAATAAATTCCATTTTCACACACATTTCTTCGGCAGAGTACCTCTTTATTTTTTTACACAAGCTTGAGGAGGATACACAGATGCTTGTATCATATAAGTTTGTCCTTCGGACAAAGTCCAACCTGAAGTACATGTTACTAGACCTAGGAAGGAAGGAACCCAAGCTTAACGTCATGGTGATGAAGTCCAATGTCATTAGGGTTTAATGAGTCCGACAAAGGAAAAACCGACCTCTTTTTCAGTGTTTAGAGAGTTTGAAAAGAAGCGTAAAAGAAAAACTCCAAAGAGTAGTCCCTTTCCGTAAATAGTCTCTCGGATCCGAAAAGGTAGAAAACAAAATCTTAGAGATCCTCTTGGGCGTCGATGGGCGAAGGATGTATTCCTTTTCGCAAATAATCCATCCCGGCCCCGAAAAGAGTTCAACGTATACTAGGTAGATATCGTTTCGTAGCCATTTAACGAGTTCAAAACGACAAGCATCTCTGCAAGCATCTCAATTTTAGAGAGTCGAGAAAAGAGAGCTGAAAGGTGACTCTCTCTGAGAGGAAACGGAGTGAGTACTAAGGGTAGCTGCGGTTCACTAGGTGATGGTGGAACTACTCGGAAACAAGTAAATTTCAAGAGGTTGGCTATACAAGACCACTCATCCCGGCGGTTCAGTTTCGGCATGGGTAGCACGATCAAGTGAAGGCGTATGACCGGCCGAGTAGATGGGGACGATGGAATGAGAGAACCAAGGTTCATCTAGCAAAAGAAAGGTCGATAAAATGGCAATCACGAGAGGATAAAATAAGAATGGTTTCATTTTTACACAAGCTTGAAAAATGCAGAAAGCTTCTGCTTGAAGTTGGTTTTCATTTTCACACAATCTTGAAACAAAGATAAACTTATGCTTGGAAACTAGGTTTCATTTTACACAAGCTTGAAATGGAAACAAACTATGCTTGAAAATTTTTGCATGCGGCATGGTGACTCAATTCAAGGTACCTTGCCTAAGCTTCAATCCATATGAAAGGCGGATGGAGTGAAGGTTCAAAGTTACTAAGATCAAGAGAAAGACTCGATCGGGATTTTATGAGATCTTGTCATGAGACTCAAATTGAACAGAAAGTGTGTTTTATTGTTTTAATGAGGTTGACACATTAAAATAACTATCCTCAAGGAATGACCTTGTTTCATTTTTTAACGCAGGTTGATACGAAGATGAACTATCCTCGAGAGAGTTTGTTTCATTTTTTAAGGAGCTTTGACACGAGAAACGACCTCTCTCTCCGAAGACCTTTGTTTCATAAAGGAGCTTGACACAAGACAAGGAACTACTCGCTCCGAAGACCTTTGCTTCATTTTTTAAAGTAGCTTGACACAAGACAAGGAACTCTGCTCCAAACACCTTGTTTCATGACGAGCTTGACACAAGAAAACGAACCATGCTCCAAAGACCTTGTTTCATTTTTTAAAGGAGCTTGACACAAAGAAAAACGAACATGGCTCCAAAGACCTTGTTTCATTTTTTTAAGGAGCTTGACACAGAAAATGAACTACTCGGCCTCGATGACACTTGTTTCATTTTTTAAGGAGCTTGGCACATGAAGACGAACTATGCTCCGATTGATCTTGTTTCTTTTTTAAGGAGCTTGACACGAGAAAACGAACTATGTCTCGACCATCTTGACCTTTCAGGCTCTAAGGAGGTTGACACAAGAAAATGAACTATGCTCCGACGACCTCATCATGTTGAATAGGAATTCATGGCTTCCAAGAGTTCGGGCACCGGATGGGAGAACAAAATCTTGGAAATCAGGACCCAATGCTCGCCCAAACGACAATGCACAGCTAGCACTATCACCGAATGTGGGCATGGGACGAGGTAGCCACATAATTAACCTATGGCGGGAAAGATACAAGCTGGTGGATAAAGACCCGGAAGGGATGATGGTGGACCGAGATGTCACGTTAGGACCAAAAGAACGAAAGCCGATCAATGGTCACGATCCGACCTTTGTGTGGAAAATAAATCACACGAAGAGGGAAGAGAGCACCGTCTCCCATGACATAAGTATAGTCATGGCCCTAGCAGTAGATTGAAATCCAAGCCTGGAGCAACCATTACGTCTATGTAGATGGTTTTCCTTCCCAAAGTAACGAGGCAACTTCGGAAGGATCCCTAACGCTGACTCGTTCCTCTGTTAAAAGCCAATAGACTCGGTGCACGAGTGCATAAGCGATGGAGAACCTATGGCTTTCCAAGTAGTGGACGACGTAGTCACTAGTAGACGCACCTTTGCTATCTATCAGTGGTGCTAGGATGCGACCAAATCAAAATGCATGCTGCTATCTCAAAAAGGCACATAAGAAGGAAGGCGCATCCTCGAAAAATCGACTCCACGATTGAAGGAAGTGACCAAACTACTTGGAGGAGGTACCATCGAGCGAGATGGTTTTCCCTCGGTGTTCGGAGAAATAGGAGCATCTTCCTCGATCTCCATCATGGGAGTAGGGAGGAACAACTTCGTGAACTACATGGATGGAAGAGTCTTTCTCCAAGTCCGAAGAATCTCGATGAAACAAAAAAGAAAATGAGAGGGATGAGATCCACTCTCAATGGAAAAGACTTGATGAACCATAGGTAGGATCAAGTCAAGCGATTCGTCACGGTCTGGTTAGCCGAGGAGACGAAGCTCTAAAATTTGAATTTCGATGGAGTGGGACCGACCAAGGATAACTCTCGGCCAGACCTTTGAATCAACTAGCGGAGGACTCGAAGAAAGTTTCGTGCAAACCAGCCGGGAAGGCATGGTGCAGTACGATAGGTCGTCCAGTACATCTTTTGGCTTCATCCATGTACGGGACAAAGGTGAATGGGGTGATGCCCTTCACACAAATTACAAGGATTGGGTGATCTTGCCACATGTTCTATGCATGAGCCTTATCGCAGCTAGTCAAAGATGTGCTACCAATATGACTTTCGGAAGCCAAAGGCAACAGGTGGACGCACCATTGGACCATGCTTGAAGTACCTTAGGAATGCTAGGCGAGCCTGCGAAAGATGATGGTCACCTTTGCACAACATGCAAGGGAATTTGACTTTCCGTGGAAGGTGGGATGATTTCTCGATGGAAGGTTTCTTAGAATGCGATAGCCGTGAGAGCTAGCATCTCATCTGCCGACTTCTTCTTCTTGGTCTCTCTTCTCTCTTCTTCTTAGCCACCCGGTTACTAAAATCTAGACTTTCACCGAGGCAAAGTAGAAGAGGAGGATGAAGAAATAGGCGAAGAAGGGAGAGGTCCACCTGCGGGCAAACATGATGTTGTGCTCGTGGAGGAGATGGTTGTATAGTGGACGGAACACCTGACCACCGAGGTCGAAAATAACCATACTGTGACGAGCTTCACCAGCGTTAACCTTGGAAGAGACAATCGTTGCCATATAAGGAGCACCAACATTTCCAAAAGCGGGAGAAAGGACCGGGATTCCCTTCGGAGGGATTCCCGGGTTCAGTGAACTACGGGAATGTTGCCACCGAGAAACAACTCAAAACAACACCGCCGGGAAACTAACTTTAACCGGGAATGTTTCATGGGCGGTTAATTTTTAAGACATTGAAACAAAACTCTATCGTTTCCATATTTTAAGAGTCGAGAAACGAGGCAGGGGTGACTACTATCACTTTCAGTTGAAGCGAGTGTGAAAGGACAAGCACTCGATGATCTCTTCTCTTTTAAAGAGTCATGAAAAGATCGAAATGACTGCTCGGTAATATAACAAAGAGGGTGTACGAGTTTTCGCAGTGAACTTCCATGCACACCTTGGTGATCAAATGAAAAGAGAAATTACCAAGGACTCTCTCCGTACGTGCGGAGTAGTCTCCCCGAATGTTGTGTTTGGTGTATCACGGCTACGGTGGTGGCGGAGCACTCGGCTTCCTACGGATAAAGGATGGAAACCTAGAGGGGTCCCCCTTTATATACTCAACTGTACGAGCACAAGTCCGTACGAGGTGTCATGCTCGGAGCCAAAAGGCAAATGACAGTACTCAGGTTTTAAAGAGCGCCGGAACACGTCTCTAGCCTAGACCACTAAAATGTTTTGCATTAAGTTCCAATGCTTCCTTAGTTTAATTCAATAAATTTTTAAAGTTGATCTTGGAATTATGTCTTGGATCGAGGCCCTACCGCATGTCCATCCGACAATCTCCTATATGCGGCTATATGAGGAAAGAAATCTTTCAATTCGATGAATGCTATCTAGTTAAAGGGAAGAGTGTTAAACAATGATGCAACAAACAACAACACCGCAAAACAAATTTTTTTCCAAATTAGATGACTCTCACTATCCAAAAGTAACCCAAAACATTCGAAGATGCGAATTATACAATGTAATCTATGCAGAATCCTCTTTTTGAAAACTACGCAATTGTAATCTATGCACAATTTCCTTTTCTCTTTCAAAGAATAAGAATGCACTCAATGTTTTTCGACGAAATGAGAATCTACTTAATGCATGCTTTTAATGAAATAGAATGCACTCGAATGCGATTTTTAGCTTTCAATCATTAAACAATGTAATCTAAGTTCAATGATAAATCTCAAAAAATACTCTTCGATGCAATGTGATCTATAATACATTTTAACGAAAAGAAAACTCTAATACGAAAACTCAAAAGAACGTGAAATCTCTCCTTAATGAAAGGATGAATGTAAAAAGGATGCAAAAAAACACTAAAGAATGGAATCGCTGTTTTAAACACTTTGTAACGCAGTGCTCCTCAAAAGGCTACAGAGACATATGAGGTCAAGTACAAAAAAGGACTCTCCAAAAGCATGAGCTCAAAGCGAGGCATTCATTCTTTTACATCAAACAATCATAGAAAGCATGACTGTCGGATGAACAATGAGCAATGTAATATATGCTCATAAGTGAAAAAGTAGAGGGGAGAATGATTAAATCATACAGGAGAAAAGAGACAGGATGGAAAAGACACACTAGTGGCTTGAAAGGATTTAGATTCCCAATTTTTCACACCCCGAAATTGGCATAACTTTGGTGGTGAAACTAGCGCCAAGCGGCGTGACACTTGCTTACCGAAAACTAGCGCCAATGGCCAATTAGCGTGGGTTGCTAACTGAAAACTAGCGCCAATCGGCGCTACTGTCGAAAAATAAAAGTGCCGATGCCTATAAACGGAAAAACAAATAATTTCTCCCAACCAAGACCCGAGAATCACCACTTCAGAGACTAAAACTAAAAGATTGTAATTGATGCACATAGGAGACAAATAGAAATGGCCGTTCAACCAAATCCATCGAATGACTAAGACCTCAAAGAGTGCCAAACTCAAAGGAAACTCCCTAGTGGAGTCGCCAGAATTGTTGTGGAGGTAACCTCTCTCTTGTGGACATAGGCGATCCCACTACAGCCCTAGAGTGGGTCTGGCAATAATCGAAACCATGCAAAGCCATTGATTCCTAGTTACAAAAGATAGAATCGCGATAAAGCATCGCTTACCGTGATTCCTTCGGCGTTGTTGTCGAAGAAGAAGTTGCGCTTCCGTTCCTAGCCGGACGAGTCCACGGTCCGTGAGCTTGTCGCATCCGGATACCTCTGTACACATGCGAAGAATAAATAAAACATACAACACAATATTTCACACTTTATACCTATCGATCGCCGAGAGGAACGAATGAAATTGCATTATATCATAGACAAACACAATCATGGAACAATGGCAGAAGTCATGTGTATTAAGATGTGATAGGATGGTACAACCGCATGCTTTCCGACATCCTTTGATCTTCTTTCGATTAGGGCTCCTGAGCGGGATGTGTCTAACAAAGCTCACATCGGATTGACATAACTCTCTCTCTCACAAGGTTCTCCTTAGCTCTGCTCTTTGATTGTCACTCGGCGATAATTTCCTTCCCCAAAATTTCAAAGCTAGCTAGCGAAATGGAGAGGGCGGAGCGTGCATAGAGGGAGAAGGGAGAGGTCAGGCTCCCTATAATCTCATGGGGGAGAGTCCCATCTCTTAGGAAGGTTCCATGAGAGTGTGGAAAACCACTTCCTAACCGAGAGAGATCGCGGGAGGCAAACAACTCAACCTCATTTTGATGATCCGGCTACGAAGTTTTTAGAATCAAACTTCCACCTTCTATTGTTAAAATACATTCCTTAATAGGCTTGGTGTGGGCACAACACGGAGACGAACACCGGTAGCGTGCACTAGTGTGCATTTTCCCATCGTTGGCACGATGAACTAGCTACCCATGCCAATGCCATGCCTGCTGGATTTTTAGGGTTTCCGGAAGGAAATATTCTTTCGAGGAGAATTCTTGTCCCTATGCGGAAGAGAATGCCATCGAGGTGTTTTAAAGACATTTCTATCGTTCACGAGGTCACGGGAATAGTCCTCCAATGTACGGGACGAGGGATCGTAGGGACGGTGACAAAATGTTGTGTAACAACATCCTCCCATTGTATCGGGACCCCATTACTCACTGCTGTCTTTTCTCATGACTTCTACAAATGTATAAGTCGTTGGCCTTTAAGATTGCGCACACGCCTACTAGTTCGCCCAATGAATGTAGCATCTATTTTGAGGTTTTTCGACTCTCTGGGAGGTAGATTCAAAGCCATGAGATCTCTTTGAAATTTTTCATGAAGTTGTTGACACCTTTCTAGGGTGCAGTGCGTACATGTTTCCTCTTTCCCATGGTATATCGTAAATGTCGGCTGAGATAAGTTGTGGTGGGTAGACAACCTTCTTCTTGAATGTAGCATTCTCGCCGCGTCGTTTTTCGACGCAACATTTGGAGCATTTTCGAGCCTCGCATCAATACATATAAAATTTTGTATATTAGAAAAAAACACATGTAAACAAATTTTTGCAAATTGAATGATATTGAAATTGATGGTAACCCCGATGTGGCTGAAAAACTGCTTGCTCTTCCCCACCTTGAAACCGTTTGAGAACCAGAACAACCGAAGCCGAGAACCCGAAGACTCCTGACCCGATTGATTGGCCTCCGAATAAATATCACCGCCTTCACGCAACCTCGCTACCACTTATTGATGGCTCTCTAAAGGCGATTTGAACCACCCTCACCAACCTCTCGAGAGGAGAGAGAAGCTTCATAAACAAATACAAAATTATAATCAATTGAAAAATACATTCATACATATAAATACACACGTACATATTCATTGATTAAATTGTGTTCAAACCATACCAAGACCGGTTGAACCATGGGCATGCTCCATGGATGGAGTAGAGACCCTTCTTCTCTTATTAGCTCCTAAAAAATAAAAAGACGAAACTGTTAACAACTAATTTAACTACCAAAGTTGATAAAAAATCAATTCCATATGTATACACATGTATGGAGATTTAATATTATATTTAAATACCATGAACATCCATTGATCCCTAATCTCTCGTAGAGATATGGGATGCTGTTGATATTATTTTGTCGTTCATCCTCCGTGATATATATATCTATGGTGGACATTTACAATTAATTTTTTAAATGAGTGATTTAAAAATAAATTCAAAATAAATTTCAGAAAATTAATGTAATTTAGTGTACACAAATAATGTAAAACACTAACTTTCAAAAGCACTAATTGATGTGTGAAACTCAATTTAATCAAAAACATTTATAGAAAATGATAAGTTCACCAAATTGTGTTTTACATGGTGGGAGCACACTTCAGGTATAAAATTGGAAAAAACACATCGTCATTAAAAAAGAAGTGAAACTCCATTTAAACAAAAATTTGTTGAAAGCTCCCGCGATTTTAATTTCTATAAAAATGTGAAGTTCACCACTTGTTGCGCAAATGTGAAGTTCACCAAGTTGCGCTTTTGCATGGTGTGGTGGGAGCACACTTGGTATATAATTGAAAAAGCACATGGTGCATTAAAAAAGATACATTTATAAGTACACAACACACACATATCCAAGACTATGTTTACAATGTCGAATCAATAAACTTTGAAGGAGAGCGTGCTCAACTCTCATTCATCTTTGAAGATGAATCTTGAATTTTTCGAAGAAGAGCGTGCTCAAAACTAATTCATCTTTGAGAGATGAATCTTGAATTTTTGAAGAAGGGTGTTTTCAAAATTAATTCATCTTTGAGAGATGAATCTTGCATTGGCATTTCCCGTATAATTCTAATTCATCTACTAATTCATATTTATAGATGAATCTCGAATTTTCATTGCCCCACGCAATAGATCAACGTACATATTATTCACATTTGTACAATGCCTTATTCTAAAAGAAATTGAAATTGGCTAACAATATTGTTTGTTATTCCATGCAGTTCTTTTAGCCTCCTCCTGTAACTTGGTACATGCCATTCATCCGGGTTGCACACAAGTTTAGAATTGGTGAAAACTACAATTCCATTTGATCCATACTCCATTGTTGTTCCCAAGCCTTCTATCAATCCAATATAATATGCCTCATTGTTTGTTTTTCTTCCTAGTATATTCATTTTTCCTTTGGACGACTTTGCTAATCGCAATATTGGAAAGCACATATGTAATCACGCGTTTCCTTGGATTGGGATAGCAAGAAAATTCTATGCATAATTTCCATTTTTCAACCATATTTAATGGTTTTTCTTATCCCTAAAAAGAAAAAAATTCAATAAAAATATATATTAAATTGACATTTATTGCAAATGCATGGGAGAAATGAAAAAAAATCTATTTAGATCTATTGTAGATTGATCGTAGGGGCATTTACTAGATATGTCACCTTTCATAAAAATATGAGATCCGAGGCTACCCCGGCCCTTCTAGTACTCGCCTATAGAACTTGTAGAAGTTAACACTACCAGTCCCAATTATACCCTATGAAGGGTGTAGAGGACCCGTGGAATCACTCACACTACTTTACGTAGACATAAGGGCGTATAAGAATGTATTTGTTTTAAATTAAATATTTTTCATAATTTTAAATTAATAATCTATTTGAAATAATTTGCTTTAATATGTTTTTTCTCAAAATGTGATACACCCCATTAAAATGGGAGATATATCAAAAATGATTCCTATGGTGTAATAAAATATAGATGCATAAATCCAATGAACATAGGTTTGAGATATAAAAGTCCAAAATGGAAGAGTTGTTTGTGAACAAATATCAATGCCACTATGGATATAGATGCCACTATGGATATAGATCTACTTCATTAAAAGGGATTTTTTTCTAGAAGGATGTCCACTAAGTTGGAAAGAAGGGAAAATATCACAATTATATGTTAATGCATGTGTTTTACATTGAATACTTTTCATTTTATTAAAAATCTATTTGAAACATTAAACTATATATAAGGTTAGAACCTAGATGTTTTGTATCAAATTACTTTTGGTTTCAATGGAAAATTTTTATGGCTAATGTGTTTTTTCTCACAATTATATGTTAATGCATGTGTTTTACATTGAATATTTTTCATTTTATTAAAATCCATTTGAAACATTAAACTATACATGAGGTTAAAACCTAGATGTTTTGTATCAAATTACTTTTTGGTTTCAATGGAAAACCTTTATGGCTAATGTGTTTTTTCTCGAAATATGATACACCCCATTAAAATGGGAGATATATCGAATGAGTCCTATGTGGTGTAATAAAATAGTTTCAAGTAGTTTAAAAATATAGATGCATAAATTCAATGAGCATAGTTTTGAGATATAAATTCAATGAGCATTTAAATATAGTTTTGGGATATTTCTAGAAGGATGGACTTAACTTGGAAAGAATGGAAAATATCACAAATATATGTTAATGTGCATGTGTTTTACATTGAATATTTCTCATTTTGTTAGGAATCTATTTTCAAAATATTTAAAACTATATACTTGGTTAAAACCTATGTTTTGTATCAAATTACTTTTTGTTTCTAAATACTATATACATGTTGAATATAAAATGTTTTCTCTCTCACATTGTTTGAGACCATGGATATGAAAACGAAAAAACTTCTAATTAGATCTATTCTAGAGATTGATCCGTAGGGGCATTTACTCTTAGGCTAAAACCTATGTTTTGTATCAAATGCTCTTGGTTTCAATGAGAAATTTTTATGGCTAATTTGTGTTTTACATGTTGAATATAAAAGGTTTTTTCTCTCTCTCATTGTTTGAGACCATGGATATGAAAATTAAAAACTTCTATTTAGATATATTCTAGAGATATGGCTAATTTGTGTTTTACATGTTGAATATAAAAGGTTTTTTTCTCTCTCTCAATGTTTAAGACCATAGATATGAAAATGAAAAACTTCTATTTAAAACTATTCCGCAGATTGACTCGTAGGGGCATTTACTCTTAGGTTAAAACCTATGTTTTATATCAAATCACTTTTGGTTTCAATGGGAAAACTTGTATGGCTAATTTGTGTTTTACATGTTGAATATAAAAGGTTTTTTTTCTCTCTTATTGTTTGAGACCATGGATATGAAAAAATGAAAAACTTCTATTTAGATCTATTCTAGATATGGCTAATTTTTGTTTTACATACATTGAATATAAAAGGTTTTTTCTCTCTCATTGTTTGAGACCATGGATATGAAATTGAAAAACTTCTATTTAAAACTATTCCAAAGATTGACTCGTAGGGGGAATTTACTAAGGTTAAAACCTATGTTTTGTATCAAATCACTTTTGGTTTCAATGGGAAACTTTTATGGCTAATTTGTGTTTTACATATTCAATATAAAAGGTTTTTTTCTCTCTCTCATTGTTTGAGACCGAGGATATGAAAATGAAAACTTCTATTTAGATCTATTCTAGAGATTGACTTTAGGGGCATTTCTCGGACATGTCACCTTTCATAAAAGATGAGATCCAGCAGGCTACTGCCCTTTATAGACTTTGCCTATAGAACTCATAGAAGTTAACACTACTGTCCCAACTATACCCTATGAAGGGTGTAGAGGACCCGTGGAATCACTCAAAACTACTTTACATAGACATAATGGTGTATAAGAATGCATAAGGATGCATGTGTTTTACATTGAATATTTTTTCATTTTCTTAAGAATCTATTTTCAAAACAATTAACTATATACTTGGTTAAAATCTATATGTTTTGTATCAAATTACTTTTTGCCTCTTAACACTATGTTTTTTACATTGAATATTTTTTCATTTTATTAAAAATCTAATTGAAACAATTAAACTATATAAGGTTAAAACCTATGTTTTGTATCAAATCTGGTTTTGGTTTCAATGGGAAACTTTTAGGGCTAATTTTTGTTCTACACGTTGAATATAAAAGGTTTTTTCTCTCTCATTGTTTGAGACCATGGATATGAAAATGAAAAAACTTCTATTTAGATCTATTCCGAGAGATATGGCTAATTTGTGTTTTATATGTTGAATATAAAAGGTTTTTCTCTCTCGATTGTTTGAGACCATGGATATGAAAATGAAAAAAATTCTATTTAGATCTATTCCGCAGATTGAATGTAGGGGCATTTACTCTTAGGTTAAAACCCATGTTTTGTATCAAATCACTTTTGGTTTCAGATATATCTCGGGATCTTCCGTGTATGTGGATTATATTATGTTTAGAATCAATAAAATCATCTAGTAAAATATAGTAAAATATTTTGGTGAAGAGATGAAATTTGAATTCGAGATGTGAATGATTAGAGAACTTATCTTTTACCTAGGGCTACAAGCCATAAATTATAAAAATTCAATAGGCATATCCATTAGTCAATATAAATACCTATAGAGATATGTTGAAAAGTTTGAAATGGAATACTATAAACCTAAGTGAATCTCCATATCAATTGGATGGAAGTTGTGTGCAGATGATGGATGATGAATGACCTAAGTGAATCTCGCATATCAATTGGATGCAAGTTATGTGCAGATGATGGATGATGAATGAGGTGATGTTGATCATAACCTTTACATCTATATGATAGGAAGCTTGATATACATAAAAAGGTTTAGACTAGATAGAATTTTGGAATTTATATTAGTTGGAATATTTCAATCAACATCTAAATAGAGTCTTATATTACCAACAAGAATATATTAAGATACTTGAAAGAGACTACAAACAATGGACTATAGTACCCAAAAGGTGAGAAATTTACATTGACAACATAGAGAGATTCAACTAGGCTTGTGTGGATGACATGAAAAGTACTAGTGGACAATGTATAATTCTACTTAGAAGAGTCTTTGGTTGCATGCTTAAGCAAGAAATATTCATTACTTGGACAATGTATAATTCTACTTAGAAGAGTCTTTGGTTGCATGGTTAAGCAAGAAAGAGTCATTACTTTCTCTATCTAAAGTAGAAGTGGTTCATACATAGTAGTGCACTTTCTTTTGGCAGACAAGTGTTTTGGATGAAATGGGCTCTACAAGATATTAAGGTAAATTTTAGTGAACCTATATCTATGAAGTGTTTCAATAAAAGTGTAACAATAATTTAAAAATAAAATATTCTACTTCATTCAATCACTAAACATATCATCATAAAGTACCACTTCCTCACACAACAATTCTTTGAGAAAAATAGTGAAGATGGAATACATACCCACAAAGCTTCTTGTTAGAGAACCATTTGAATATGTGAGAAACAAATTAGGGATAGTTCTTGTAAATTATTGTCACTTATTTGACTTCAAAAAGAAGAGCCTAGAATATTATAGAGAATATGAAATTGAGTGCAATATCTATGTGGGAGAGTACACGATATCTAAGGGGAGAAAGGAAGGATTAAAAAGAGTAACAAGAAGCATATTATTGTGTCAATAATTTGAAGTAGTCAATAATCATAACAAAGGACCATCATCAAAGAAGCATATGATTGTGGCCAATAATTTGAAGTATTCAAGAAGCATAATAAAGGACCCTCATCAAATTGTAAGATCAAGTAGTCTTCTTCATGAAGAAGCAAAATTAACTAGGTTCATCATTTAAAGGTTCATTTTTTAATGAAAATATTTATGAAAAAAAAGTACATATGTATATATAATTTATATAAACATGTAAATAAATATTCTCAAATGTACACAAACGAGTATTATAAATTTTCAGTATCTAATTAATAGATGTTGAATATGAGTCTAGCTCATTCTTTATTGGCATTATCATAGATTTCTCCAAAGCTCCTCCCGAATCTAAAAATGAATATGGAATGAATCATTGTACATTATGATAAATCTTGTATTTAAATGACATTTGATCTATGAATAATATGGAATGAATCATTGTACATGATGATAGATCTTGTATTGAAATGACATTTGATCTATGAATAAAAAAGAAAATGGGATCTCTTCATATATATGTGTGTGTGAGAGAGAAATAAAAAGCAAAGGTAATTCCACCAAGCCGAAAGGAGCATGTCCTAATACATTATTATGTTTGGTTTCTAGAAGAATTAATCATGAAGAGTCATGAGATCCACATTTCCACCATACTATTTGCAAGTTCCGTATGAATATATGTAGTCTAATAATCAGCCTATGATATTTGTGTAAATATGAAAATGGTTCTATGATATCGAGGCCAACATGGGATCAAACTACAATGTTACATTTCATTCCGTTACTACTATTCCTATAAATCCTTTAGCTTTGTATTATGAAAGAAATTTTATATATGTTATGCTATATTTGAATGCTAGATTTAAATGCATACAAATGGTGAATGGTTAAAGTATTAAAGTAGAAATTGGTTGTAGGTATTATAAAAGATAAAATTCATTTAGTAGTAAGAAGAATTAACATCACATTCTTCATATCTCTCCAAGAGGACTATATTTATCACAATGTTTTGATTATATCATGAAGATAATAATAAAAAAAGACATTTGGAAAATGAAAATAAAGATATAAATGCATATGGCAAATCAATAAGGTAGTGCATAAATTCAAGCAAACAATGAAACAAAGCTCGTAGAAATACTAATATTGCGAGGGAATTTCATACATGCAATAAAAAAAACAAGAAAAATAGGGAAACAAAAAAATTTCACCATGAAATATCATTGAAAGAGACACCACTAGTACTGATATATTAAATATCTTCATACATTGAACTACTACAAATGGAAATGAAGAAACAAACATCAATAGACTCTAAATGGCCTTTCATACAATTATTTTTTTGATAGAACCCTCCAAGACTAAGACTAATGCCTTACATGATGAAGTTTTTCACATACATCCAAAAACAATAAAAAACAATTTATGTTCTAAAGAGAAAGAAAGAACCAAAAAATATGTATCTATCTACAAAAAATTCCCTAGAATAGAAGGCAAAGAATGGGTGCTAAGTATGAGGTGACATAATGTAACTTTAAGAATAGAGTTATAATTCTTTACTCTATAGAATTGATAGGTACGAGAGATAGCTGGAGATAGAAAGGAAAATAAAAACAAAGTTGATAATGAATAGTGTCAAGAAATCTCGGCAGCTCAAGCCTCACAGAATTTTCGAAGCAGCGAGACCTTGAAGAGAATGATTTTACCGGGGCCATTTTCGAAGGAAAGTTTTATGCTCCCTAAGAGTTTAAGGCCTTGGAAACCATGCCTACAAGGGCATAAATCTATGCCAAGATCTTGGGCTCACCGCGAGTCCCTGCGAGTAGGACTTATCGCAGTACCCTTCGATGCTCCTACAAGGGATTTAGTGTTTTTCATTGAAGGCTTATGTTCATAAGCTAGAGGAAGAATCTAGAAATGAAAGTAATTCATAGATGTTACTAATGGGTGAACCAGGTCCCTTTTCCTTTCAAGTTGTAAGTACCATAAATTTTATTTTGGTCCATGAAACTAAAGTAATGTATAAATTTTGTATTTTTAATTGATAAAAGTTTAAAATGTTAATATCAAAATTATGTTCTATGACTTGACATTGTACACCACGAAACCCAATGAGTGAGATGCCTGGGATAAAGTGATGAGCAAGAAGAGTGGTCGAGGGCGGACACAAAGATCGAGTAAAAAATAATAATAGAGCAAGTTCATGAGGAAAACCAACGATAATACATTTAACCACGATTATTTTATGTCTTATAAAAGATAAAATTCATTTGCAGTAAGAAGAATTAAAATCACATTCTTCATATCTCTCCAAGAGGACTATATTTATCACAATGTTTTGAGTATATCATGAAGATAATAAAAAAAAGACATTTGGAAAAGCAAAATAAAGATCTAAATGCATATGACAAATCAATAAGCTAGTGCATAAATTCAAAAAATACCAAAATTGATAGCCTAACAATAACTCGCACTAATCTTAATAAATCTTATAATACATATTAAATACGACGACCTACAACAACGATAACCGCAGCTAGTAATAATGATAAACAATGCCCCTCAAGCAAGCTAGTAGAAAGGGACGAGAGACCAAAGGTTGACAACCAAGAAAAAACAAGGGGATGGAATGGAGCAGCAGAAAGAAGATTCAGCTTCTTAATATGTGGAACTCAATCTATTTCGTCCCGCGGTCAATGTGTCGATCAATAAGCTCTACGACTATCACTGCATTTCAGATATCTGTAAGGCTATGACTATTGCTTATATATATTTAATAATAATAAATATATCTTCACTTTCAAAATGTTAATTTTAAATTTACAACCATTCTAAATAAGGTGTCTTTTTCACTTTCAAAATGTCGAGTAAATTCTCTCTTAATTTTCCATGCCATCAAAGCAATCAAAGCAATCTCTCTTAATCGCATTGGCAAACACCTCATCTAATTAGTTTCATGGTTTTATATTACGAATAAAATCAATCTCTTTCATCCATGTGACACCACCAATGCTACCTATAATGTCAATTCAATGTACTAAATCGATTTCATGTCTGCACAGCTAATGGTGTTAATTTAAACGAAGTAGACAGGTGACAACGAAAGAACTTATTGTGTATTGAATATAAACATGCTTAACAAGTAGGCACAAACATCGGCAAAAAATAATAATAGATCGAGTTCATGAGGCTTACTTGGAAATTCGCTCGGCGCAACTCCCGACGAGCAATTCGCGGGCGCCAAATCAACAACGAGAGTAGTAGCAGCGCCTACGTGAAAAATCGTAACAAAAACCCGCGAAAAACACAAAATGCGAACATAAACGTGTTGGGTGTGGAGCCCCGATTATCTTGTTTACTTTGTATCACGAGCATTGGACCCCCAGTATCTTAAAAAGGGGCAGCAACGCTGCCCGAAATTTTAATCGTTGCCGTGGGGGGGTCCAGGGGAGCGGCGCTCGTGAGCCCCCCTAGGGGCGTGGGTCAGCGCGCCCGGCTAAAAACAGATGTAAAATTGCCTTGTAAAAGTATAGTAATTTCTAGTCAATGCGGCCGTTCATTAGGCAAATGATCCGACGATGAGAAGTTATGTTTAGATTAGGGTTTTTTGCCCCTAGAAGGCAACCCCCTTGTATATATGAGGGCATTGTATTGCCGCTTTGTGCATCAGAGTGTATTCTGGAGCGAGAAACGAGAGGGAGACCGAGAGAGAGAACAGAGGATATTACAACGGATCCGTCGTAGGTTTTGTCTCTTTATTTTTCTGCTGGATAATAGAAAGGAAGGACCCAGTCGTTCGGGTGGTGGACGTAGCCCAAACTCGGGTGAACCACGTATATCCGTGTCTCTCTGGTTTTATGTGTTTTGTGTGCTTGTATTTTTCCGCATATTTTATGTGTTTCATTGCTCTGTAATATTTAATTTTCTAACAACTCGGTATCGAGCCGAAGGTATATTTGGTCGATAAAATCGCGAGGAAAAAAAGGGTTCCCGGTTCGAGTGGGAGCAATGGCGAACGATGGTAAGTTTAGGGTCGAGAAATTTAACGCCAAAACTTTGCGTTGTGGAAGATGCAGATGGAAGATTATCTCAGTATCGTAAAGATCTATACCTACCATTGAACGGAAAAAACAAAGAAGTCGCGACCATGACGATGACGCGGAACGGAACATTCTCGATAGAAAGGCACTCGAACAAGTATGGTTGTGTCTTGCAAGCATCGATCGCCTTCAATATTTTGAAGGAAACAACAACATAGGGTTTGATGCGAGACGTTGGAAAAATTTTATGAAAAGCCCTCGACCTCAAACAAGGTATTTCTTATGAAACGACTATTTAATATGAAGATGTCGAAGGTGGATCCATGGCTAGACCATTTAAATGAATTTAATACGATACTGCTCGGGCCTAAGTTACGTAGGGGTAAACTTTGATGATGAAGTTAGAGCTCTGTTATTCTTGTGCTCATTGCCGAGAGTTGGAATGGTTTAGTAATGGCCATTAGTAACTCTGTCTCCGGATCTAGTACTTTAAAGTTTGATGATGTTGTTGGTGCTATCCTTAGCGAGGAAATGCGATGGAAAAAGCTACTGTGAGACATCGGGTAATGCTTTGAGTGCGAGTTTAGGGGAAGAAAAAATGGAAAGAGGAAAGAGCTCTGGGATATCGCAGAGTAAATCAAGGAAAGGCGGATCCAAGTCTAGATCAGGGGATAGTGTGCTTTGGAATTGCGGAAAGAAAGGACACCTAAAGAAAAGACTGTAGATCTCGGAAGGGAAAAGAAGGAGACACACAACAAGAAAACAATCATGAAGCAAATGTGACAGGTGATGTGTTACAAGATGCTTTGATTCTTTCTTTCGAAAATGTTACCCGATTCTTGGGTTGTAGATTCGTGGGCTTCATTCCATGCCACACTCGATAAGAAATATTTTCATGACTAGGTTCAAGGAGATTTTTGGACAAGTTCGTTTGGGTGATGATAAACACCGTGAAATTGTTGGAATGGGTAAAGTTCTTGTAAAACAACAAAATGGAAACCAATGGCTACTAAAGGAGGTAAGGCATGTTCCGGATCCGAAGAAAAATCTGATTTCAACAGTAGCGAGTTAGGCGTTGAAGGTTGTGTGACAACTTTCACTGAGATAAAACTTGAAAGGTCACCAAAGGAGCCCCGGTAATAGCAAAAGGCGAAAAGGTTGGTACATTGTATTTATGCAATGGTATTTCTAACTTTGTTAATGCTTTAACTTCCAAAGGAGCGAGATGCGACATTATGGCATCATAGGCTCGGACACATGAGTGAGAAGGGAATAAAGATTCTTCACTCAAGAAATTTGTTTCGTGTTTTAAGAATGTTGATTTGGATTTACGTGAGAATTGCATTTATGGAAAATAGAAGAGAGTCGATTTCTAGAGCTGGGGAAAGAAAAGAAGAGCAAAAAATTGGAGCTTGTGCATACGGATGTATGGGGACACTGCTCGAGTATCATCTCTCGGTGGCTCTCGTTATTATGTTACTTTTATTGATGATGCAACTAGAAAAACATGGATTTATTGTATTCAAAAATAAATCGATGTATTTGATACTTTCAAGAAATGGAAAGCTTTGGTTGAGATTGAGACAGGAAATAAGTTGAAGTGTCTCGGATCGGACAATGGAGGTGAATATTGCAAGCAAAGAGTTTGATAGGTACTGTTCACGAGCATGGAATTCGTAGAGAGAAGACAGTTCCAAGAACACCACAAGAAAATGGTGAGTCGTAAAGGATGAACAGAACAATCATGGAGCGTGCAAGGTGCATGATATTGCATGCTTGGATTGCCTTTACAATTTTGAGGGCAGATGTTTGTAGATACTACTCGTTTATCTAATAAACAGAGGGCCTTCAAGTTCCTTGGATGGTGGTATTCCGGAGGAAGCATGGACGAGGGTAAAAAGGTAAACTACTATTTTTTTAAAGCCTTTTGGTTGTGAGGCCTTTGTCCATATTAATAAAGAAAACAGTAACAAAGCTTGAGACAAAATCAAAGAAATGTACCTTTATTGGATATGGTGCTAATGATTTTGGTTATCGCTTATATGATTATGAAAATCACAAAATCATTAGGAGTAGAGACGTAATATTCAATGAAAAGGTCTTGTATAAGAATGAGCTGCAGGGAAAAGAAACAGAAAAAGAAAGCAAGGAATACACGGTTCTTGATGAGATAACTGAAAAAGTAAAGGTGCTCGAAAATAATAATAATCAACAACCACGACGAGTAGCAACCACCACAACAAAGACGAAAGGGCACCTCAAACACACGAAAGTGGTGTTAGAAGATCTACTAGGATAAGTAGACCCCCCGAACGATACTCTCATTCATTATATTATTTATTGTTGATCGATTCAGTGAACTCCGAATGTTATGAAGAAGCAATGCGAAAGTTGAAATTAGGAAGAAGTGGGAGCTAGCCATGGAAGAAGAGATGGACTCCTTAATGCATAACCCGGACTTGGGACTTAGTCGGGTTGCTGCAGGGTAAAACTACATTGCGAGAATAAATGGGTTTACGAGTCGAAGGAAGAAGATGGAGGAAAACGAGAGGTACAAAGCTAGACTTGTGGTGAAGGGATTTGCACTGAAGAAAGGTATTGATTTTGATGAAATATTTTCTCCTATTGTTAAAATGAATTCAATCGAACTATTTTAAGTCTTGTAGCAACGAAAGATTTAAATCTTGAACAGTTAGATGTAAAGACAACATTTCTCCATGGAGATTTGGAGGAAGAGATATACATGCAAAGCAACCATAAGGATATGAGGTAAAAGGAAAAGAAAAAATTGGTGTGCGAGTTAAAGAAGAGCTTGTATGGCTTAAAACAAAGCCCCAAGGCAAGTGGTATCTAAAATTTGACAGTTTATGTCCGAACAAGGTTATACTAGATGTCACTTTGATCATTGTGTTTATCCGAAAAGGCAAAATGATGGCAGCTATATTATACTCGTTATTGTATGTAGATGACATGCTCGTTGCGGGTGGTCTAACATGCGGGGAAATAAATGTGCTCAAAAGAAAATTGGCAAGTTCATTTGCAATGAAGGATTTGGGAGCTGCAAAACAAATCCTTGGTATGAGGATAACTAGAGACAGGAAAAATCGCAAATTAACACTATCTCGGAATGAGTACATAGAAAAGGTGTTGAAAAGATTTAATATGCGAATGCAAAACCAGTTAGTACACCTTTTGCTAGCCATTTCAAACTTAGTAAGGAGATGTGCCCAAAGACCCAAGAAGACATGGATTATATGTCTAAAGTTCCATATGCATTAACAAAGTTGGAAGTTTAATGTATGCAATGGATCGCACAAGGCCCTGATATTGCACATGCGATGGGAGTTGTAAGCGGGTATATGAACAATCCAGGGAAAAGAACATTGGATGGTAGTAAAATGGATTCTCGGATATTTGAGAGGTACCATAAATAAAGCATTATGCTTTGGTGGTTCAAACATTTCTCTACGAGGGATATGTTGATGCGAGATATGGCGGTGACAGAGATAATAGGAGGAGCACTACAGGGATATGTATTTACCTGTAGGTGGAATGGTCATCGATTGGGTTTCAAAAATCCAAAGTGTTGTTGCACTTTCAACAACGAAAGTTTGAAGTATGTTGTCGCTACGCAGAGGCTAGTAAAGAAATGATTTGGTTACAAAGGTTTATGGATGAATTGGGTAAGAAGCATGATATGGGCACACTATACGGTGATAGCCAAAGTGCTATTCATCTTGCAAAGAACTCAACATTTCATTCCAGGGACTAAACACATACATCTCAAGTACCATTTCATACGGTCGGTATTGGAAGATGGAGAGTTGAAGCCGGAAAAGATACACACTAGCCGAATCCTGCTGAGATATGCTAACAAAAGTTGTAACCCAGGGGAGAAACCGAGAACATGCTCGCTTTCAATTGGTCTTCAAGGATGACGATGAAGATGAGAAACGACCCAGATCTCCAAAGAGGAGTCATTGTCCCGACAAATGAAGCAGCGATGGAGTTGCTACAATCGAGTCTCCAAGTGGGAGATTGTTGGGTGTGGAGCTCGATTATCTTGTCTACTTTGTATCACATCATTGGACCCTCGTACCTTAAAAGGGATTTTTTTCCCTAGAAGGTAACCCCCTTGTATATATGAGGGCATTGTATTGCTGTGTGTATCAGAGTGTATTCTCGGAGCGAGAAACGAGAGAGGGAGACCGAGAGAGAGAACAGAGGATATTACAACGGACTGCTTGTAGGTTTTGTCTCTTCATTTTTGCTGGACAATAGAAAGGAAGGACTGCGGCGTTCGGGGGTGGACGTAGCCCAAACTGGGTGAACCACGTATATCTGTGTCTCTCTGGTTTTATGTGTTTTGTGTGCTTGTATTTTCCGCATATTTTATGTGTTTCATTGCTCTGTAATATTTAATTTTCTAACAAAACGAAAATCAGAGCAGAAACCCACGAAAAACAGAATATGCGAACAGAGACGTGCAAAAATGAGAACAGTTCGCGGGTGATATATTTATAAAATATGAGTTCGGCCGAACTAAAGTTCAGCCGAACTATTGTTGCCGGTTTTCCCATCTCTAGCCAAAAATCTGTTTGTCCACGCCGATCGAGTACGTTGTCAATCTAAACGACGCAAACGAGTTCGTACGAACTATTGTCTTTCGAACTATTAAAGAAAAATGTTTTCCACGCCCGATTCTCACAAAAGTGTAACCCAACTTCACATTTTCACCCTACAACATTAAAGTAAAACATAGAGTTAATTGTAACTATAATGTAGATCATGTAATGTAGAGAAGGGGATGTATGTCCCCACTAGGGTGGTCTCTTGTTCGGTTCGTTTTCTAAAAGGGGTTCTTATCATTTTTAGATTATTAATAATAATAATGGTGATAGTTTGGTGTTGTTTCTTTTGAGAAAAAATGTTTTTTAATTTAGAATTATTTAGAATCAAGTTGAATCTAGATTGATATTATAATAATGGTGTTGGTTTGGTATTGTTTTTTAAAACAAATATTTAAAAAATAAATAAATAAATAAAATGTTAAAATTATTTTAAAATAATAAAATAGAATTAATATAGTTTTAATTTTTTTCTTGAGTATATCTCGCTAATATAATATGTTTGGTTATTATTTTTTAAAAAACCACAATTAAAAAAAACATCCAACTATATTTTAAAAAAAAATTGTTAAATTATTTATTTAAAAATAATTTATATCGAATTGTGTTAGGATCATTAAATGTAGAGAAGTGATGATGTCTAAAGTCATCATTACTTAGATCACACTAGCTCGAAAGGATACATATACTTGGAATTACGTTGTTTTTATATTTTCTCTATTATTTATAGTATGGATTCTCACAATCTTGGAGGTTGAAACCACCAATAAGTCAAATTTACCCAAACCACCATAATTAATTACATCTCCAATTTTACATCTATACAACCAATATTTTGCTCTTTTTCACTATTATTTACATTCTCCATATACACACAATCTCTCATTAACACAAGCTCCGTGCACTTTTACCACAACCAACCTAACATCTTCTGCAATATTTTCTGAAAACACACATTTAGACAGTGCCACAACACGTTGAATCCACCCAGATTGAATTTTCACACGCCCTCATGACGGCTATCGCTTTAGCTGCTCCACTCTACGCTGGCTGCCCAACTCCTTCCACGACTGTCTTACATAAGCTGATCATGTGACGTTAAATTAAAAGAAAAACAAATCATCCAAATTTGTCCAACAATTTTACATTTTAACTATACTTTAATACTTTTTTAACATTACCTTTAACTTTCCATTTATATTTTTTAATTAAACATGCAACTTTATCTTTATTAACTTATATATATCTTAATTTTTTTTATTAAATTTAATTTTAACTTAAATTTAATTTTTGCAATATCTATTTATATAAATTGTACATTAAAATTTCTTACTAAACTTTATTTTTTATTTTTCGTTATTTCATATCATACAACATGATTTTTTTTCCCCTCTCTTATCATATGGGATGATAACTCATCATCATATGGGACGACATCTCATCATCTTATAATTGAAGTTTCTCTTTAATTTATGTTAAAGCTTTTGGACATATTTTTTTTCCCACACTCTCCTCTCATATGGGAGGACAACTCATTATCTTATAATGGAAGCTTCTCTTTAATTTATTTTTTAAGCTTGCATTTTTTTAACCAATTATTTTTTAATTTGATTAAATTATTCATATTTATTTTTTTAATTTTTTAATTTTATATAATTTATTTTTTAAATTTAAATTTATTTTTATTCTTTCTTAATATAAATTAAATAATTTAATAGCCATCAATCTATATTAAATATTAAAAGCAGTTATTTTAATATAAATTTTAAGTTAAAAAAAATAATAACCATGTAACAAGATATTTAACTATGGAGATTCAATTGTAAATATGCTTTGTTACAATATAATAGACTAATACTCGTAGTGTCCCTTATTAGTGAGATAGCTTTGATGACACTTAGAGATGGTGATTTTGATATAATATTATGTATGAAAGACTTATGTACATGCTTATATGCTATGACCTGGTTTGGGTCACTTGGTTGTTGTGTGCTTATGATAATATCTATGGTTGCGTGCACAAGGATTGATTTTCGTTAAGAGAATATTAGCGATGTTTTCTCTTTTGGTATCCTATTTTGGACATAGGTGTATGACGTGAATGGTGATTTAGAATTGAGACACGAGATCCATGGACGATTATGGTTATGTGGAACATATGGTTAATTATGATTTATGGATGATACATGATTTGTATGATTATATGTGCATAATCTCGTACTAAGCATGATGTGGTAGTGGACTTGGTCATTGCCAACAGGGGGATGCTCAAGTTATAAATGACTCATGGGAAGTCATTTCTCCAAAACCAAAATCACTGTGGAAGTCATGCACAATATTTGGTAAAATTTGAATAAGTTAATTATGAAATTCATTTGATTGATTTGATCATTGAGATTGTGATGTGTGCGAGGTCTTGGAAGAAGACCTTACCAACGAACCATCGGATGGGTATAAGCTCACAATCGGTACCTTAAGGTGAAACGCGTAGTTTCAAAGCGAGAATAGATGAGAAGCCATGGAAATTAGGCGCGGAGTCCTAAATCCATGAAATATAAAGACGTGGAGTCTTGGATATATGATAAAAGGATTAGGGACGCGGAGTCCTAAATCCATGAAATATAAAGAAGCGGAGTCTTGAATCTATAATGAAATGTTTGGGGGCACGGAGTCCCGAATATTTAAAAAAAAAGATCAAGGTGTGGAATCTTGGATCTTTAGAGTAGATCGAGGCGCGGAGTCCTCAATCTACTAAGGCACAAAGATGCATACAATAAGGGTGCGGAATCCCTATTATCCGGAAGAAAAATACCACTCATGGGCAACTCGTAGATGAATTTCCTTAATAATCTAATTCCTAACAATTTTGGAGTGACTTTCTAAAAATAGAAATTCATGTCTACCATTTCAAGTACGACTTTCCAAAAATAGTAAATCACCTCCAATCATTGGGTAAACAAGTATACTTGAAGGAAAATCACTTAAATTATGATTAATCAATTATAATAGTTCAATCTCGACTTAATCCTCAATATTATTAATATTATTAATATTATTATTATCTTTTATGAGACTATAATATTATTATTAAAAGGAAATTATATCTCCTCAATCACTTCACTCTCCTTCATGACTCTCATGGCTCTATGTAACTCTCTCTATTTTAAATATTACATTACACTCTCTTTTATGCACTCATCAAGGAATGGCATATTCCTCTTACACTCATTAAATATATGTCATAAAATATTCCTACACTCATTAAATATGTGTCATAAAATATTCCTCTTACACTCACTTTAATGCATATGTTACACTCTCCTTAAATAAGGCATGCATACCTCTCCTTAACGGCATAAGTTACACTCCTCTAAAAGGAATACAATGCATGCATATTAATCCTCCTTTATGACATGAATTTGTTGCTCCTCCTATATATGAGTCTCATGTATTCTCATTTGGGGGGAGAAGGGGGTAATGCCAAGAGTGGAAGAGACTTGAGGAATATTGTGAAAGAGAGAGATATGAAGAGTATTCAATTACTTCCAAAAAAAAAATCTGAATTTCTTACTAATCTACTAAGTATCTATTGAGGTTGAACATGAGTGGTATTTAGAGAAAGTGAAAACTATCTTCATGAGTTTTCCTTGCATCTCTCTCTCTATTCTTTGTATTTTGGTATCTGGTTGTGAGCTTTTACAGCTCGGGGGTTCTAGGGGGAGGAGTTCTCCCTAGATATGGTTGGGTGGAAAACCGGATGGTTCAAATGAGTTGGTTAAGGAATCGAAGGTGGATTATATTCTCAACGATTGGAGCTGAATATCTCTTTAGCATTTGAAAAAGGAAAGCCAAATATTATTGAAGGTAATTGCAATAAATTTATTCCAAAGGACTTGGGTAAGTATTTCATGATTTATGGTTTTGTTTCAAATAATCAATAGATGCATGTTTTATAAATGATTTGAGGATAGTTTGCAAAGTGTTTGACAATATCTCGTGAATGAGTAATGTTATAAATTTATTTATGCACGAATAAGTGCTAACTTGCGAAGGAAGAAAATGGACATGTACCCAAAATATGCTTGGAGGAATTACATAATCAACCCTTAAAAGAAAATGCAAAAATAATGGCAACTAAAGTATAGTTTGGAAGATCAAATGCTTGAGGTAAGTTGGAGATAAATTTTAGTTATGGCTTATGTTTCATATTCTTCAATGTTTTGTTATTCAAGTTGTTGTAATAGTACTATCAGAATTTTGATAGAAAGCCTTAATGGCTGTAGCATTCAGGGCTTCCATGTGTTTTTAAATTGTAGCAATTGGTGCAAAATGCCGTCACTCATGTCAAATGAATTAGCTTGTGGGTGGTAAAATGTTTCAAGAACTCATATGGTGGATTTAGAAATGTGTGATTTCAATGAGCATATATTAGTAACATAACTCTGGGTTGTTTTTCCTCATGTAGAGGTGTAGCTGTAAGTTTTCATTCCATATGTTTGACAAAAGTCATAAATGAAACATTTAGGCTATAAATTTTGTTGTTTTAAAGAATCACATTTCTGGGCATCCTTGTTGCGATTCAGCTCCACTTTAGGGGGTATCCGTACCAATAGGCCATTTCACCCCAACTTTGATTTCAAAAATCAAGGTTTCGGACATCAATTCCCAAATATGCTCTGTTTTGCAGATTTGCTTTGTTGCATGTAGAACCACTTGTTGTTTTGTTTTGTTGTTTGGTTCTTTTTATATTGGAACCGCCTGATAATTTATAGTGATGAATATGATATAGGCTAACCACTTGGAAATGGTTTTTAAAGTATGAATGGTTAATAATTTGAAAATTTAAATAACCTTACGGCAACTTGTTTTATGATTGCCAACCATTTGTCAAAATTCCTCAATGGTCGTACCTTACAATATTGTGAGCTATGTTTGAAATTTCTAAATACTTATATTCATTGGTACAGCTTCAACAATGAATATGGCTGATAGTCTACTAATATCTTAAGTTCAATTATTGACACTACTTACAAAAAAAAATTAATTCATGTAACTTTGGATTCATGTTAGCTAATTGTTGTGAAAACACCTTAAAGAGATAATGGTTGTAAGTGTTTGACAAAATGCCTCAATGGCTGTACATTCCATACTTGTAAATTGGTTTTCATAATGTTCAATGGTTGCATCTAATTACGTTTATGAACCGTCCATAAAACAAAAGGCTTAAGTTAATTTAAGATTTGAAATCAAGGTATTTCTAGTGTAATAACTCATTGAGTTAAAGGGTCTTGCTTTGAAAAGTCATAATTGCGGTAAGTAATTTGTTGCAATATCAGCTCACATATGAATTCCTAATTATGGGATGCCAACCCTATATAATTTAAATTATCCTTTTAAGAAAATAATTCATAAGCATGTCATTTAGTGACTTATGAAATAAAATAAAAAATATATATCGCATTTTGATTTAATATAATATTTCTCTATAATAATTATGGTAGGTAAGGTGGGACCTTACAAATACCATATCTTATCAAGACTACATGTCTAAGAAGCCATAACTAATTTTATATTACAGTTGTTTGTATCACATTTTTTTCTAACTAGCCTAGATCCATCTTAACTCTAGATATACCTAGATTCATCTTAACTCGAACTACTAAAGCGCCGACGAGAATCAAATCTCTTGAGATGAAAACCTCTTTTAGAGTAAAAGGAAATTTGATCCCTCTTGGCTCTTAGTAAATCCAAAATTAATATGTATCTAAGTTGGTTTAAAATGTATCTCTATATATAGATATATACGAAGTTGGTCTTTATAACGTTCCTCGGTAAACCTTGTTTAAAAGTACATAGGATTAGAAAATTGTACGAAATTTACCAATATGTAACTTTTGGATTACTATTCCATATTCCTTCATAGAGCATGAAATAAAATCTTCATCGTTACATCGAGTAACTTTACTAAATGAATAATAAGTTACATAACCATTAACAAGAACTCGTTGTAACACATTAATATAAAGTTCCTAATGTAACTTTGCATCATTTTCATGATTATTTTAACTAGGTTAGTTAATCACATACTTGATAATGTAAATGTCACGTCATGCAAGGAATAAACATAATTAAAATGACACATGTAATTGAACATTGGTATACCCTAGAAACCCCCACGAGGGGAAAACAAAAAAAATTATTTTTTTATAAATGCTCGTGAGGGTGTTCATCCCTCACTCAATGGCTATAAGGGAGTTTATCTCTTAACCATTGTTGTAAAATATTACAAGAAATATCATTTTAAATACAACATAACTAGCTAGAAGCTATTAGAATTAAATATGATATCATTTACTCACAAATCCTTGAATATTATGTCTTTTGGTCCGGTTCTTCCTAGCAGGTGGGTTATCCTACAGTTGAAATTCCTTCAATATGCATGGATCACTAGTTCATTGTCTACTATAATCTTAAACATAATCTATCTTTCACATGTCACAATATTTTCTTGCAACTACAACTATCGACAAACTTTTATATCATGATTAAACAAAATATTAATCAAATCGATGAATAATCTTTACTAGTGATGCTTCAAAAAATATTTTCATGTGCATAAACACATATCATTTATTGTGACATGCCTCTTATCAACATTGTACTTGTACTATATAAAGGTACATATCTACCAAAAAAACACATGTGTTTATATTTACACATGTATATGGTTGTGACACATGTCTACCATCCAACTATCACATGCATAAAGTAAAATGCATAAATATTTCCAAGGCATATTCATTTATCCCTACTTCACATGTATCATGACAAGGGGATATTTAAATTCTACTTCTAACCACAAGAATACGGTAACAATTAAAAGAATATGCATGGTCAGCATCATCTCTTCATACAGAAAGAAGGAAATATTTCCATGGCTAAAAACCATTTTAACTATTATTTTATTTTCACAAGAATATATTATTTTCCAAAAGATTAAATCACCACGACCCTTATATATATTCTAAAAAAAATAGCACATTACTATGATCTTTGTGCATGTCATTATATACACTTTATTCAAATAAACTAACCCCTCAATTATTATCTTTGTACATGCAATTCTTTTCCAAAGAACTAACACAATAGATATTATTTTTATGCATGTAGCAATGTAAACTATCAAACAGGGGACTATACCAAGTACCCATTTTTTTTGAGGTAGAAAAATATCATATGATTTTGAAAAGTGTTGATTTAGAATACATCATTTTTTTTGGAGCATATTTTTGACACTTTAAATTTTCTTATGTATCAAGTATGAACCTTTTTTTAAATGTTAGTGATTTTCATGCTGATTTTGAAAAAATTTTGATGTAACATCAATTTGTTTTTTTTAGAGGGCTTATTTTTGACACTTTAAATTTTCTAATATATTAAGTGTGGATAATTATTTTTTAAAATTTAACAATTTTTGAAGTAGTCGTCTTCTTCTTCTTCTTCCTTGTGATATTTATTTTTAAGTGTTTCTCAAGTTTTTTTTTGTAATGAAATCTTCATTTTTTTCATACTTAAAAAAATACATTAAAGTTATATTTTCTATATATTTATGTATCATTAATTAATATTTAAATGCACATCAAATACATGACACTAAAAAAACAATAATATTAAACATTTGGAAAAAAAATACACACTTTGAGTCTTTTTTGGCTAAAAAATGACATGTCAAATAAACAATTTTTATGAGGAATTTTTAACAAAAAAAAGTTTAAAAAATAACATTTTTTTATGAATTTTATGTCAAAAAAAATAATAATAATCACATTTAAAATAAATAATGATTCACATAAAAATAAAAGTGAAAATCATATAATACAAATATTAAACATATAACAACAATAATTTAATACTTATTTTTCTCATAAAATCTCAAAGTCAAAACATTACTCAGTATAACTAATGAATAGTTCTCAAATTAAAGCATGTTTTGCAAGCATAACTTAAATTTAATCATTAATATCATATAATCCACACTCATCATCTTCTATAGTTTCATTATTGTCTTCTTCCATAATATTTTATACTTTAGTTTGGTCAGTTTCCTCTTCGGATAGATCTTTGATGTCCGCAAATCTCCTAAAGTATACATTTCCAATCATTCCATCTAATGGTGCTTGAGATTCCCTTTCCTTTTTTTTCCATACGTGATTCATTAAAATCCCCTTTCCTCAAACCAACTTCTTGCATTGCAACTGAAATAAATTGAATAACATTAATTCTTTGTTGAATAAAATTGCATTGTATTGTGTCTTTTTCAATGACAATATAATTTCTTTCATTTTTTTAGGCAACATGCTAGTGTGTACCTAATCATTAAGTACAAAATAAATAATTAAGTAAATTAGTATAAACACATAAAAAATAAAAAATGAAAATATTGAAATTTAATTTTATATAATAAAACTTACATGAACCCGAGAATAAATCTAAAACCCAATCTCCCGCATTTGAACATAAATCTATAAGATAGTTAATCATGTCTATGGTTTTTGATAAATGTTGTCTATTTCTCCTTTTTTCTTCTTTATATTCATACGTTAGCTTTTTTTACAACAACGTCATGAACCCGATACTTAGCTATGAATCTTTTTATCTCGCTTGATTGAGAAGAATAGGCTTATCATTCATGTATAATTGGTTGATCTCCCAGTAACCAATAAGATTTGACTTTTTCCCTATAACATGAAATAGTAAAAGTTCAATTAAATTGTACATAAATATTTTTTTTAACATTAATCAAACATACAATTTCAATATCATCCACGAGGGTCTTGGATAGATGGTTATAGGGTGCTCTCGTTAAGACACTCCTTGATGTGAAGTCACCGGTTTAGTTCCCCACCTTGATCGGGGTGATATATTGGACATGTTGAAGATGTAGTCCTACTAAAATTACAAAAAAAAACATACTATTTCAATATCTTACCATGTAAGCTACTTCCTTGAGTTTGATTTTTCTCTTTAAGCTTGATAATAATATGGTATATTGTGTGTCCGAATGAAATGTCACAAATATACAAAATGGTGATGTTGTGACGTATTGAAATCCCATAACCAATTTACTAAAATCTTGATAACTATAAGGATCACTATCATATACAATGTTTGGGAAATTGAAGCCATGAGGAATATCTGCAATAACTAGGGAATAATTATTTTTTAGGTATGAGTTTTGTAATTTCTTCATAATCACCTTGTATTATTTGATATTGGATAGTCTAGAGCTGATTCCAATTGAAATGACTAAGACCAAGATCAAGTTCAACATTCTTAAGATGTTTCTTTCTTCGCCTTTCCAACTTAATTTTTTTTAATAAAGGTTTTGAAACTATCTAGTGCTCCATTTGCATCCTTCTTCGACATCTTTAATGAAATAAACACACACACACACACGTGATATATATATATATATATATATATATATATATATATATATATATATATATATATATATATATATATATATAAGTTATAAAATAAAAATAGTATATATATGAATAAAAATGAATGTATAAATCAACATACCTTTTTAAATGCAAGACAAAAACTTTTAGTTTTGATGTAGAACTTGAATTTGGGTAGTTGCGTAGAAAATCATCCAAACTATCTTCATTTAACAATTTAACCATATGTTCTTGTATTTTCATATAAACCTTGTGACCTGAATAAATAAAGTAAAAAATGTTAATATAATGATATGTATAAAAAAACTACCAAAAACAATATGTTATATTTAAAAGAAAATTATAATAAAAAAATAAGTAAAAATAATTCAACAAACTTACTTTCTTGGATGCCGATGAGTTATGAGAATATTGCGGTGGCTAGCCCAAGGCGTGACACTTGGCAAGGCCACTTGGCCATCCCGGAGGACTGTACCATGGCATTAAATCCTATCTATGGGTCACATTTGGCATTCAACGTTCCCACACTCTGCCTTAACTCAGGCTCTGCAACTTGCTCGACCCATCCTTCAATGGAGACGCGTCCCACCTCCATAACTGCTCCTTTTTCCCATCATTCTTTGTCTATGTCTTTCACCTCTGCTCGGCTCTTGAGCTCCACTGGTTCACCACTTCATCTCTATCTTCAGCTCGCCAATAAGTGGTCTAGAGTTGATAGCCCTTCGTCTGCTCATTGTGTTGTTCGCCCCATGCCTCTCCTTTTCACTTACCATCCCTCCGAGGTAGACTTTAAGTGGTCTGGCCGCTGTGTGAATTTTTTGTGCTCGCCCTCTCATCTCCCACACTTGCCCTCCTATTCGCCCTCCCAGTCTCTTCATTCGTCCTCCATCCCCTGCATGCTGAGACAGTGCCATATGAGGTGTAGGCGAGGCAATGGCAGAGGTGTTGGATTTCGCTTTCCTCTTTCCATCCATGAAGATCACAACACCATGCCTCCGGCTAACAATGTGGCTCAATTCCACTTCGAGAGCGTCTTGGACAATCCAAGAATCATCGCTACTATTTCGTTGTGTTTCGGGAGGTGCAACACGGTGACACCGGCTCGGGATCCGAGAAGCGCATGAGGAAATCCACCATCTCCATGGGGCCTCTTCGGGATTCCAGAAAATTAGTCGCTCTATCCTTCAAATCGGTTCGTAGTCCTCCAACAGCGCGGGCAATGGCGAGTGAGAGTTTTGTGCATTCGGATAGGCAGTGAAGAAAGGCCACTCAACTTCCTCACTTGAGCATACTTCTCGACGGTCCAAGGGAGACAATGATGATTTTGATGAGGAGTATAGATGTCCCATAGTAGAGGAGCCTCCTCCAACTCACCTCGACTGACTAGCTTGATGGGCTTCCATGGCATTGACGAGTCTCCTCACCTTGTTTTGGTCTATTTTAATGCTTTGTTGCATCTTTGGGACAAGTTGGATGTAAAAGATGTATTTTTTGTATAACTCTTTGATAGCTAGTTTCCCATCTATGGGCGCATTTTTTGGGCTAGTTTCCTCGCTAGGGGGCGGTCTCTTTTTTTATTTTTTTGCTCAAGACTCCCTCTGGAATTGGATAGTTATGCAGTTCTAGAGGTAAGTATTGATTTGTAAACTATGTTTCATATTAATAGATTACTCCAAATTAGAAAAAAAATTCAACAAACTTACTTTTGAAATTCCTTGTACATTTTGTCCAATGATAATTCACCTTACTTCACACGAGATAATATTGATTTGACAATTTTTTTTCATCCTTCACTCCTTGCATTATTCTCCAAGGAGTGATATTCATACCATATAGATGGTGTTTTATTTTAGGACCTATCTTACTGCTGGTACATATTAATGGTTTATATTTTTTCAAACTTCTCGTTTTTTTATGGCAATATTTTCCCACATGTCGAAAAATCTCATTAATTATAAATTACCATATCTCTCCATTTCTAAATGTCAAATGGAAAATGTTATCCATACCTATGAACATATATGAACTTACTAAGTTTTCACCTTTTGAATTGGTTTACTCCTCAATTTGATAACATATTTCAATACAACATTCCTTTTGAAAGCTTAGACTAACATTTGTCTTATCCCATCACATTTTTTCTTCAAATTAACTATGAATAAATCTAATCCTTTAAATGAAATTCATAGACATCCTATACTCATTATTTTTATTATGATCCCATGCCAATAACTTTGCTTCTATATTTTTTTAAACCAACATAAATGATACATTTCACTATTTCAAAATGCGAGTTATTGGGTTATTCCTCCATAAATTGTCTTCTAGACTCTGCAAAATAGTTCCCCCAAATGCTTCTTTGTTAGGAACTTGAATTGGGTCAACAAGAAGCACGTAATCAACCACATGTGAATATGGATTGTACCTTATCAATGTTTTCAAATTATGAACATGTAAGTGGTGTGGATGTCTAATTTTATATTTAGATTGTCAATCATTTGGCTTATAGAATTGGATGACATTAAGTTGAAATGTACGACCACCCTCAATCAAGTTTTTCTTCATCAACTAATTTTTTAAATTCATTTTTTTTGTTTTTGTTTTAATAATGTTATCCTCTAAATCAACACCTGGTATTATGATTTCCTTGTTGTCTTTTGAGCTTTCACTATGATCTTCATTGTTGCCCATGATTTTTTTTATAATGACCAACTTTTAATTTCTTCCTCCTCTCAGATTATCATATTTTCTTCTAGATAAGAAATATCCTCATCATCAATTGGAAGAGAGACATTCTTGAGCATTTTCGTTTTTTGGTCTTTTATGTCTTTTATTCTTTTCAATAGTAGTTCTAATATCATTCTTAGTAATGTCAACATATTTTTCAGCTTTAGTTGCCACATCTTCAAAAGTAACATGTCTAGCTTTACTAGATTGATCCACTATAATAATTCTTTGATGATCCATTTTATGTACTCTTGTAACTTCATGAAGCATTATTCTTTGCTTCTTTCTCATATCTTCTTCCCCCTCTCTTTGTGGAAACAACTGATCACATTCATAATATTTCGCTTTATATAATAAATTCCCTCCAACATAATTCAAAGGCCCTTAGCAAAATCCTATTAAACAAAATATAATATGTTAATAATAAATCAATTATAAAAAAATATAATGATACTTACAATAATGAAAAACAAAAAATATAAATAAGAAAACTTACGAGTGTTTTGTGCAATGTTGTTTATGATTCTTTCACGAGATATTTGTAGAATATTCATCTGTGTCATACTTCATCTTTAAGAAACAATATCCAACATTCTCACGTGACTTGGGAAGTTTTGTAAGAACATAAAAAACTTCAATATTCAACACAAAACATATGTCTCGTACTTTTTCTAGCACCTCATAACTTCCATCACTCGTAAATCATACCCGCATATAGATATATGCACACACTTTTGTCACTTTCTCTTTCTTTAACATGCATGTAAATTTTGTTTTATTTATTTCTCGTGTCGTCTTTCATCATGAAATAATCTTCAATTCATTTGAGGGGCGAGTTGTTTGACTTTTACTATGTGTCTCAGCTTTTGGTTTCGTTCAACATTAATCATAGATGGTCTAACTATAATTTTAGATAATGTAACTCGTTTCCTTTGTTCTAGAAACATTCGCAGAGACTTTCTTTGATGCTATATATATATGTGTGTGTGTGTGTAAGTATAAGTTAATTACTCATATCTTAATCAAACAAATAAAACAAAACAATTTTTAAAAAATTAAATATATTCATTATAATTTAATTAAAAAAAAATAAAATAAAAAAAACCCAAATATATAAATAAAAGAAAAAAATAACAAATGTAACAATTAAAATAATTTTATTAAAAAAAATAAAAAATTTAATTTTTTAAAATTTCAAAAAAGATATTAAAATTTAATTTTAAACTTTTAAAATGAAAATAGAAAAAACAATAAAAAAATTAAAACCAAAAAATTTAAAAAATTTGCATCGAGTGGTCGCGCATGTGGCCTGCCGACCACTTGCTAGGGGACGAGGTAAATTCTTAGAATCATCCCACTCGTCCGGTGGGGTGCTAGCAGGAAGCCTAGGGCATGGCGTCCCCCTATTGGGTGAGGGGCTCGGGAGGCCGCAAGCGGTACTCGCCTGGGCGCAATTATTTTTTAAATTTTTTATTTTGAAAAAAAAAAATTATATATATATATATATATATATATATATATATATATATATATATATATATATATATATATATATATATATATATATATATATATATATATATATATATATATATATATATATATATTCAAAAAAATATTTTTTTTGGTATCCTAGAGGAACCCAACAATCGACTCGACACGGTACTACTAGTAAACTTCTTGGGGTTTACGACATGTCCTCCTTGCCATAAAACAATCACCTCGGGGGGATTTGAACCTAGGTATACCTTGTTTCATCGATTTTTTTAAATTTTAAATTAATGAATTGAGCTAACCCACCCCCCCCCCGCCCCCCCCCCACAACACAAGAAAAAAGAAATAAATAAATAAATAAATGATTTTATTTTTAAAAAAAAAGTTAAACATTGGTTTTTCCATTTCAAAACCCTCAAAAATATGATTTTTTTTCTCCTAAAAAATCCTACAATTATGTTTTTTTTTATATTTTTACTTATAAAAATTTAAATAATTTTATTTTTTTATGTGGCTTTTCCTATGAAATATGATTAAAAAAAATTGAAAAAAAATAGTAAAAAAATATTAGTTTTTCAGCGTAAAAAACAACAAAACAACTTATTTCCCCAAAGTCCTCTTTAAATGGTTAAAATAGAAGCGAAACTAACCTTTGAAATGTTAAAATCCATATTGAATGTCTTGTCGGGACAATATAGCTCCTCCACAAAATCGCTCCAAGCTTTTTAACGAAACCTCCGGGAAGACTTGATGTGATGTAAAAAAATAGTAACAATGAAAGTTATTATATAGTGGATTACTTTATCACTTATTGAATGTAGGATTAAAATTAAAATTAATATATAGTTAATATTATAGGTTTACACTAACTTTTATTAAACTGCGGGATAAAAAATAAAATATAAATTATAAAAATTAACTTAATTACGTAGTTAATGTTAAATAATTCAAGTAAAAGATTTATTTTAATTTCGAAGGAATGTATTAAATGAAAATTTGTGTGGAAAAATTGGACAGAAGTTACGGTCAAAATTTTCATGACAAAATTTTACTAGAAAGTTTTTCAAATAAATTTTATAGGGAAATTTTGGAGGGAAATATTTCAAATGAAATTTTTGGAGGGAAAATTTTCGGCAAAAACTTTTTTTGGGGGAAACTTTGGAGGAAAATTTTCATTCTCTAAGCTATAAATTATCATTGAGAGATAATGCATTTGTATCATTGAATATATTTTGTTTGAAATTCATGGATTCTTCCGACAGGTGAAGTTTTTCTTTCTAGAGCATCAACGTCTTCCTCACGTAACAACTCTATTCATATTGATGAATAAAACAATAATTCTTTGACTATTAATAGAGAGTCAAATTTTCTACTTAGTTCTAATCCTAAGGATTGTGAAGCAACACTACCAAAGGGTGGGATGAAGAATTAATTCTTGTAAATGGAGAGTAAAAATTTTCGACGTAGTCTTAATCCTAAGGACTATGAGAGCGACCCTCAAGAAACAACAAGATGAAGAATTTCCAGTAAATAGAGTGTCAAATTTTCCACTTAGTCCTAATCCTAAGGACTATGAGAGAAGAACTAGCGAAGGGAAGCATGAAGAATTTCCGAGTAAATAGAGATTCAAATTTTCCAGTTAACCCTAATCCTAAAGATTATTAGAGAAACACTCGTGAAGGGATGGATGAAGAATTTCCAATAAATAGAGAGTCAAATTATCCACTTATTCCTAATCCTAAAGACTAAGAGAAAACCATTAATGAAGGGGAGGACGGAGAATTTCCGAGTAAATAGAGAGTCACATTTTCCACTTAGTCCTAATCCTAAGGATTATGAAAGCACCACTAACAAATGGGAGGATGAAGAAATTTCTGCAAATGATAATTTTACTATGAATAGAGAGTCAAATATTCCACTTAGTCATAATCCTAAGGATTATGAGAGCATCACTTATGAATGGGAGGATGAATAATTTCTTCCAAATGATAATGCTAGAGGCACAAATGTGAATAATGAATTTTCTTTGAGACAAGATTCAAAGGTGCTCATGGTGTTGATAAATTTCGTCCAAGCGAGGATTTCAAAATTAGATATGAGGATGGTGAAATTTTTTCCTCCAATCAATGATTTGAAAGGTACAAACAATGATGATGAGATTCCTCTAAGTGAGGATTTCAAAAGCACGAATGAAGATGGTGAAGAATATCCTCTAAGTTAGTATTTCAAAAGCATAGATGACGGAAGTGAAGAATTTCCTATAGGTGAGGATGGTAATGAATATTTTCCAAGCAATGATGGCGATGAGTTTCCTAACTATTTTCAAAATTATCATAGTGAGGATAACATTCCTCCTAATGATGATAAAAATGCTTATATAGAGGATGATGAAATGATGGAAACGTTGCCAACAAATATTGTATCTAGGAGTAGGAGTAGACCTTTTCATATCCAAGATATTTCAGTTTTGCAAGGGGTAGCGAAGAATATCTCATGAGAAGAAGTTATATTAGTGATATGATTTCAAGTGAATGTTGTCAAAATTATTGCTTGAAACATATGGATTTCTAGTTTGCATTGGAGAAAAGGAAGAGATATTTATCAATGAATAAAAGCATGCAAAATTCATATTTAGTGGGGTTCGTGCAATCTACATTGGAAGATTATGATTATCATATTGAGATTTTATTGTTCTATAGAAATACTTTCAAAATGTTTCGTATAATTGGTAATTTTTGTATGTCAAGAATCCAAGAAAATTGGGAAAAGGCCCCACATTTTATTCAGAAGTATATCATAGACGAAAGTTTGGGCCATTAGAAAATACTCCAATTTCATGGATGCGAGACTTCTTTTAAAAATCATGGAGAGTGTATTCAACATAAAGACACAATACATATTCAAATAATATGAAGAAGGTGTTGAAGGAGATGGTAATTTTACTACATATTAATATTTTGTGAAGATATGGAGGAAATAATTCAATAATATCTCGTATTCCCAAGAAGACAAGGATGGGGGTTTTCAATACATGTTCTTAACATAAATAAAAAAGGGATAAATATCAAGGGATAGAAAGAGGTACGCATTCATAACATTATTTTTTAAAATTATATAGTTATCAACTATGAAAATGTATTTATTAATAGGTTTCTTTCATGTTATGTGAAAATTCCATTGCCAAAACACTTTAAGAGCATCACAATCAAAAAAACAAGTGAAAGGAAAAAAATTTTATAAGCATCAAAAGAAGTGTTATAATATTCCAAATAAATATTTGGGTTTGATAATTGATAGTATGGACCGGAAGAAAACACTTCTACCACATTTTGTATGCACACCAAAAAAAATTATAGGAGAAAATTTTCATTCGGCTTTCACTTGGTCGGTTGTATGGTATTTAATGGGGAAATGTCCCCAAGGGTTTACTTCACATCTCCAAATATTCATAATGATTCAAATCTTACCATAACCATAATTCATGATGTGCTTTCTCATTGGTGTGGCAATCTTCTCGAAGTTTTGTAGCTGCAATTAGATAACACTTTTCGTCACAAAACAATAGTCATATTGTTTTTGGATATATAAACACACTTATTGAATTGAGAATTTTTCAAAAGGTAAAGGTTGGTTTCCTTCTTGTTTGGCACACTCATGATCATAGTGATTAGGTGTTCAGTCATTTTTTAGTAACATTGAGGAGGAAGGATGTCGGGATCCTCGCCATCATTAATTAAATGTATTAAGAAATCATACATTCCAGAGTCTATTTTCCATGTGTTGGAAAAAAATATTGACATCTGAAGGTTTATTCTTGGATCGCATGGTGAGGAGAAATGAATTGAATAATTTAATAACATTATCTTCCAACATCAATTTTATATCAAAATAATTGATGGGAAAACACTTATATGGGGAAATAAGTATTCAACTCATCGCAGAATGGGGGTTGTCATCATGTTTCTCATTTTTTTAGTTCATTCTAGATCATCCAATATTTTCATCAAATATATTGTTATTACAATCAGTTGTTGAAATACATAGTGCACGAAGACATACGAGATATATAAATTATTCTGAATCTTTGGAAGAAATTAAAAAATATATTAGATATACATATGAGTATTTTGATGTTGTTGATATTGTTTTGGTGGGAGTATTTTTTTCAATAATAAAAGTGATATCATTTCAAGATCAATAAGTGAAGGTATGCTTCGAAGATTCCATTTATTTGGCCACAAAATGCGTCAAAT
Organism: Pinus albicaulis; assembly: GCA_034641835.2. Taxonomy (NCBI): domain Eukaryota; kingdom Viridiplantae; phylum Streptophyta; class Pinopsida; order Pinales; family Pinaceae; genus Pinus; species Pinus albicaulis. The sequence continues at coordinate 7,160,691 of MU968411.1, read as the reverse complement.
GAACATGAAGAAAGAAAAATTGTTGAACAACAACAATCTCAAGGTATTATTAATTCTTCACGAGTAGTGAAAAGAGAAATGTATATTGGTTCTAGAAGATCACGTGAAAACCTTGAAGCCATGGAAGACCTTTACAAGGGTTTTGTACAGGGATGTTAAGGAGGGTTGCATGATCGCAATGTTAGAAAATGGATATCCACATGGCTATACATTCTCAATTTCCATGGTTATAAAGGTCATTAAAAGAAAATGAAAATGTTACGAGTTATGGAAGTACATTGGTATGCCACAAATACACACCCATTCAATGGTGTGTACAAGGGCGAAGATGTATTTGATAAACAAATTAGCAAAAAGAAAAAAAAGAAAGGGTAAAAATATAAATTTTCATAACGAGAGACCTATTAAAATTGGAGATGTTGTCATACTTGTTTATGACTTCAATTTAACAAAGAGTGGAACTCTTTGCTTCGTGACCATAGATATTTTGAAGAGGTTGCTACTAGAGAGAAACAATGTTAATACAGAGTTTGCTAAACCCAATCATAGATCTAGAAGAATTTTGAAACCTAAAATGGTAGCCATGCATGTTGACTCATATGGGGCACTAGTTGATGAAAGAGAAGAATATGGGTCATCTTCATCTGCATCCAATCATTCATTTGAAGATGTTGTAGATACTGATGGTGTGCCAAAAACATATGAGTGATTTTGAATATTTTTCTAAGACATTCTATGTAAATGATGTTTTCATGGTAACTTGAGATGCAAATTTAACTTCCATATGATCTTACATGAATTTATGAGTCATTTCTAGGTTTTTTGGATTTTATGTTTTAATTATGATGAATTCATTTGTTTAGAATATCTACAATGCAACAATAACTTAGAGAAATAATTTTTGTTTCATCTAATCTCACGAGTATTAATATTTTGATTAAAAGTAGAAAAATATTAGAAAATAATGTTCAATTTTTTAAATTATAGAGTGATATTTCCATGATATTATTCATTTTTATCATTAGATATACCAAAGTTTAAAAAAAATGTTGTAATTTTAATGCCTCATTAAAAGGGGATACTTCATTTTGATGGATTTAATTTTTATGTTTTTGTTGCAATGAGATAAGTTTCCTTAGGCTAAGATTTGAAAAGAGCTATACTTTTCACCTTTCAAATAAAAAATTACTCTTGGAATAATGACTCTTTAATTCGGGTGTTCATTTTTAAAGTTAATTTTAGTTATAAAATTTGTTCATAATGTCATGGTTGAAATATGTTGAAAAATTAAGGTTTTTAATTCAATGGTTGAAAATTTGTCAAAATTCTAAGGTTTCGAGTTGTGATATTTTACCTTGAATATTATGGTTGAAGGCGATTAGAATTTTAAGATTTTTTAGAGTCATGATATTTTATCTTTAATGGCATGGATGAAAATTTATGGAATTTTAAGGCTTTTTCGGAGAGCGTGACATTTTATCTTTAATGTCATGCTCGAAAATTTTTAAAATTCTAAGGGTTTTTTGGGTCCCATTATTTTATCTTTAACACCATTGCTAACAAATGTTGAAATTGTACTACTGAAAAAACACTTTTCGTTTTTCGGTGTGTTTTTTCATCTTTTTTTGCAAAAAAAAATGGTTTTTTACTTGCCATTTTTAAAAAGTGTTGAAATTTACCCAAAAAAACATCGTTCTAGCATACACACTTTTCATTTTCGAGTTGTTTTTCATGTTTTTTGGTGGTTTTTTTTAATAGATTCCTTGTTTTGAGTTTACATTTCTCGTTTTAAAGTTTACATTGTTATGTTCTTTCCCAAAACAGAGTCATTGACAATAGCTATTGCATGTATAAATACATGCTATATCCCAAAAAAACCTAGCATAATAGTTATTTATTTCTTTCATGCAACTACATGTTTTTTTCCCAAAAAATATAACACAATGGCTACTCTTCCTATGCATGCACATATATATTTACATATTCGATTATCCAAAAGAAAAAGTAACATAATATTTATTTCTTCTTGTGCATGTATATAACACTTATCCTTCTTTAAAAAACTAAATTTAGTTATTATTTCTATTTATAAAATTGCATGCACTACTTCCAAAAATTGATGTTTTAGCCATTTCATTTTGTTTTCCGTGTATAAGCATTCATTCCTTTTTCATAGAAATTGGGAGAAAATAGGAATTTTTTACGTGCATGTACTCAAACTATCACAATTCCTATTATTTTTGTATGAACACATTCTTTTTAGGAAAAATATGTGAAAAATTCCTTAAATTGCGAAGCTAGAATTTATTCTTCTAACTAATTAATTATGCGAGTTTATTTTTTTCCGAAAAAATAATGAACAAATCACATGCAATTTCTTCAAAATAAAAACTTTGTGAAAAATGAACTTGAATAAAGAAAATAGATGCACACACACAATAAAATTGACACCATTGTTTTTAGACAAAAGTCCCCAAAAAATTCAATGTGGGAACAGCTGATATAACCTATGAGGGTTTTATTATTATATCGATGAGTGAAATATGAGTACAAAAATTTGGATGCCTCACTAGCAATCCTCAGCAAAAAATATGGCCAAAAAACTATCAAGACATTTTTTGTCTCGGCCATACCATGATCTCAACTCCAAAACTAGCTCAAAATGGCTCCTCAAACACCCCCTGCATCACCTGCGTGTTGTTTCTACACGGAGCCAATTCATACTTCCTATGGAGGCTGCTATGATGTTGTCATTATATCCAACACATACTTTGAAAATGACACACTTAGCCTTCTATAATTTTTCTCGACCTCTAACAATTGAATTACCCTCTCCTTCGAGTTGAATCAAACTCCCTTCTGAGGATGTCTATGTAGTCCTCACATAGCCTCAGCGAGGAAAACTAAACCCTCTTTCTCCTAACTCTCGGGAACTAGAAAACTCCACTAAAATCTCTACTTCTACTCCTCTCACTTATGCTTCATTCCGGCTCAAACTCTTCTTCCTTGATCGACTTTTACGAGTTGGATAACATGATCTGCAAGAACTCATTCTCCTCATGTGTCTATCCACATCCTCATCGTTATGCTCTTATAATCTCTCGTTGGCTCACCAAAAACCATGATAAATCAATATCAATGACTAAGATCATCTCAAACTTAAGCCATGTGAGTTTTTAAGGCATTCTCACATTTCCTTAATTAATTGTTATTTATTAACCAATTTTCCTAAGTTAGAATTAAGAAAAATTTAAATGATGGTTAATTAATTTAATTAAGTATTTTCATAATATTATCTCGTGAAACATCTTTAGGGTTTTGAAGGTATCATGTTCTTAGCCTCTACCGATACAAATCGAGATTAAAACACACGTCCTATGCTACAAAACTAACACTCCCTCTTAGCGAGGAAGGTGTTTTACGTCTTCACCTATAACATCTTCCCTCATGATGTTGATGAAAAACTATAATGATCTATCACTTCCCACCAAGCTATTGTGCATACTCTAATTCATCTACCAAATGCTCGCTGGCTAAATCACCTTGCATCTACGCTACTCACTAACATTGCATTGTGCCACCTGCACTACTGCTAACACTACTCTATGTTGAAATTGATCTCATGTTGTTGTTGCTGCTTGCAATTCTGCAACAAAGAAAAATTATATCCCTATACTAGCTCTGAAAATGTCTCCCAAGTCTCTACTTGAAACTAGCCTCTACACTATCTCTAGGGTACTATCACGTGCCCACCGACTAGTTTGTGCCCCTCAGGTAACTAAGCCCGAAACTAGTTATAAAACTATCCCTCAAGACATGTCTACACCACGACAGCGATATATCTGCTACTAAAAACTCACGGCCCCCTCTAGCAAGGGGTAATGATCCATGACGAAACATTTTTCTAACGCTACCCTCCTTGGATCCTGGCCAAAAAAATATTTTCAAGACGGGTGAGCTAGAGTTCAATGTCACCCCCACCTATCTCTTGGAGGTATAAATTAATATATAATGAATTCATCCTCTAACTTGTTGGAAAAACCATCGATATCCACGCAAAGTTGTTACATGCTCATACTTCTCCTTCTTTCTCGATGAAATAGCCAAACTCACCACATTTAAAGCACTTGATCATACAAATATTTCTTCTTATTTTCTTCTCCCTTTGAGTGTTTTCCTTAAGCTCGGTACCTTTCTTTTCATTCCCCCTTCAATGCACGGGAAACATCCTCCTTGTATTTCACACTCTTTGGTCATTTTTTATGGTTACCATTGATGTTACTCTCAACAATGAAAGCCTTATCTCTTATTGAGTGAAATTGGCCCTTAATTGATCCCAACTAGGTAGCATACCTTGTATAGTGATACCTTGGATGAAAGTAACCCACTCCTTGGTGAAACCATTTATTTTTGTACAAACTAGCTCACTCTCGTGAGGTTTCTCTCCAATTGTTGCAAGCTCATCTCGGACATTTTGAATTTTAGTGAGATAAGGAGTAACACCTTCACCCTTACGCATCATAGTGGTCCTCAACTTCTCTTTCATGAATGTCTTCGGTTCTTATAAGGATTCTAGAAAAGTGTTGGGACTTCATCCCACATTTCTTTGGTAGTAGTATTGTTAGTTATATGTGAGACTATATGATCTCGAACTTCATCGCGGATCCTCCTCTTCACTTTGGCCATCTCCTAATTGTAGTTCTCTAGTTATTGTGGGTATGTAGGTATTGATATAAATCTTCTTGCATACATCTTCATACCATGCTCATTTAGCAAGAAAGTCATCCTCACTTTCCGAGATACAATAGTTAGAGGTTCCAACAATCCAATCCTAATCTTGAAGTCTGTTGAGGCCATTTTTTCAAAACTCAAAGCTCGGGAAAATAAAAAGGGAATATCCTCCCTTTCTCTGCTTGACCTCTCTCTCTACTACTTGTACTTCCTTTTTGGAATTCTCATATATGCAATTTTCTACCTTCTAAAGTCCTTATCCAACACTCACTACCGCCTACTACCTCCACTCGGGAAACTCGCTCAACCTTCGGGGAAGTCCTTCTCCATAATCAGGCACATGATCTATATCTCTTGAATCTCACATTGACCGACTAGGAAAAATATATACGACCTACTACAACTAGAAATCATGAATATCCTCTCGACAAATGAATCTAAAAACCTTCTATGAAATTCCTTTGTGTGTTATTTTATCTCCCACATAGCAGCGATACGGTACTACTAGACTAGTTGCAAACCAATTGTTCCCATATTTAACCGTATTGCGCTCCTTTGAAACCCTCTATCCGACAAATAATCCACACCCGTAAATTTATTCTTATGAGGCTGATTGGATTTTTCTACTAGATGCAACTAAAAATTGAAGTCTACGAATCGCGCAATTCACAATTCCAAGTGGTCTACATAGATATGAGAAATGATGCTTAGAACTCCATTTGAAATTGTGAAATTTATCCCTCTAATTCTGAGCCTCCAATCGATCTCCAAGTCTCTAATACCATGTGAATATTCCTTTGAATTTACTCTTCTAACTAATGAATTATGCATTTTATTTTGTTATGGGAAAATAACAAATAAATCTGTCTACGATTTTAACAATAAATATGTTTTGGAAAATAAAATGGAATAGAAAATATATGCACACATACATTGAAATCAACACCTAGTTGTTTTTGGTCAAAATTTCTCGAAAAAAACCGGTGTGGGAAAATTGGTGCGATAGATGAGGATTTTATTATTATTATGTAATAGTGAAAGTTGAGTACAAAAATATGGATGCATGACTGAAATATTTAGTAAAACAAACTAGCTAAAAATTAGTAAGAAAATTCTTGTATCACAATACTAATCTCATCTCTGAAACTATTTCAAATTGGTTGCTCGAACACCCCCTGTGTTAGCCTCTATGATTCTTCTCTACGAGGCCAATTCGTACTACTGTGGAATTTCTATAATGTTGTATTTCTTCCCACCACAACCTCTGCAAATGACTCGCTTAGCCTTATGGATTTTTTTCCCGGCCCTCCGACAGATGAATCATCCTCTCAATATCTGAATCAAACTCCCTCTAAAGTTTCCGGCCACGACCCTCGCATAGCCTCACTAAGAAATCTCAACCCTCTTGTTGTTGACTCTCTAGAAATGTAAAACTCCACCCGAGAATATTTTTTATTTCCCACTCTCACTTTTACTTCCTTCGCTCAAACTCTTCTTCCTTGCTTCACTTTATGCAGTTGGATAGCTCGATCGCAAGGAACTCGCTCTCATATTGTCTTTATCTCCTTCCCCATCCTCTCACTCTTATAATATCTCATTGGTTCACAATGACCATGATTAAATCATTATCAATAGTTAAGATCAACTCAAATTCAATTAGTGTGATTTTTGTAGAGCATTCTCACCTTTCCTTAATTAATTGCTATTAATTAACCAATTTTCCTAAGTTAGACTTAGGAAATATTTAAATGATGGTTAATTAATTTAAGTAATGCATTTACCAAAGATTATCTCATGAAACCTTTTCTGCGGGTTTTGAATCTCACATTCTTAGCCTATTTGACACAAAGCTGAGACTAGAAAACATGTCGATGCTACAAAAACTAAAATACTGACAATATTCTTGAGCACAAAAACAAATCTTCATTTCTTCTATAAATTATTATAGTTACTTATATTTTTCAATGCGACTTCTTCTTTGAACACAAACTTCAACAAAGTGTCTCATTGCCACTACCACCTATTGAAGTTGATGGTGGTGTGAACTACTTCCTATAGTTTTCTTTTCCACTACTCGATGGGATGAAACCAATTGTCACAAACCACTTAGACTCCTCAAATACACACAAAAACTTACAATGTATTTTTGAAGGCCTTTGTATCCATATTTTCCACCGGTATAGTGCAAGATAAAATAAATACTATCTCCAAATATATCATTATAAACAACACAAGTATACAACTCCAGTTGGGGAAAATAAATGCGTTGTATTAACACTAATTAAAAAAATTTCCAAACATTCATCCCTTTGGAGAGAAATCAAAACCGAGAAAAATTCCCAAGTCCACGGCAAAAGAAACACCAATGGTTACAATTATCAATGTAGTTGTAGGCATAGATGTGACAAAGAACTATCAACCCTACCGACAAATTCAATCAACACCTTCTTCTTTTCCGAGCAGCATATCTCCGTGAGTAGGAATGAGATCGGTGGTGACCAAGAACCATGATTCTTGCAAACCACACATCGTATCCACCAAGAAAGGAAAATGAAAATGATAAGGCAAGAAACAAATTAATTAGTTACAAACTTATTTACAACCCATTCTTGATGGAATAGTTAGCCATATATATAAATTTGTAATATTTTTATTTTGTAAATATATGATTTTTATGAGAGTTCTTACTATAGGGATATTATAGACTCGACATAAATTGTTTTTTTACACAAAAGAGTACTTTTTATTATATATTAATCGTACTCGGATCGTGGCTAAAATCAGCTTGATTACAATTCAAAGTTGTGCCAAGATTGGGAATATTGATCTCCTCTAGTATTGAATTGACCATCGACTTCAGAAAAATTTAAAAATATAGCATCGTTATTGTTGTCATTATACTATAGATTCTACAGTAGTTTCGAGTGAAAAAACACATTTATGGTTATTCATTAAAAACTACAAACAACAAATTAATCATTTGGGTTAGTAGGCCAATTAATGTCTATGCCAATCGACTCCTCTTTAGGGGTGGTGGTTTTCTCTCGCAAGTTGAATCTTTAAGTCCTCGATCTAGATGCGGAGTGCAAATGTATCTCGTCCTCAGTTTGAGGACTTGTTAGAAAATTATATATTACGGAGAAATGCAACACATAAAATATGCGGAAAACACATAATACCATAGAGACACGGATATACGTGGTTCACCCAATTTGGGCTACTTCCACCCGACGACTAGTCCTTCATTTATATTATCCAACAAAATGAAGAGACCACATGACCCACACGCAGTCTGCTTTGTAATATCCTATGTTCTCTCTCATAGTCTCCCTATCCGTTTCTCGCTACGAGAATACACACAATACACAAACGCAAGAAAATACCCTCATACAAAATGAGGGGGTTTCCCTTTAGGGAAAAAAACCCTACAAATTAAACATAACTTCTATCATCATATCATCCGCTTTCATGAATGACCTGAATTGACTAGAAATTACAATACTTTTACAATGTCGCCCCCTATTGGAATCCCTAGACATAGTTTAATTATGGGCGGCATTGACGCTCGTTAAGAACAAGGGTCCAACGTTGTGATACAAAAATAAAGAAGATAATCAGGGCTCCACACTAACAATATTTTATTATTCTTCCCTAGGATCTCTCTCGCTCCATGCACATGATTCATCCTACTACGTATGAAAACTCTTCCTCATCTCCACCAAGTCTTTCCTTATCTCTAAGTTCTCATGCTCACGGGGAGAACATAAGTGAGGAGCGACTATTGTTAGAGGGGGAAGGATAAATTCAATTATGTTTTCCCTTCTCGAGAGCATTTTCCCGCAGCCGGTGCTCTGGCTCCATTTTATTTTCTTTTATTTTCACACCTAGAATTATGGTTCAATTCTCTTGTTTTTTACCTCTAATTTTCCTTGGATGCCTCGCACATGCACCGAGCTTCTAGACTAGCTCTCTCTGCTCACAACCTCGGGTGCTAATTCCCGGTACAAGTCTCCCTAGCGGCTGGCCCTCTATATTAGATTTCTAAACCATGCCCAAAGGAGCCAACAAGAGGCTTGCTAATTCCCATGTTCAAAGCCTAATAACGGAGTTGCCCTATTTTCCTTGGGGCATGATAAATCACATTGAACAAGTTTCCCCTGCCCTCTTGAGTCATAGACCATAATCAAAAAAATCTTAGTTGGACCCACGGTTCCCAAAAAATACATTGAACTCCAATTTACCCTTTCCCAGTGAAAGAAACCCCTCACTTTCCCTCGAGGAAAAGAGAACTCCTAGAGATGTGACCCTTTCCCTGCTTGTTGGCACGTGTTTGTACACAAAGGGAAAAAAGGAGAAAGGAAGAGAAATCACGATGGTTAGCGGAAAGCTTCAAAGGGATCAATCTATCTTTTTGTTTAGTAGAAAGGGGAAAGTGTTGCTTGATAAGGTATAATGGTGAGAAAACTTCATTTCTACCCTCATTCATCTCATGTTTTTCTCTTTACCTTCATTTTACCCTCTTGCACCTTCATTTTTCCATTTCTAAAGTCTGCGCGCTACATTTCTTTATTTGCAACCTTCCATCCATCTGCCCGTCACTCTCATCCCCCTTTCCATCGCACATTTCTCCCCCCATTTTTAACTTTTACCTCTCAAGACTTAAGCAGAAACCTATATTTTTCGTTGATGCGATTTGGTGGGACCCATCCAAACTTACCACATTACCAAATCGCATGCAAACCTCTATTTCTGCCTTTCCCTTACCTTTTTCGCCTTTTTTACACTTCTCGACGTTTAAGTGCTCGCATATCGCACATCACACTTTTTATCACTTACCCTTTGTGCGTTATCTTGTAAATCTTGTGATATACGGGCGGCACCTCCGCACATGCCACATCCACGCAAATCCCACACCTTTGCACATCGCACCTGTCACCTTGTACCCTTCATTGTTATCGAGATAAAATTTGCGACATGCTATCTACGGGCGGTCCCACTCCGATCTGTCGCCACATCCAATCACTCCCTTGCACTTCACACTTCGGTGATTTGAACATGAACCCTTAGCATTTATCTTGTAAAACTTGCGATATGTGATATGCGGGGCTGGGTCCTATCATCAGCGCCGTAATGTAAAGCCATCTCGTGGCCTGCGACCCACTCTTTTCTATTTAAATCATTTCCGCCATGTGATTATACTATCGGTCCCACCATTCCTTCGGCCATTTCCATCCGTTCTTCGCACATACCATCACCTCTAAGCCCCTCACATCTCTTTGTCACCTTCGGTCCACATCCAATGCATCCGAAAGCTCATAATCTGGCTGGCACCACCTCCACCTTCCAAAGTTTAATGCGTTCCAAAATGGCCGATTTCTAATACCACCTCTAGGTGCTACATGGAAGCTTGTAGTGATTTCGCACTCCCCTCACTGCCAATACCACTGAAACCATCCATGCTCCAAAATCTAGTTCCGGTTTTCAATTCAAAACCTGACATGGGATTTTGGGTCGGTACATGCGGTATGGTTTATTCGGTTTTCTCATGAAACCTTTTGCTAAAGAGCGCGAGAACATGCGATGCAGTGGCCACTTCATAATGGATTAAGAGGAAATCATAAAAAGGCGGGGAGTGGAGAATTTCAGAGAAACAACATATCGAATCATATGGTGTGCAGCTAGCCTTCATTTCACTTAGAGTATGGGTTGATCATAAATGATTACGATCGTAAAGCCCTAAGAGGAGGACTCTATATGTAGTGAGTTCTAGGGTGAAAGAAGGGTTCTGGAGTGGTTTTGGAATTAGGGAAGAATTTTTGCTGCGAGTTTTGTATGTTTGTGCTCCTTGTGCTTTGAGATTTTCATATTTGGGAGAGTTGTTTGAAATTAATACAATACAGCGTTATTATTTGGATTCCGAGATGGGTAATAGTGGTAGTATGTATTTGTGTGTGTTTGAACTTAATATAATACAGCACTATTATTTGGATTCCAAATGGAGTAATGAGTAGTATGTATCTGTTTTCTCTCTATTATCACTAATCTCCTTTTTATGTATAATCATATTTCATGCTTTCTAGCTTTGCTATGATGTTTCATGTAATGTAGTTGCTTGTAGTTTGCAATTTTATTCATAAATTTGTATTTGTATAATGCTCGGAGTGTTGACAGCTAATGTATTAAAGCTTACTTCTACTCCACTGTTCGTGCTCCACGGAGAACACGGTATTGTCCATATCTCATTCATGTTTTCTTCCTACTGAGTTCACGGACGAGATTCTTGATCCTCTTACGCTTGTCTCTTGTGGGTTCCTTCTTCGTTCCTTCTCAATGCCTCTCTGCATATTTATCTTACTGCTCATTGTATGTTATACTTGGCCCATCTAAAAGCCATCGGCCTCACGGCCTGTTGAGCCTCTTACTTATTTGGGGAATTCACATGAGATCGGGCTCAAATGGTCTTCTCCATTCTTAAATCACCGAAAACCATTATTCTCTTGACCCATATTCTGCTCGGATACATTTATACAATTGTCAAATTTTAACCTCTAATTTTAAGATGTCCGTAGGCTTGCGATCTTTTGCAACTTCAAAGTGTCTCTAGGAGATACAACATATTTTTGGCATTTTTTCTGGAAACATGAATGAATCAAACTTTTCCCTGGGATATGAAATTATCTTCACCCTTCGATTAGGTGAGCACGAGAGGGGTTGAGAGTTGCACATATTCCTCACTTTCAGCGACTCCACTATAAAATAATTCCTAATCGAAGTAATATTGGCTTTCATTAGGACATTCACACCCGGTTAGATCCAACATCTAGCTCCACCTCTAAATCAGGATGTTTGTGCCAAGTTTCCTTTTGAACAAGTATGCCCCCTTGGCCCTCCTCGGCCTCTAAATTACATGGCCCGCAAGACTATCTAGAGCGATTTCCTCGGAGTCACCGAAAGATAGTAATTTTGCGCGAGAGACATATTGAAAACACGCGCCTTTGCTTAGAATGTAAATGTAGAGCACTTAGATGTGGTATTAAGGCTTTTAGTCCAATACTTGGAGGAGAAGCCCATAAATGGTTCAAGTCTCCTAGCCAACAACATAGTCCACACTTCGGAAGAAATGGAAATTTTCTTCACATTGAAATGGGGAGGAAAGAGAGGACCATAACTATGTTCTCCGAGCTCAGGATTGCTCGCAGAAGAGACACTGATGAGGATGTAACAAAATTTATAAAGAGGTTCAACAGAAACTTCTATAATAATCTCCCTGCCAGATAAAGCCTCAGCCACGTAGCTAGGGTGGTCTTCGTAGGAGCTTTCAAGCCAGAATTTTGGGTTCACCTTAAGAAGAAAGAATATCCACATCTCTGGATCAAATCCCCGGGCGATGCGTTTGAGGTAGAAGAAAGATTTTCTTCTGCGGTAAGTTGAGGGAAGATAGAACACGTAGGCTGGAAGAAGAGAAGAGGCTTCCACCTCAAATCAAGAGAGGGAGATTATGAGGAGACATAGAATTGAGAGTGATGAATAAGCTAATCGGGAACCTATCAAAGAATGAAGAAATTTCGGTTAAGCTTGAATTGAGGAGACGATAATTTTCCCTCATCGTTCCAAGAAAGTATTCCTAAAGCGGGGGTTTAATCCTCAATATGGGAAGGCCCCCTACGCAACTATTGCACAACGAGCCAAGGAAGTCACAAATATCCAAGAAGATAAATTCCTCGCCTACTCTAATGATGAGGAGGATGAACCCATCTTGAAAGAGGAACAAAGAAGAGGAGGGAAGACCCTGCTAAGAAGGATCAAGAGAGATTGACGGTCACTTTGCAGACAGTTCCATGGATTTCATGCGAGCTCTCCAACTCACTGAAAATTGTACCTCGAGGTCCTCCGGAAGAAAGAACCCGAAGGCAACCATGAAGAGTGGAGTATCACGAGAACAAACCCCTCCTAGTTTTCTTAGTAAAGGGAAGAAGCCATTAGAATAATCAACCCACTACGCCGTCACTACATCCTCTTCCATAAAGCAATAATATGATACTCCCAAAGATAAGAAAGCCCTCATCTATACCCTGAAACAGCTCTTCTAAGAAGCTGAGTTCAAAAGCCATTACGAGAAAAAAGGGCCCACACCCTTCGATCTCCAGAGAAGAACACCGTGAGTGGTTTTGGAACGAATGTAGAAAACCGAGTTCAAGACTATCTTTGAAGAAGGGAGTTAGTCTATTGCCCTCCATGAAGAAGGAGAAGAGTTGGAGTATTTCCTAGAGGACAACACTAAAAATGTCGAGTAGCGGTACCGAGTGATCCGAGCTTGAAGGTAACAAAGCTTAATTGTCTAGATCCACGAGAACATCCTCAACGAAAACATTCCCTTCGAGAGATTGAGGACCGGTTAGGTTTTCATGATGAATACCATCTCTCAAATTCTCTTTCATTACCAAGGTAAATTTAAAAATTCATTTTGAGAATCTTCAACGGTGATAGCACTGACCAATTTTCATGTCAATTCATGCTACAGCTTTCCTAGGTCGATGGGTAATCATGGGAAATGTCTTTCTTATCATAGAGGATTATGGACATTTAAAAGACAACACTAAGGAACGTACAATGTTCTGCAGCCGAAAGTAGACAAGAAGTATCACATTCTGATACATGCTCATGTAAGGCCACTAGAGATACAGCTCTCTTGCAATACCTAGAAGTCTTAAATCCCGAGAGGTGGCATTAAAAGTAAAAGAAAGAGACCAAAGTTTGCAATCCTTAAAGAAATACCAAATATTGTAGTTGATGTGGAGGTGAACTGTTGGGCGAGAGGCAAAGTTTAAAATAGAGGAAGAATTGAATCGAGTTGGATTATCACTCCACCTTTCATGCCTTAATTCATGGAGACAAAATGAAAACATCGTTCCTAGTTGTTTGAAGACATGGAGAACACATGTGTTGTGTATTACCAAGTTGTGAGGATGGGATCGATTGAGGTCGAGAATATTTAGGAATAGGTCGAGTGTATCTTGATCCGGTGTAGTGTCTATGTGAGAAATTATTCTTCAAAAAGCCACCATACCTTTTCAACATTTTTTGTTTGTTGTAAGTTTTTACCAAGCCCCTTTCAATGAAGACCGGGCTAGGAACTCCTATGAAATACCAGCAACAAAGTTTGTTCTGAGTCTAGTGGAAAATAGTGAAAGAATAAAATTATTAAAGTAGTTACTTGCTTGGTTACACTAGCATTATTGTATCATTTAGAAAATATGTAATTACTGAGTAGATTAAGGTAGGTAGGTGTGAAAATAAGCTCGGTGCTATGAGCATATTTCCGGATTTAGTTTCAAATTGCTTTGCGAGTTTTTCGAGTTCAGAGTGTGTTTCGGTTTAGAATTTTCAGCACGGTTCGAGATTCCGGCATTTTAATATTTTCAACGTGTGACAATGATAATATTTTATATAGATGGCGAGTGCACAAAATCAGTTGTAGTTTCAATTTCAAAGCTTACGGTATGCATTTGTGACTCCATGAGCCCAAGCACAAGTATTCAAGGTTTGTAGGTTCTTAACGCACTTATAACAACACGTTGTCTCCAGAGATGGAGCCAATGTTGGCATGTGACCGCATACAAAAGGTAAAAGGAGAAAGGAAGGAAATCTCGGCGGTCGAAGAGCTGCAAAGGAATCGATCTACCTTTCAATTTAGTAGAAAAGGGAAGAGTGTTGCTGATAAAAGGTATAATAGTGAGAAAACTTCATTTGTAGCACTCTCATTTCAGCCTCCTTGTTTTCTCTTTACCTTCATTTACCCCTCTTTTACCCTTCATTTTTCCATTTCTAAAGTTTTGCGCTACATTTCTTTATTTGCGGCCCGTGATCCATCTACCACGTCACTCATCCTCCTCATCACACATCGCTCCCCACCAGTTTTAACCTTTACCTCTCAAGACTTAGCCGAAAAACCTATATTTACGACGATGCGATTTGGTGGGACCCATCCAACCTTCTTGCATTGCAAATCGCATGCGAAACCCACGTTTCCACCTTTCCCTTACCTTTTCCCCTTTTCGCACTTCCCGATATTTAAGTGCCTTTCAGCATATACAGCACATTTCACTTTTTATCACTTACCCTTCGCGAATTATCCGCGTAAATCTTGCTGAATTATGCGCGGCGACCACCTCCATACGCACTTACGTCACCTTGCAAACGCCGCGCACCACACCTTTCACCATGTACCCCTTCGCTATTGTCACATAAAATTTGTGACATGCGATTTGTGGAGTGGTCCCACCTTCGATCTGCCACGTCACTCCTCCACTGCACTTCACACTTTGGCAATTTTAACATGAACCACTTAGCATTTTATCTTGTAAAACTTTATATGATGTGTAGTATGCGGGCCAAGTTCATGTCAACGTCGCCAGTCATCTAAAGTCTATCACTCGGCCTCGACCCACTCTTTTCTATTTAAATCATTTCCGGCGTGACGATTATACTATTGGCCCCACCATTCCTTCTCCCATTTCCATCAGTTCTTGGCTACATCTCCCATCACCGCTAAGCCCCTCACATCTCTCTGTCACCTTCACTCCACGTCCAATGCATCCAGACTGACATAATATATTAGCTACCACCTCCACCTTCCAAAGGTTAATTCCGTCGAAATGGCCAATTCCTAATACCACCTCCGATGCTATGTGGTAGCTTGTAGTGATTTCGCACCCCTAGCCAAAATGACAAACCATCCATGCCCCCCTTCGATATCCCAATCCGGTTTTTCAATTCAAAACACAACATGGGATTTTGGGTGGAACATGCGGTATGGTTTGTCGGTTCTTGGGAAATCTCCACTAAAGAGCCAAGCACATGCAATACGACTAGCCACTTCACAACGTAGGCTGGAAATCATAAGACTAAGGGAGTGGAGACTTTCAGAAAACGAGATGGAATCATATGATAACTGACCAGCCTACCCACCTACGATCGCTCCTCACCCTTACCTTCGAAGGCTCCCATAATTGGCCTCCATGATCAACCACATATGTGTTGTTTACTATTTGATTTCTATGTTTTGATGGTGAAATCTCAATTTCACCCACTCTGTTTTAATTCTCTCCATACTGAAGTAATTGTTGGATGTGGGTTATACTGAGGATTAGGTAGGATATTTTGATTTCATAGGTATGGGTTGATCATAAATGATTACGATCGTAAACCCTAGAGGAAGGACACTATATGTAGGGAGTTCACAAAAGATGAGAGAGGATTGCGGAATGGTTATGGAATTAGGGAATAATTTTGTTGTAGTTTTGTATGATTGTGAGTCCTCTGTGCTCTAAAAGGTACATTTTGAGAGGAGTTCTTTGAATTGAATATGATACAACGTTGTTATTTGGATTCCATATGGAGCGATGAGTAGTATGTATCTATTTTCCTATGTTATCGGTAATATCAGCATTTATGTATAATCATCTTTCATGCTCTACTGTTTGCTATGATGGTTTGTGTAATGTAGGCTAGTTGGTAGTCTGCAATTTTGTTCATGAATTCGTGTACGTATAACACTCGGGTGTTAACGCTCATGTATTAAGATTCTTTTCTGTAGTGCCTCCATGAACCTCTGTTGTTTTCCATATATCATTCATATTCGCTTCCTGCGGGGTTCATGGGGGCCAGTTATTAATCCTCTTAAGCCTCTCTCTTGTGGGTTCTTTCTCCATTCTTTCTCAACGACTACTTGCATATTTAAAAAAAAACTTATGCTCATTGTTTTATACTTGGCCCATCTAAAAGCCATCAACCTCACGACATCTTGAGCCCTCGACTATTTGGAATTCACATGAATCGGGCTCAAATGTTCTTCTCCATTCTCGAACCACCAAAACCATTATTCTCTCGATCCATATTTTGTCGAGAGGCATTTATACAATTGTCCACTTTTAACCTCGATTTTAAGATGTCTTAGGCATTGGTATTTTGCAACTCAAGGCTATATCTATGAGCTAAAACTATTTTTAGATACCTTGACAACCACGAGCCACCATTCTCCACCCATGCCCGGACAAAATTCACACTAACAACCACCTCGAGTTCCTCCACGAAGCCATGCAACCTACTACCCAATTCTGAGCCTCCACTTTTTCACAATTGAAAACATGTATGCCTCCTGCGCCAATTTACCAATTGGAATTTGAAGAAGACGCCATATGTTCTTCCCTTCTCATCAACGATATCATGTTATACATTAACGGTTTTTTACACGACATTCTCCAACCTTCTAAATTTACGATACACAACCACTGCTCCATGCCTGTGAGCAAAGCGTCGCAAATGCAAGGGAGGATCGAGGATGAATCATGAGGTTGGAAGGAATATGATAGGGAAAGGGGGGATGAAGGGTTTAGGGGGATGAGAGAAGGAAGGGGAAGAAATGGAGTGAAGGAGAAGAGAAGATGGAATGCGAGCAAATGCGGATGAACGAAAATAAGAGGGAGGGGAAATTGAGGGGGGGGGGGTGGACCGATAACTTGACGTTGTTCCACGATGCCTAAGATCACAAAGTCAGTCCCAGTCCTTTTGTTCCCTTTATAGGTGTTTTTCTTTGAAAAGAGAGATGATCCTAACCATATTCTCATTCCTTTCAAACATAGCGGCAGGGATGAGGTAATTGCCATTCCTTCCATTGATTAGGCTCATGTTTTCTTCTATTTGACATGCTTGGTTTGCTTGAATGTCGTCCTCCCCATTCAATTTTCTTAGGATGTGGTGGAAGTAAAAATTTTCAAAGTAATTGCACGAACTTTATTTATTTCCCATGACTTGGTTCAACTCGAATTTCTTAGACACCTTATTGATGAACATATGCTTTGATATAAGGAGGGCGTCCCCATAATGTTCATGATCCTAATCCCTCTTTCTTTGTGCGACAATACAAAGCCAAAAGAAGACCATATGCCTCTTCTTGATTATTTGTTTTCTTGCCTAATCCCAAAACACACCAATCTACTATTTTTCCATAATGTTTTATAAGAACCCCTCCTCTTACTGCCATAAGGATTTCCTTTGGAAGCTCCATCAAATTTTGGAGTCATTTTATATTCTTTGATGTTCCACACGTACCATATCTTCTTGAGACAAGGCAAGTGGTTGGTTTTTCGGCTATTTTTTCGGGAAGGAAGGCTCTTAGGCAAGGCCCATGAGTGAGTCTGGGTATATTCTAGAGGGTCCCAATGGTCTCCAGATAGGTTTGTGAGAGCTAAAAGTAGGAAGAGAGGGCTTTAAGAGCGGTATTTTGAGGTTAAGGGTGTTTCATTTTGAAAATGGCTTTGTTTATAGATAGCGAATATGCTAACATATATTTAGGTAAGGTCATCCAAAAGGACTTGGAGTGAAGCTTTTACCTTTGAGAGGAGCCCTCGTAGAACTTTGCCCATCGATCAAAAAATATCGGGAGATCAGAGCCATCTTTCTCTACGAAGAGAAGACTAAAGCCACTCACCACCATCTTGGAGAAAATTGAATTGGAGGAATAAATGGGGGATGCTTTGCTTGAGGCTTCACACGAGAGGGAACCTAGAGGGCCCAATGTAACCTTGCCTTTGAATATTCCTTGTTGTTAATATTTGTTTTTGAGCCAACAACCGGATAAAATTTTTACTTTAGGAATTAGCGTTGGGTGTCCCATATTTTATTCCAAATATAGAGGATTTTGGGGGATTTTATCCTCAATAAGTTTCTCATATCCTTTTTAAATTGAAGATAGTTCTTCCACCCAAAGCACGTCCTTTAAATTTTCCACTTCATGTTTCATTTTCTTGATTAATATTCTTTGGTATGCTATCCATCCTCCATCCTTCCTAGTTGCAAAGGGAATCCACCTTGATATTTGAGATGAAAATTCCACTCCACTTTGGGCCGGAAGTCATCAAACGAAGATATAGCGAGATCCACATTGAGAGATGTATTATCAGGAGGTGGATCCTTCATATATTTTACCAAAACTCCATTTCCAGGTATTTCACTTGAATTGCCTTGATTAGGCTTGGAGGATGCCTTCGAAAAGCCTCTGACTGGTGTGTGATGCGCTATAGGGACTTCCACTGTCATCCTTTACATTGCACTATATTTTTCTCTAATGACTTGGAACCACCATTTGTCCCTATTTGTTTCCATTATCCACCATAATTTAGCTCCCATTTCCAACTTGGTGAGAGTCAAATCTTGAATTCCAAGACCACCATGTAGCTTGGGCATTCTAATTGTTTTAGACTATTAGATGAAATTTTTATTATCTTGCTTTCCTCCTTCCCATAGTAATTATCATTGACTTCGGTCTAGAATTGTC
The DNA here is from genome assembly GCA_034641835.2 of Pinus albicaulis. NCBI lineage: Eukaryota > Viridiplantae > Streptophyta > Pinopsida > Pinales > Pinaceae > Pinus > Pinus albicaulis. The sequence continues at coordinate 7,141,625 of MU968411.1, read as the reverse complement.
ACTCCCGATATATTCAACCAGATTTTGCTTTAGTTTTTTATTTTATTTTTTATTTTATTAGAGGATATTTTTTCATGCATTTTAGCCTTGGTATTCTAAGGAAAATGGGGACCTAGGTAAGTTAAATTATTTCCATTCATTTAACATTTTAAAATGAGATCTATTATATATTTCACTTTTTGGGGGCAAAATATTTGGGCTGTAAACTTATTCTTAGTATGGTGGCCTTTACTCAAGAATGATGAATTTATCTTATTTACTTTGAAGTGCACAAAATTACAGGAGGCTGATAAATATAGTGGCGTCTAATTGTACATGGTTATGCTTTTAATTACTTCTTTGTATTTGATACGGGAGAAAGTGAGAGAGATGGTCCATTTCCAAAAGGCCATAGAGCATCCCCCATTATGATGTACGAAGGGGAGAAGGGGAACCCTTGTGTAACTCCTAAGCCTTGAGTAGACCTCCACTTCCCTACGAGATTTATACAGGAGATATCCATGAAGAGATACATAGAGAAATCCATCTTATAGAATTTATTATAAAATCCATTTTATAACTTTGTAAAAATCTGTGTCAAGCTACGTAAAAGCATTCGCCATGTCTAACTTAATTATCATGCCTTGGTCTCTACTCCCCGGCTATAATATATAGCTTCTTGGATTAAAATTATAGTATTGTCAAAATTTTGACGGCCCAACACAAAGCGCCCTTAATTAATAGAGCTCATATTAGGAAGAAGAATTTAATTCTAGTAGCAAAATTTTGAGATCACCTTCTAGGACACGTTGCAGAGAGAATGGTTTGTATCTAGCAAAAGAGGAAGGAATCGACTCTTTGGGAACAAGGGACGAAGGAAGAGTTGATGCTACCTCCTATAATGAAGTTATTAAAGGAATAGCCCATCATTCGAAAAATATTGTTGGATAACCTCTCAAAAGGATTGATAGAAACTTCTTCAAGCCATCGGGCTAGGGGATTTATTCGGGGGATAGGGATAAAACCATGAACTTAATATCCTCGAGAGGATAGGGGAAAGGTGAGGGTCTTATTAATTTCTAGAGAGACGATTGAGACTCAAAAAAAGAGTTCAAAAAAATTCCTCATAGGTTTGGCTGGGGGTCTGATATAGTCCTTTATAATGTTCTTCTTGCCATTTTTTATTTCATCGATGTTAGTTATCATCTTTCCACGATGATAGATTTGTACTATATTTTTTTCTTTCCTTGTATCTTTCTTGTTTATGAAAAAACTTGGTATTTATATCTCAGCCTTTGGCAATTTGTTTGGACTTAAGATGCCAATACTCTTCCTCTCTTCTCAAATGGATATAAAGAGATTTAAATGTCTCGGCCTCTTTTAGCATATTAGATGGACCAACTTTGGAGCCAACTCCATCAACCTTGAAGGCCAACTTGTTTTCTATATACGATGATGGAAAATTGTCTTTTGTACTTGTTTTTCTTTTAGCTTGAGCTTTGATGTCTATTTTTATCCTTTTAATTTTAGCTTCCCAAATTGTAGTGGGATTGCCATCAATCTAACCACCCGGAGTTCGAAACCATAGGGGATAAGTCAACAGTCAAAGACAAATTGGGCGAAATTTAAAGAGAATAGGTCCAAGGTTAATGGAAGAGGAATAAACGAGAAAATTGGGTGGTGATTTGACCGCACCAAGGGAATGGAGGATTTAATACATATATTTTGCAAGTAAGTCATACGAGCCAAAAAATCGAGTCGAGTCTCTTGATAAAATGACGAATCGATGCACTTATTATTCCCGGTATAGAGGAATTTATGAGGTTTTACATCAAAGAGGTAAAGATTCGGGATTATGTCTTCCATGTCTTCTTGGGAGGCATCTCTAACTACAAACCTCCTCTTTATAATTTTTCCCAAGTGTGGTATTGAAATTTCCCCTAAAGATATAGTTGACCCCATATTATGTGTCTTTTAACCGTGAAGAGATTTCCGGCATTCTAAATTCTCTTTGTTGTGTCTTGGCATATATATATTTATAATTGCAACATTTTTGTTTAATTATAGACTCTTGAAAATGATAGCAATTCGGTGAGTGTTTTCTAGGAACTTACCCGTGTTATTTTTGTGGGATTCCATATTGTGCAGGCCTCTGAAGCTCCTCTCTCAAAATTTTAGCTTCAATATTTTCTTGAAGTCCCAAAGAGAAGTGTGAATAGAAGATGTTTTCTTGGGCCAATTTTAGTCTCTGGATCATAGCAACGTCTAGTTTTTTTTTGAATTGTGACTTAAATTCCATTTATTTCTTTTACATAACTAAGACCCCTACGAGTTCTAGGGAGATGACCTTCATTATTTACCTTTGGAGGATTTAGACTCCCCTTTTATTGGGCCAGCTGTGTTCCCTTTCTTTCCTCCTTTAATTCCTAGGTTTGCTAAATGTCTTGGGATTATATGTTGGAATCCAAGTTCTTTATCCTTCTGTTTGTCTTTTCCTTTCTTATTTCTTTATTTTTTCACACTTTGATCATCTTGTATTTCTTTCTTTATTCATACCTAGGTATAGTATGATTTTTATTTTTTCGAGCTTGCGGCAATGATAATGCCATTTGTTTCTTTGGAGGACACAAATCATGCATACAAACATCCTCATATTTGAAGGATTATTAAAATTTATAGAATAATCAAGGCTCATAGGCGAGGTGGGGGTATGATGCGATGTTGAGGGAGGGAGGGAGGACTCCCTTCCCAATAATTTCCTGACATCTTGCATCGAGAAAAGGGAAGCCAGGCTTTCAATTACGGTTTGATCCATATGATAATCCTTGGGATACAAAACCCGGGGGAGGAGGAGGAGGGAGGAGGAGGAGGAGGAGGTTCAATTTGGGCCTAACCATCCATATTATTTAGTATTTGTAGGCACACCAACGTTCCCCATTCCATTGCTTGATTTTTGTTCCTTTTTTTCCTTTTGACATTTTTCCATTGCTCATTTTATTCTCCATGTTGTTGATTATTTTCCTTTTTGCTTGGGGTGTCCTTTGCAAATTCCCATACTCATGAAAAATTTTAAACTTGAAGGGAGTTGGTCATGTCCACCTCCTAGACGTGTGGCAAATTATCCATACAAGGTTAACTTCCACGGGGAGTCCTTTCCAGGTAGACCTCTACACGGATACGTGCACAAGAGAAGAGTCCCTCTTTTGGTTACGCATAGTCTATATATATTTCCCAAGAGCATTCCCTATTAGACGGAATGTAGCGTCATTCCAACCACACGAGAAGCGGTAGGAAGGGGAGCTTGAACCAAACTGAGAATAAGTAGGGAATATCACATGAGGGTTGAAGCTGGGACTCCATTGAAGTAGATACTACCCTTGGGCACATAAAATAAGGGCAACTTCGAAACACTAGGTCCCATGTCAAGTCTATTTTCGAAAAATAGAAATTCTTAGAAGCCTTTCCCACATAAGGTAGACATAACCTCACCTTGAATGAGGGGCTTCCAATTCTTATCAAGCCAAGAATTCAAGAGCGGGGTGAGGGCCAAAGACCCATGAAATTCCCAATAAGACCATGATCTGTGACTTGAAAATATCTTGAGAAGCGGGCTTGCGGGGAGCGGTAGGTAATATTTGGTATAACTTTGTATTTTTTAACGAACTGGAAGTGCAGTCTATTACCGAGAGCCATGTAGGCCACCACCGAGAGAATTGAATGAGACAATATCGGCATCCATGCCTTTGTTTTGGGCCGGTGCTACCATTGGGTTATACGGCTAAATCCGAGGAGAGGTATGAAGGAAACTTAGAGGAAACGAAAGGGATGGGAGGGGGTTGAAGGGAGAGGAGGATAGGTAGGAGTGCATCGGTAGGCGATCGAGCGCGAGGGGAAGCCCATGACGCAAAGCAACGGAGTGACTAGGTTAATCATGGAAAAAAAATGGGATTAAAATGTTACCAAAAGGAGAAATTCAACATAAATTAGTTAACATAGATCTTGAATAGTTTATTTAAATCATGTGTTGAAATAGTTTTCAAAAGTATAAGAATTAAACATCACACTCCCATGATTTTTTTTAACTTTTGATAAATTTATGTATTTTTAAAGTTGATATGAAATTATATTATGTCATGTGGACATTGAAATGTTTTATGTTATGACGAGTAGAGTAAAATATTTTTACCACATTGGGTTGTAATATCAACAACAAATTGAGTAGTAAGTAGTGACTTTGGGATTATTGATATATTCTAATGTTTTTAATTAAAACTAATTAGACGACATTGTGTTTCAATTTAAAAATACATTTTATTTTTATTCTAACAGAGACGCATGCTAACAAATGAAGCACAAACAAAATTACACAACCCCTTCATACCTAGGTTGTAAAATACGTACGTACGATTAATGAATTAATTAAAAGAAAAAAATACATAACTACTTTGAAAATAAATATCAACATTTGATTTAGGTTCATTACTAAGAATATTTTAGAATATTCGACGAAGGTTAAATCCCTACCATCGACATAATAATTTATGATAATTACATTAAACTTAAAGAAACTCTATTCCAAAATAGACATGCATGTCCAACATAATTAGTTTTCATAGTATTTATCAAGAGAGAAGTAATATATAAACTTATGAATCTATTCGAAAAGAAAATTAGTGTTTTAAAATATATTTTTATCTCTCTTATGTATATATATGGTAAGGAACAAGTTTATTAGTTGTAAGAGACAATTAACCACAAAAATATGACATAGTATTGCCTTTTTGGTCTTTTCACCAAATTTTGTTTTTAAATATAAGAATATATTAAGTTGTGTTTTTAAACGTAGAAGTAGATTTAGGGTCTTGGAAAACCTCTTGGGCACTTAGATTGTGCGGACTCACTTTATATTTATTTGAATTGTGTGGATTCAACAATTTAAAAATTAATTTTCTCTCGATTTCTATTCACATTTGGAATAACATTTGTAAAGATTTAACAACTTAAATTAGTTTTTTCGCAATTTCTAATTAAAATTTAGATCAAGTTGACAAAAAAAATCTACCAAAAATCGCTTTAAGAATAAAAATTTACCTTGATGTTTACAAGCTTTGATAAGTTTCGCAGGTCGTAATATGAAAATTATAAAATATTTAATAATATTTTAAATTTTAAATAAAATAATTTCATGAGGAAAAAACTAAAAATCTCAATTTTTAAAATACTTGAAAACATTTATTTTTTGTTTAATCTTTAAAATTTTTAAAGATAAAGCATTACCAAAAAATATAATAAATCTTTTTGTCGACGAATTCTCTTTTTACAATGAAAATAGATTTAAACGAGCCAACTCATTATGGAACATTCAAAATTTTCCTAGGCTAAAGCGTAAAGTGTTCAATCATGTGTGTAGAGATCGTAACATAGGCAACATATATATATATATATATATATATATATATATATATATATATATATATATATATATATATATATATATATATATATATATATATATATATATTCGAACGGAAAAAAAACTTCTGGTGTATATTATGTGGCGATTCAAAATTAGAAGCTTAAAATTTTCAAAATTGTCTATAGACATTCGAATCATCTTTTATGATCGAGAAACAAAACATGTCATTCTATCCTAAGAAAAACCTTCCATTCGTAGATGAAGATATGACATCCCTATGAAAAAAAAAACGGCTAAACATAAGAAAACCAACGGATACTGTATACTACATAGCTTTTCTAAACCAAAAACGGAAACTTATGTAAATCAATTATCTGATCACTTCGAAGCTTGATGTGATGATCAACAAACAAGAAACAGTCCCAAAAAAGATGATAGATAGAACGATATGCCAAATGCTGCAAAGAATGGAAGTGAGAATAGAGATTAGATAAAATTGGCCAGGAAAGTAGCATAGCGCCAAGTCACTTGAGAGTCAGGTTCATAATTCATAATCCCAATACCGTTCAATCTCTGTTTTGATATTCTTCTGCTGTGCATTTTCCACGAATATGTCTTTTGCAAATTAAGATCGTGAAGGAATTCTTCAGCAACTTGATGCGTGCCGACGAAGTCAAATGTCCCGAGGAGAGAAGTTTGATCCCTTGTTAAGATGATCGATCGAACCTTCGAATCCCCAAACATCAGAGGTCTTCCAATTCTCAGCGCTGAAGCAAACCATAGCAAGCCCCACGGTCTGAGACTTTCGCCCTCGTGTTAGTCCCATCTCCCCATACCAATAAAACTTATAGTGGCATAGAGGCGAAATCCTCAACCAAACTCCGCACTCGCACCTAGAGTGTTGCGGCTCTTGTCAAAGAAGCCGGCGGGATATTTAATTTCAAATGGCTTCATGTGCTTGGAAGAGGTCATCCGGAGGCCTGCGAGAAATTTTAATCATGTCCCAATATTGAAGGATTTGTTGAGAAGTCCCCTCGGGACGCTGCGATCTCATCAAATATCCATACGATTCGATTTGGTCCCGGATAAGCAGTGGAACAAAGCCGGAACACTTCTCGGGTTTTGACTTCTTTAAGACCCCATAAAATGAAATCGAGTGTTCTCCAAACTTGGAATGCCCATTCGAGAAATTTTGAAAATTACACAGCCAGAAATTTCTAGCGAAAGAGTAGTCATAAAAAAGGCGTTGGACATCTTCACACATTCATACGAGTCTGCACACCGGAGACTGCGTTTGCCTTTTCTCCTCATGTTGTCCCAGGTTAAGTTTTGTTTCTAGTAGGCACTAACCATAAGAACAATTTAATTTTTAATTGTCCACTTGTTCTCCAAATCCCCATGTAAATTTTGTACTCATTCTCTGGGCACGATTGGAGACAAGTTTCCCATAAATATCTTAAGGCAATCGGCATGTCGTTCTTCGATTAATGCATTTCCATATCACCTCGTCTCTCCTCAGTCCACATCAAAGTTATATGGATATATTTTCATTATATGCGAAGCCTCGTTGATCGATTGATACATTATTTATGATTTTTTCAAAGGTCCATGGCCCTTTAATGTGGTATGTTCATATCATGTCACGTGTTTATGCGTATATGTTCATATCATGCCTACGTTGTAGCCTTACAATGTGCTATGTTCATATCATTCCACCCATTTTGTGAATAGTCTATTAAGTTATATGGATTATAATGAAACCATTTAAAAGTTTTATGTTTCCTATAACAATAGCTGAAACATTTAAATATTAAAGCTCTACATAAGCAAAGAAAATAATATTTTAATGAAAAGATGGTAGGATTACGAGGAGAGGGTAGGCGTGTGGGGGCCCTTTCTTATGTGGAGCTTTCCACACATGGGAAGTATTGCACACCTCTCCCTCGGTACTCCTTTTATTTATCAATTATAGTTGGTGTGGGAAAATGAATGCATAGTGCGGAGTGTGGTAGCTATGTGATCTCTACATTTCGATTTCTCTAATTCAAAGTCAAATGTAGGTAAGATTACAAAGAAATTTTAGATCTTTTTATTTTAACACAAAAAATTTCACTCTGATTTTAAATGTTTAAGGAATTATCAAATTTAAATTTATTTATAGAAAAATAATAATAAATATGTGTATGTATCCGTTTCAAGTGTCCACGGGTCAAATATAATTTATTGAGGAAACAATTGTTTCCATTATGACTAATGTGTTGTCCTTGATGGAAACCTACTTTATGAGTTGTCCTTGATGGAAACCTACTTGATGAAGATGTTATCAGCGTGAATTGAGTAAACAGATGAATTTACAATCTATTACACATGCGGCAGAGAGTTTGGAAAAAATACATAGCACTTTATAGACAAAGGAATAATGAAGGTGATGTTTTGAGAAATACACGTCGATTACGTAGAGAAATAATGTACGTACATACACAAGTATGGAGAAGCAAAAGCGTGTACAATTTCCACACTATGATATCCTAAATACCAAGAAGGGTCTTTACCATGGTATTAGCCCATAGTAATGAGAACGTCAATGAATATTTGATCTCATCCAGAATACCATCGGCCTTACTATGGGTTTGACTTGTGGTATTGCCTAAGGCCTTGTTGTAGGGAAAAACCAACACCCCCATTTTTTGACTTATTTACTTCAAATAATGGGGACTTTTTCCATAAAATTTTGGCTAAATCGCCATTTAAGGAATTTCTTTAGGTTAAACGTCCTACGATTTTGAAAAATTTTCATTTTAAATTGAGTTATATTTTGATTTCTTCATCGCGTTTGACTTTTAGTAAGCTTTCTATTGATACTTGTTTCATCTGCATAACTAGTTTGCAAATGAAACTCCTCACCGAAGTTTGATCATTTTGTCCATCGGGTTAAAAAAATATACAAAATGGATATTATTTTAATTTTTTGTAAATAATTTATAATTGATTTTAAATAATAACTCTTAGTCAATTTTTCACTAATTTCTACATTTTCACTAATGGTCCTACAAAATCACCTAGCTAGAATTATAAAACGGTTAAAAATGTGCTTTCGGGATCTGAGTAATTTGTTCCAATTCCTAATTTTAAAAGAAATTACGAAACCCAAATATCAAATTTCAAAGTTGTTATATTTCATTTTTTGTAGAATTTTTAATTCCTCAAGTGGACCCACTTCACCTTACCAACTCCTTTATATAAAAACTTTGAAAATTTAAAAGCCTCAAAATAATTCTTCCAAAATTTAAACACTACGATATCTTAGTGATATCGAACATTGATGTTTTTGTTTGTGCTAATTTTAAAACTTCCAATATATATCGGCCTCAGGCCTCGATATTGGATTTTTTACCATGAATATTTTAACTTAATATAAATTTTCTCCTCCATATCCTCTCCACCTCACATGTTAACTCCTCCATATTTATTAGATCCATGTATATATCCAAAGCCACATAAACATTTTTGTTTCTCCAACGATAGAAGAATAGGAACTTGGACCAATGAAAATTGTTTGGAAAAAGAATTACTCTTCAACTCTCCTTGGAAAATAATTACCAACTCTCCTTATTTCTACTTGCACTCCATCCCACGAAGTCTTGCATGTCATTTCAACCTTGTGACAACAAACTTAACTCTCTTTCTTCACCCATCTCTTCATAATCAAAGAATTTATTCATTTCATTGATCCGATCTATCAACTCTTACGGATTCAATCCTCTGCTGGCTTGATACTTCAAATCTAGGCTTGGATGTAGATCTAAAGCTGATTTAAAAATCTCATATCGGGGAGTAAGCTCAACATTTTCTTCTTCTTCTTAGAAGCAGGTTCAACGAAATCTTCGGGATCTCTCTGGTGCCTTCGCTATTGCTTCCAATCTGGCTTGAATCTGTTGCATAGTCCTCGATTATACGCATTTGCAATTGGTCTACCTCTTCTTCTACCGGCACTACCTCTGCCAATTTTGACGGCCATGCTAGATTTCTTTTCGACTTTTGAGCTTGTTCGGTGTTTGAAAAATGCTGCGAAATTGCTCGATACCACAAATGATGGCGGTGTGGTATGAACCTTAAGGAAAGTTGTTCAAACTTGGTTGTGTTCTTTATTTTAGGAGGAATCGATCAGTCTCTCTTTTCACTCTCGGTCATCAAAATTTATCAGTTTTGTTGATAGAATTAATAAAATTCACATTGGAAGCTAAAAGTTCCTTTATCCTTTAAAAAATATTAAAACTTTGTAAACAATGTTGACATCCCTTGGCTAAAAGTATGACACTTTTACAATGTTTAAAATCCCTTCGGAATATCATAATAGACCTTTTAAAGCATGCCTTTCAATCTTTCGGAATTAAAGCCGAACCTCATATGATAAAACTCTATTTAATAAACCTTTAACTTGAGTGTTAAAACCCTTTGACAATGTATAAACCATTTCTATTCATATGTCTGGACTTCACCTTTTAATAAAACTATATTGAATTAACATTCAAACCTTCGGAAGTTAGACCTTTTGGAAATGGTTACGGATCTCAAACTTTTAATACAACTCCACTTCATAACATTTCGGGTCCATAACTTGGATTAACTCCCCGTATGACTTTCGGCGTGATTATCGTTGGATCTCCACTGGAATACGATCGGACGGCAGTCACATTCAATCGACCCTCGAACCTTATCGATCAAATGCACGCGAAATGGGCGGTATTATTACCACGACGTGTCAAATTTTTATTTGATGGCGTTCGAATGGATGGAAATCGCTCCTATGCCAAGCGGCACGACAACGGTGTAAGTGATTTCTTGAGAAAACCTATTTCTTTAAAAATGTGTTTCGCATTTTAACACGTTTTCCTCACGGGATTTCGGTTTTAGCTTCTAACTTTGCTTCTCTTGAACCCTTCCTACTTCCGATGCAACACTCAATACCATTAGTCTATATCTGATACTGAGCTCCAAATTTTCTCCAAACCTTTTATTACGAGGATTAATAGCTCAATAAACATAGACCATTGGTGTGACTATTTACAAGCAACCAAAACCATAATCCTGCTAGTTTCTTTAAATTTCTTACCTGAAAATATATTCAAAATTATACACGGGAATGGATAAATTCAATGAATTCGAAAGTTGAACCCTTCGAGGATTTGCCAATTATAACACAAATAAATAAACTTCTGCAATTTTATTAAAAATGGAGATCAAACCCTCACAATCAATTCTTCTACGGCCAATTCTTAATTCCTCTTCTTCGGAGGTTACAATTTGAGGTTCTTAATTAGCAAATCGACCTCTTCTTGAGGATTGGAATTCTTCTATTTAGACAAAATCCTAATTACATCATATCCTCTAAATTCTATCAGAAGATAAATATCTTTGAAACAAATCTAAAAGCTATGCTCCAATCACTCTAAATACTAGTTCAACCCTATCAGCCTGGCTGCTAAATTGTGACTAAAGCCTTCTTTGCACTTGCTTGTAACATTTTTTGGATTTTTGGAATAATTAATGAAGCGTTTGTGTAAGCCTCATGCCCTGCATCGGACTCTGAGGACAAAATCTTCATGGGCTCTGATGTCCATGAGCTCTTCCATGAGAACTACCAGTTTACGTAGCATGAGGATTCTGTCATCCGGGTAGCATCCTCGATTGGCTGATCCTTTCACTTGATCGAATATTGAAAATACTCCCGCCCCTTGGTAGTTTTCTTAAACACTTTCTTGTGTCTAAGATCCTCTACGGTTGTAATGGCTGCATTTGTGGGTAACTTTTTTACCAGTCAATCTTTTTCTCTGTCTTTTGAGTCTTGTCATTTGTACCACCATCTTCATATCTGTACAAATCAACAACATTGAATATTGGAGATATTTCAGCTATCGAAAGGCAATTCAATGTCATAGGAATTTGTAGAAAACTTTCTCAATATCTTTTGCATGGTCCCATATTTTTTGAATTTTAACTTGTTATACTACTTTGGAAATCTGCTATTTTTCTTAAAAAATTATTATAAAACAAATCACCTTCAAAATTAACTTCTCTTGCTCAGAAAATCACACTCCTTGTTCTTTACCTTGATTACTGTTGTCTTATAGTTGTTGATTTTGTTGTATGTATTACTTGAATCCTAGAAGCAAACTCCTCTCCTTCAACACTTCTCATTCTGCTTTTCCCAAGTTCCTCAATTCGGATACTCCTCTTGGGTACATTCTTGTAAAATATATGGAATGGGCTATGTCTATGCCTGTTAGGTGAATCATTATATGCATGATACGCCTATGGTAGAAATATGCTCCCAGCATTTAGGATGTTCTCCTGCAAGACTTCTCAAAGATTACCCAAACTTTTGTTCACTACTTGATCTGCCCATCGGTCGAGGGTGATAAGGCGAGCTAAAAACTCGAGTTTAGTACCAATATTATTCCACAATGTCCTCAAAAATGACCAACAAATCTGGTATCTCTATCAGAAACAATACTTTTAGGTAACCCATGTAATGCGACAATTTCCTTGAAAAATAAATTGGCAACATAGATAGCATCCTTTGGTTTTATAACATGGAATAAAATGTACCATTTTTGAAAATACACTTAACTACAACATAAATTGCATCATTTTCTCTCTATGTCTTAGGAAATCCTAAAACAAAATCCATACTTACCATATCCCAAGTGTATGCAGGAATATGCAATGGAATGTAAAACTTCACATTTTGACTTTTCCCTTTGTACATATTGACAAACTTTACAATTCTTCACATAATTTTCCACTTGAGATCTCATCTTTGGCCAAAAATAAAAATAACTTAATTGCTCATAAGTCTCATCAACACCAAAAATGTCCAGCAAGTCCACCAGCATGATTTTTCCTTGATTAAATTATCTCTCATAGAACAATTTGGTATGCACAATAGTTCTTGAACAATAAACCCTCTTACATGAAATAATCTAACCTTTGACTTAAATGCTATCAAAGCAGGATCACAACCTTCTTCAAATGCTTCTTTGAAATCGAAATATATTTTATAGAGTTCTTTAAGAAAATCAAAACCTACCATGATTTGACTTTCTTGAGCAAGAATGTTTTCTATAAGGCAGCATATTTACCTTATTTGCTTGACCACTTATATGCTTCAAGGCAAAGTTAAAACTTTGAAGATATTCAACCCATTTTGCATGTTTTTGATTAAATTTAGGTAGTTGCATAATATGCTATAAAGCATGATTATACGAATATTGCGCCAAATTCTTTAGACATTAAATAATGTCTCCACTTCTTGATAGTAGCCACAATTGCATAAAATTCCTTGTCATAAGAAGAAGTACTTCCTCCTTGTTTCATTAAATTCTCACTAAAATATGCTACGAATGCATCTTCTTGGCTTAATACGGCTCGATAGCTTCCCAGCATCACATTTTACTTGAAATGGTTTGTATTCCCATTCTAGGCAAAACTAAGACAAGTTTCTCGGTTATCCTTTGCTTCAAAAACTAAAAATTATTTTCGGCTTCAAAGTCCACTTGAATGGTTGTTTGTCCTTCTTTATGGTTTCAATGATAGAATTTGCATTAGATACTAAATTCATATGAATTTTCTATATGTAATTCCATGGAAAATTGTACCTCAAAAACACTTTTTGGTGAAGACCTCCTGATTGCCTTTATCTTCTGGATCCATTTTGTGTAAACAGAAACAACAAAACCACAGGATATACTACATTTCTGCTTCTATCATGAATGAGAATTTATTTAAATTTATCGGTAACTTCTCTTGATGTAACTTCCTTAAGACATAATTAAGATGTGGGTGTTCTTCTTTTGTTTTTTCCGTAAGTGGCTATATCATCTAGAATGTACTGGTAATTTTACTAATAAATTCCTTTAATACTTCATTCATAAGCCTCATAAATGTGCTAGGTGCAATTGATAAACCAAAAGGCATTACGTCCATTTCATACTTGTCCTCATTTTGTTTTAAGGTTGTTTTCCATTCATCACCTTCCTTATCCTAATCTGATGATACCCTTTTAGTCTAGTTTTTGAAAAATATCTTGCTCTACCTCAGAGCAAACCAACAAAATCTTCAATTCTAGAAGGTAAGGAAATCTCTGGTTTATCTATTGATTACTCTTGGAATCAATTACACATTCTCCAACTTCCATATTTCTTTGGACTTAATACGTAGATGCGCATAGGGACTCAAAATTTCTACGATCAAACCTTTGTCAACCAATTCCTGCCCTTGTAGTTTCTTCATTTTTTACGTAAGAGTCATTTTGTAAGTTTGCTTTGTTAGGAAAATTTGATCCTGGAATAAAATCTATACGATGGTTGATTCTTTTACGATTGGTAATTCATCGAGAAAATCATCCACAATAATGTCACGATAGTTATCCAACATTTCTTGAATTTTAATTGGAAAATGGAAATTTTAAAGTAGAAATGTCTACTTGGTTTGAAAACTAAAGCAAAATTTACCTCATCATCTTCAATCTGTTGCAAGTATTCTTTTCCACTAAACAATAAAGCCTTTGGATCAAAATTTTTACTTGGTCATCTCTTCTTCCATAGAGTAGAGATGTTTGATTCATACCATCTTTGAAAAACTTGTAGTGTTTCTCTTCCCATCATATCTTCTTGCTCTGTCATACTACCAAGGTCTACTTGACAATATGTAATACACATCTATAGGAGTCACATCTTTGCCTTGATTTTATCTTTGTAACTGCTGTTTGCTTCCGTCTGTACATTGTTCCTTTACAATCGGTGATGTCTCTTCTAAATCCATGACACCTTGTAGGGTGTTGGATGTTCCCTTGTCTTCAATTTCAATTTCTCACATCACCTCTGTGGAGACCAAATTATCTATCTTTATACTATCAGTACAAATTGAAAAAAATTTCCCTTAATTTGCACACACTTCTAAACAAATTCTTTCTTGTATTGGTTCAACAACTTGCTTTGTTTGTTTTTAAAAAAACCTTGTTAACTTTAAAAGATTCTCCTTTCTCTAGCACAATTTCTTTCTCGTTTGAGCCTTTATTTCTTCTCTTCTCCGGTCGAGCAACAATTGCATTTCTCTGGTTTGTCCCCATTCTCTTTCTCTAGACACTCATAGGCTCTATGTCTAATTTGTTACATTTGTAACATCTCACTTCTCTTCTTGTTTACGCCTCCTATTCCTCTGTAAGAACTCATACTCCCTTGTATCACCTGCATTCTGATTTGTCTTGGTAGTACTACTAGCTCCATCTCTTGTGGTCGTGCCATGATCCTTCCTCACCACCTTGAATTCCTCTTCCTTTGGCGAGGTTGCCTTCTTAGGAGTTTTTCTTCAACTTTTAAGGCCATCTGGTAAGCCTCTTCTCTTGTTTTAGGAGACAATATACTTATCTCATCTTGAATCTCCTTTACGAGACCATTTATGTACATTTTGGAAATATTCTTTGTTGTGTCTTGAATTTGTCTTTGCTCTTATGCTCACTTTATAAAAAATTCATGTATGCTTTTACGCGTCATTAATCTCTGTCTAAGATTAACATTTATCCTAAGTAATGGCCCATTTTGATAATCACTAGGAAAAAACTTACCTCTCGGCTTTGCCACCATTACGATTTCCAATTCTTGATTGGCTTCTTACCAACTCTCCTTCTTCTTGCTTGCACTCCATCCCACCAAAGTGTTGCATGTCCTTTCAACCTTGTGAAATCCAAACAACTCTCTTTCTTCACCCATCTCTTCATAATCAAATTATTCATTTCATTTTATTTGATTCGGTCTATCAACTCTTCTCGTTTCAATCCTCACCGCAAAAGTTGATACTTCAAGTCAGGCTTCTCGATAGCAGATCCTATTTTGATTAAAAAGAATCTCATATCAATGATAAGCTCAACATTTTCTTCTTCTTCTTGACTTCGGATCCTTTGACATCCCAGGGATCTCTGGTGTCCTACTTCTATTGCTTTTAATTTGGCTTGAATGCACAACATAGTCTCCGGTATACACATTTGCAACTAGTCTACCTCTTCCTCTACCGACACCATCTCTACCAATTACGCTTGTGTACTAGTTACTTTCATTTTGCAGAGCTTATTGATGTCGAAAAATTCTCCCAGAAAACTAACACGATATCACAAATGATGAGTGTGGGTGCAGGCCTTAAGGAGAGTTGTTCAAACTTGGTTGTCCATTTATACAGTTTTGGAGGAATACAGTCTTGAT
Source organism: Pinus albicaulis (assembly GCA_034641835.2). NCBI lineage: Eukaryota > Viridiplantae > Streptophyta > Pinopsida > Pinales > Pinaceae > Pinus > Pinus albicaulis. Next base: position 7,125,974 of record MU968411.1, on the reverse strand, counting down.
CTCTCTTTTCATCCTAGGTCATCAAAATTTATCAATTTTGTTGATAGAATTAATAAAATACATTGGAAGCTAAAATTACACTTCTCCTTTAAACAACATTAAAACTTTCTAACGATGACAGCACTTGAAACATCATAGCTTACCACTTTTCCCGATGTTTAAAATCCCTTGAATGTCATAATAGACCTTTTAAAGCGTACTTTAAATATTTTGAGAATTAAATCCGGACCTAAAATACTTGATAAAACTCTGTTTAATAAACCTTCGAAACAATTTTAAAACCTTTTAGAAAATGTATAAACCCTTTCTATTCATATATCCGGACTTCACCTTTAATAAACTCTATTGAATTAACATTCAAACCTTCGGAAGTTAGACCTTTCGGAAATGGTTAGGATCTCAAAATTTTAATACAATTCCACTTCATAAATTTTCAAGGAGTCCATACCTTGGATTAACTCCCATGCGGCTTTCTGGCATAATTACCTTAGGATATCCACTAGATCATGATCAGATGACTCATTAGCATTCTTCTATCGACCCCGAACCCTTCATAGAATCAAATCTACCTTGAAATGGGCGGTATTATTCTTGTGACGTGTCAAATTTTTATTTGATCCCGTTAGAATGAATGGAAACCACTCCTATGCCAAAGCGACATGACAAGAGTGTAAGTGGTTTTCTCAAAAACCACTTTTCTTCAAATGTGTTTTAGCACGTTTAGCATGATTTTCCACCGGATTTCGGTTTTATCTTCTAACTTCGCTTCTCTTGAACCCTTCCTTCTTCTAATGCAACCTCAATACACGTGATCTATATCTGCACTTTGAATCACTTGAAACAAATAAACCCGAGCTCCAAATTTCCTCCAAACATTTTATTACGAGGGATTAATAGCTTAATAAATATATAGATCATTGGTTGACTATTCAGCCCAACCAAAGAACCATAATCTCTTCAATTTCTTCCAAATTTATTACACATAAGAAAATATATTCAAAATTCTACACAAAATGGATAAATTCAATGAATTCGAGAGAGTTGAACCCTTGAGGATTTTTCCAAGTATAACACAGTAAAATAAATACGTTTTGTTAAAAGCAAGGTCAACCACCTCACAATCAATTCTTCTCGAGCCAATTCCAATTCCTCTTCTTGAGAGGTTACAATTTATAGGTTCTTGCAAGTGACTCTTCTTGAGGATCGAATTCTTAGTAGACAAAAAAAAAAATCCTATTTACATCATGCCATAAATTCTATCAAGCTTGAAGCTAAATATCTTTGAAACAAATCTAAAGCTGTCCAATCCTCCTAAATACTAGTTCAACCCTATCTATTACTGCTTGTAAATTGACAACTAAAGGCACTAACACCTTTGGCATAAACATTTTTGGATTTTGGAATAATTAATGAAGCCTTTGTCTCTAAGCCTCATGCCCCTACATCGATGATGATCGAATTCTCACTCCTATTCATAATCCCGACCCTCTCTCTAATTCACAAATTGGTATTGGTGATCATTCTAATTCCATTGTTATGGCCAATTCTTGTGAAAATGAAATTGTTTTAAAATAGTCCCTAGTATGTTGTAACATTATTTTTAACAATAGTGTAAACTATGATTTGATTTCGTCATTGTCCTTTAATTTAATTTGTTTTATTTCCAATTTACTTTTGTTTTATTTTTTCAAATTTTCAATACCTTATGCTAACATATTGAGTGGTTTAGTATTGAACACTCAATTAATGCATTGCCTAAATGAGAAAATGAAGCTTCAAATCACGAGTCATGAACATCAAGAGCTATTACTCTTCCAATTTAATTTGATGTTCATCTCTTATCCTTTTCTTTCTTCTCAAAAGGAGTGCCAACAAGAAGACTCAAGAGTGTATTTTCACAACTCTATGACTAAATCTAATTGAATTAATGATCTTTCTCTTGAAACTCTTAGACTTCCATCCATACTCCATTTTCCCCATTTGAAAGACATTTGAAGTTTCTCTTCACAAAAATATTATTAATCATTTAACATATGCACATAAGGTGACAAATTTTGCAGGTCATTGTGTGTCTAAAAATTCATTTTCACAGACATTTTGTTATCCCCTATTTTGAACCTCTTCCAATCATTAATGGAAATCCATCGATTTCTATGATCCGATTGAAATTTAGTTGTAAAGGACATTTCAAGAGAAGGTGATTGTAAATCGGTTGTTTTGTAAATAAGTTAACAATAAATGTACACTCTACATTCGGTTAGTTCTCTTAATTTAATTATATTTGTATTTTTGTTGCTAGTATTTGGTTGTACATACATGCGAGGAAACAAAATGCTTGCATGGTTACACATTAGAAAGTATGAATATACCTAATCATGTTTCCTTTTCATTCGATTATTAATAGGAATATATTAATGTACATTTATATTTAACATTTAATTTGCATTATTTTACAATATTTCATATTTTTAAGAAGCAAGTAATGAATCCAAGTTTTTCTTAGCATCCCTTTTCATTTTCTGGCAAAGTGGCTTAGAACATATTAGAGTTCTTATATAGTCGAGATCATACACACTTGTAGAAAACACTTGATTGTCTTGTTTTGCAAAACTTCATCACATTGTTAAAAAATGTTATAAGTAGAAATTCCAAGGATTTTCTACGACTTGGAATTTTTTGATTCATAGGTATTTCTAAAAGGCTAGTTTCTACCACTCTTGTCTTATGATGTAAATTTGAGGAGGATGCAATTTGAAAGTTTATTACTTTGAATTTTTTATTGAATAAGTAGATGATTTAGAACATATGAATTTTGAAAATCACTGCTGAGAGAACTTGAAGATTCATGAGGTAAACCTAAAGTCAATAGTCTTCTCGGGGATGTATTAACAAATTCATATTCATACGGTTGTTAGTTTCTCTTATTCATGAGTCCTTTTTTTTAATCATATCTTCATTGAATTTATTTTGGAGACTTGAGATAAGCAAACGTGACCACTTCTAAATGCTAACATCTTCGGGGAGGTATTTGTTGTTTGATCGAGAATTTGGGTATTATTTAGTTTTACATTTTATTCATTATTTAATAGGCCTTTAATACATTATCGGGATATTCATATGATATTATTATAATATTTTAACTATCATCATAGAAAGTTTTCGTTAAAATAATTTTACGATCAAATATTTGCGATAGTTAATATAATTATTAAAGGGGTTTTGTTAAAAAGTAGAGTTGAGTTAAGTGATTCTTTGCAAATATAATAATAATAGGTCTCACCCCACGGGATTTCCACGTAGCATTATCGAGTTTGAATATCAAAACTTTTCATATAAGCATCACTCAAAATACTGCGATATCTAGATCCTTTGATCCTCGCGATATCATGATATTGTCGATCTACGGTATTCTAGTCCTGCGATTCTCAGATATACCCATCCTATCCCATATCGGAACTTCCTATCGTTTGTCACTCTTGCCCCATTTCGATATCAAGTCTCTAAAATCAAAGACCTCGAATATCCTTCTTGCTTATATTTTTAGTTGTTACGTTTTAATAATAAAAGCTTATTGGAATGTAAGAATATCGCATGTTTCAAATATACAACCATAAGATCTCTCCAATATTTTTTCTTATGATGTGCTCATGTGTGTGTAGACCCACGTGAATTAATGTTTTACACTTAGAAGATGAGTCAATAATCATATTTTGCCTCTCATCGATGGGCTTTGAAATAAACTCTTACACTCTTTATTTCCTCGGATTTTTCTACAAATAGAAAAAAATTCTTTGAAAAATCTTACGATGAATGATCTTATCTATAGACTTTTTATATGCTTATTACACCCAAATGTCAAAATTTTAATATGAGTTGAACCATTACATTGCAATCGCTAAATATTTTCCCTTTAGTCATATTCCTTTCTTCCAAAGGGACTCAGCCTCTAAATTAGTGAATTTTGGAATCCCAATCCTACGCTTTGCATTTTACGAGATATTTCCTCGAATTTCAGATTCTATTTAGCTTATTGGACTCTTAGGTTTGTATTATATAGAATAATTTAAAACAGATTCTGAGATTTACCTCTCAGATATCACATTTTTTCTTTCTGTATATCTATTATACTTAGTAAAGGAAATGACACATATTTCATTGTCTTCTTTGGAATTTTGTGGTCTCATAGTTTTGTAAGTTTATTTTGGCTTCAAAAATGTTTTATAGATATTTGACACTTGATTTTTCTCATATTTATTAAATCTTGGAATCCTTTCTTTAGAAGTTTATTTTACAAGTAAGTATAAGTGCTCTTGCAATCATTTTTGCAGAAACTTCAAATTACCCCATTATTGGAATGAAAGTCATTGAAAGATTTAATTTATAAACACTTATAAAACTTTTACTTCTAATGTGTGAATGTTTGATGTACTAGAAATACAATGTTCTTACATTATAAATTTAACAAGCATTTATTATAGAGGATGATCAATATCGTAAGTTTTGTTTGTAAAAGCTACACAAAAACTTTTTTTTTCCAAGATCTTCTTTCCTTTAAAATTATAAATGCGAGACTTGTTTATCCACCGTGAAATTTGAATTAAACTTCCAAAAACAAATGTCGTCGAAAACATTGCTGAAGAAAGGATTTTTTTTTCGGATTTTCTCATTAAATATTTTGGAAAACTTTAGCTCTTACCTTTCACTTTGATTGTCTCAAAAACTCAAAGCTTCGGAATATCGGGTTAGAATCGTCATAAGTCTCTCATCGATAATTCGATCTTTCACTAGTTCACATGAAGTCTCGTTTGATTATCTTTGTATATATATGTTTATTTCATGTTATCATGGTGTTTGGATCCTAGATATATTTTAATCATAATTTTTTCAAATCCCAAGTATTCATTCATCGGGATGACTTTGCAATTATAGGGATATACATTCTTAACAGTGTATGCACATAAGCCTCTTTACACTTCTTGAAATCTACTTGGCTAATGAGAAATTTCATCACGGTTCGTTTACGTTTTTTCCTTTGACTCATTATTGGATGCATATTTTTATTAGCTCAATTATCTTTTAGTGAGCATCTTCATTTCTTTTCAAGGGCACACTTGAGCAATCACTTTAGTATTGCAACAATCGGTAATGAATTTGGAACATGAAAGGTAATGGAACATGGTTAAATCATATTTGAGTTCTCTTATATTTGAGTTTTGATATATCACTCATATTTAGCATACAAAGTTTTAAAGGACTTCCTCTACACATATGTATTACATTGTTTTGGACTTATTTTGTTGATTTAGACAATTTATGAGAATCATAGAGTGGATATGAAACTTGTAATGATATGAGAGCAATCTTCGTTGTGAGTCATAAATAAACATCGCTTCATTCTTATTTACGTGGATGTGGTTTATTTCAAATTTTGTGACATTTGAAAACATTGTTTTCTTCTAGTTTCTTGCTTGCATTGATTTAGATTCAATAAATGGCTGATTACCGAATTGATGAGATTTCAAAAGAGTTCAACTCCTTCATGATTTTAATTCTAATTGAAAGAAGAGGTTATCCTTCATTGGATAAAATCCATATCTTTCAATGAGAGGATTTTAAATGGAATTCTTCCAATGGTAAGTTTCATATACTTACTGCAAAATTCGTTCCCTCTTTTGGTTTCGGTTTTTATAGCTTTTGGCGATCTTAAACTTTGTTTTTGCATCTCTCCATAAAATTTTCCCACACCTCTACCAAATCAAAATTGGAGCTCATTCTCTTTTGTACGGTTTTCTTTCAATTTTTTAGGAGAAGAAATGTGATCCTCATCGAATCTACTAAACTAAAAGTTTCAAAATCATTGTCTATTTCACTTGTATTACTTTTATTACAAAATGGTTAAGATGCTTTTATGTAGAATTTCTTTGAAACAAAGAAAATTTGCAACGGGAAGACTTCTCATTTAGCTTATTATTTCTCATCTTTGTTATTTAGGAAGATTAATCATTTTATATCCATAAGATATAATTTGCAGTTATCAACATAAGACGAACACACATATAATTTTCTTCTTTTCTTCGTTTGTTGAGACACTTTATAGGTAAGACTTGTTGAGTTGGTTATTTTAAATTTGGATTTTCTTTAAGAGCTTTCACTTTCTTCCCATTTTTACATTTTAAAATTTGATGATTTCTTTTCCTTCTAGAGTTTAGAGTTATTTTCTTTTCTTTCGGTTTTTTAATTACAGCTTCACGCCATGATTCATGTAGGAAGGTATTTTCCTCTACCTAACAATGGTTGGCATACATAGGAAATATTTACTCTATCTATATCAATGCATTTCATTTTATCATTAAAGATATATCTTTATGAAAATGTAAAAACCCTCTTAACTTTAAATATTTTCATGGAGAAAAACATATCCTTTCTAAGTGATAGGGTTTACTTTTTCAAAGGAAAAAATTGATTTGAGTTTAAATCGATGGACCCCTTCCACCCTCTATTTTATAAAAATTTTGATTGATAATCGTGAGGAAATATTTTTGTAGTCAACATTATGAAAAGTATTATATCCATCGGCATAAGTCTCTATTACCATCCCACCTCTTTCACTCGGTACATAATAAACTAAAAAGCTTCCAAATGCTCTTCTCAAAAGGGTGATTAAAAGAGGAAGTATGAGAAATAAAAGTAAACACATCGGGGGCTAGGCTCTATGGCATAAAAAAACTTCGAGACCATTCATAACAATGGATATATATGTCAAACTCATATCCATACGTTCTTATTTCTCATACGAGTAATTTTAAAATATTTTTCTCAAATTTGGACTCATGTTTTTACTCAATTTAGCTTTTGGGTACTTATCTTTTTCAAACTCTGTCTTCTTAGCTTAAAATATTTAATTGGGACCCATAGAAATGTTTTATTGTTAGACGATTTCATAGACCATTATGACTATTCCACCTTTTGAGTGAGGTCAATTCATTATCTTTAATGGAGAGATAAACTGGTTCTTCGGTTCATCGGGAATATTTATAGGAAACTCAACACTATTTTTGAAAGTACTTTACTTCAAATATTAGGGACCCTCTATAAATGTTGCCATTTCGTCTTTTTAAAATTTTCTTTAGGTTAACTATCTACAATTTTTGTATTTTTATTTTCTTCACATTTATATTTTGATTGTTTTCATTGTTCGAATTTTAGCAACCTTTCCATCGATGCTTGTTTGCCTTATTTAGTTATCAGTTTGCAAATGGCACTCATAAGTTTGATGTTTGTAAGCATGGCTTAAAATATTACAAAATGTATATTATTTTTAATTTTGTAATAAATTAGTGATTGGTTATAATATTGCTCTTAGTCAATTTCCGATAATTTATTAAACTTTCACTACGGTCTCACACAAAATCACTGGCGAGAATTATGACTTTAGGTTAAAATGTGCTTCAGGATCTTAAGTAATTTATTCGGTGTTAATTTCAAAAGCATTGTAATTTTAAATTATCAGAAATTCTGGAAAATAGTTATAATTCATTTCATTACAATTCAACTCAAGTGGGACCACTTCACCTCACCACCTCCTTCCAATATAAACTTCACAAATTTGAACTCAATTTGTTTCTAATTTAATTCTTCTTTATATTCAACTCTAACATCCCTATATCGGAATATCATCGTATCGACATGTTTTGCTTGTACATTTAAAACTTTAAATATGTATCGGCACTTCACCTCCACCACCTCCCTTTAATATAAAACTTCTGGAGATTAAAAACTTCAAATAATTTTTCTGAAATTTAGAACTTCTAATTTAATTCTTCTTATATTCAAAAGCTCTAATATCCCTATATCGGAAATATCGTCGTATCTTAATATTTTTTGTATACGCATTTAAAACTTCTAAACCTGTAATATTGTACAACCTCCTAATAAGTGTATTAGCTCAACCTCCATTGGTTTGTACCGTAACCATTTTAACTCAATATAAATTTTCTTCTCCATATGCTCATATCCACCTCTGCGTTAACTCTCTTCACACATTTATTCGATCCATGTATACTATCAAATCCATGTAGGTTTGTTTTTGGGTTGATTGTGTGCTATATATATATTATTTTTAATTCTTTTAAATTTATTTTATTATATATAATTAGTTTATAATGGATTTAGTTCAATATTTATAATTTTAATTAAATTAATTTTATTAAGAAATAATCATATTTTTAATTTAGAATTATATTTAATTAAAAAAATTATTTTTGTAGGCAACAATTTTTTTGAATTTTTGATTTATTCTTCAACTTTGTAAGTTCGCAGGTTGAGCTTTATTTAACCAAATGGGGCTAAAGGCGGCTTCTTTGGATAAATAAGTGGAGAAATATTACGATAGTTGAATAAATAGGTTTGATCCATTTAATGAGTCTAAAGGTAAGTATAAGATAAATCTATGAATTTTTAAACAAAATTAATTTTTTAAGTTTAATTTTCTCCATTTTCATTTGCTTCTAGCCTATTGGTGGAAAATCCATTCAACTATGTATATGACCAATTGAACTTTTCTGAGGATCGAGTAAACTTGATTTCTTTTTTTATGGAAGATGTTTTATTACCATATTTGATATTTTTTTATTTTCATTTTCATTTTAATTAAATTTTGATTAGTTTTGTGAAGAAACAGTTAGAAAGTGATAGAAATAGATTTAAACATCCAGTAGGATTGCTCACAACAATTGAAGAATAAAGACTTAGATCAATGAAATTTTTTGGAGCGGAATTACTCTTGTACGATATCCTATTTGGAATGGTACAATTATAAATAGTGATTTGTGGCAGGAATGAAATAAGGGGCTTCTTGTTGGGAAAAACACTAAGAGGGTGGGGTGGGTGAGGCGTGAATAAGTATTTAGAGCTTATATCTTGATTTTAACTTTTCTTGCAAAATTGCATACGCGGCTTTTTTGAGCTGAACTTGTGTATACACGGAACATGTGAAAAAACTACTTTATATATCTTTTGATGTAATGCTCTGAAAGTTTATAAGTACTCTGAAATGAGCTAAAACGGGGATTTGGTTGTATAGGGTTAGATAAACATGAAACATGTGCGGTAGCAATGAGTATAAAACATCACAGTGGAACCACCACACATGAACACAGTATTTAAAGGTGGAAACCCAATTAGGAGAAAAACACGTTGATTTCATCTACGTATTAAATATTGTCACTGGCGGGTTACAACATTTTGCGGTCTGGACGCTCATGCTTAGACCATGAGCTTCTACACAGAAGGAAGGTTGCAAGCCTTCACTCATTACAATTTGCTACTGGAAGGAAGCTCCAGCCCCGATCTAGAGTTTACAGAGCCGCTCTGGAAGGGCTTCAACCTCCTGTACATAACACAGTTCTCTTATTTGGGAAGCTTGACTTCCATGCGGAAGAGCTCATCCTGGGACCTTCTGAATACGTTTTAATCATTTTCATCTTGGATCAGCAGCTTCAACACAACTGCTTATCAACAATCTCTGGCACTTCCCCAACCTTCAATTAGAGCAGTCGGCTCTTGTGACAGAACTAAAAATAACTTAGGACTTGAAATAGATATGGGATACAAACTCCAGCAATTAGTGTTGATTCAAATAGCATAGCTGCACATCATTGGCTGACCTGCTTTCCTACACATCATCAACTTACATTATACTTCTATATATTTTATTCTTCCCATTCCTAACTTCCATATGCACTTTTCATGAAGTAACCCAGTATACACGCTTTTTGTTGAAATCATGTATATAAGTCATAAAAATAAATTTTACTAGGCTGGAATGAATCTATAAAGCACACTGATTTATTCATTTCTTCACATGTGAACTTACTTGGGATTTCTTTTATCATTCCTTGATGGAGTGTTTTAGAGATTCATCATCATCGGATGCAGAGATCTTGAACCATCCTTCTCATAGGAACATCATAATTCAGATCTGTATCAATTAAACAGAGTTTATCCATATACAGAATATTCTCTAGAAAATTTGTTATTAACATTTACCACATTTACCTCTTTCACTATGATGTATATCACTTACTATCTTTTTAGCCTTTGTCTATTTTTAATTTAAAATACTGTTAGGAGTAAAATTATTATGAACGGAATCCAAATAACCATACACGCTCATACCTATGACTTAATATATTAGTAATACTTACACGATATAATTTGAGTCAAAAGCATACTGTGACTTGGACGTACTTGCTCAGTGTGCATACGCAACTTGGCCTTTACAAACATAAGTAACCATTTGACATATTATATTTATCATTTCTCTGAAACACCGTATTATTTTCTACAGCACATCTGAAATGATGTTTGTAGATACATCTTTCTTACATCTTTAACACATGCGTTGCTTATTGTAAGGCAACTTCATCAAGTAGGTTTCCATCAAGAACAACTTCATCAGTAGTTTCATCAAAGACAACTGTCCAGTAGTTGCACCATCAAAATTAACACATTACATCATATTGTCAATAATCTCCTCCTTTGGACTTGATGGCAACCACAATGGTGTTTGATCACCACAGAGATAGATACATTAGTATAGCCATTATTCAAACACCATGATACTCTCCCCTTTGACATCAGAGGCAAGGAGCATATCAATTCAAAACAAGGTTTCTCTTCCCTTATAGAAAAGATGAGGTCTGTAGATTTGAAGTGTCTTGAATTTACCATGCTCCCCACGAGTTCATGTTGAATATTTCGGCAAATTTTTTCAATGAAGTACATGACTCTATAACTCAACCAAGTATGACTTTTACCACTATCCTTTTAAGGACTCATACTTACATCGTAATTAACCAAGTGGAATTACATTTTTAGCCAAGGAACTACCCAACCAATTGGAGTTTAAAATTTTTGACCAAGTCCTTACATATTGAATATAATAATTTTACATCATAGGTCTCAACAGCCTTTTCATCAAATTACGAGATATAACTAAGACCAATGAATCTCAATCATGAGATCAGACCATAGCAATTACTCAGAATGCCAGCAATGCATCCTTTCCTGAGAAAAGTGCTCCCCCTTAGATTGTGCATCACGAACACTTTACCCAGCAGCAAATCATCAAGGCATCTTCAAAAATTAGAGAATGAAACGAAATGTACGAGCTGGAACATCACCATAGATACCTAAGCACTTGTGACCGTGCAAATTGCGTGAGAAAAATAATGTTAGCAGAAAACCCATCGCGGCTTTACGTATATAAACTCATGTATATATGCAAATATCCTTCATGAAATCTGTGTATCCAATTTAATCTTGAATTCATGAGATCTAATCTTAGTAGATAATTCCCAAATTTTGTTTGAGATATTCGAAGGCTTCCACTGGGAAGAGGTTTAGTAAATATATCAATGACTTGTTCTTTAGAGGGTACATACTCCAATTTCACCTTTTGTTGAAGCACAATTCACATAAGAAGTGATACTTGATAGGAATGTCTTGGTCTTAGAATGCATAACGAATTCTTTGAGATACTAATGGGAGTTGTATTATCACACATAATAGATATGGGAGGTGAACATGTGATTTGAATGTCTTATAAGGTATGCATCATCAAAGAAGTTTTTGTGCGACATGATGCGGCAACCATAATGCTGCTTCTGCTATGGATAAGGCAATAGAGCTGCTTTGCTTTGAACCAAGATACTAATTGGGGCCCCATATGGAATGCACCACCACTAGTGCTCTTCCAATCATCTAATATTTCCAACCCAATATGCACATCTAAACATGAAGAGTGATTAGTATTCTTTGGATACCATAGTCCAAAGTCTTGAGTTCTTGTAGATATTTGAATATTATTTTGACGGCTTTGAAGGTGAGACTCTTTTGGATTAGCTTGGAATCGTCAACAATCTAGCATGCTATAATGTCTGGTCTTGTCCCGGTTAGATAAAGTAGACTTCAATCATGGATTTGTGATACAGTTGATTCCTTTAGCAGTCATCATGAGAACTAAGGTCACACCCGGTTATCATTGGTGTACTTACGGAGTTTGCAATCTTCCATCCCATACTTCTTCAAAATTTTCTTGAGGTATTTTGGTTGAGATAAAAATATGCCATTGGTTTCTTGTTGCGCTTGTAAGCTAAGAAAAAATGTTATTTTCCTAATTAAAGACATTTCAAATTCTTGTTGCATAACATAAGCAAATTTCTAACTCATGGACTCTTCATTACTTACAAAAATGATATCGTCTGACATATACAACCACAATCGAGTAGTTTACCATTTTAATTTTTTGTGTATAAGTTGGTATCAATGAGAACCTTTTTGAAAATCCTTGTTGATGAATATTATTGTCCGGACGATATTACCATGCCCTTGGAGCTTGTTTTGAGACCATATAAAGCCTTTTTAAGTTTATAAACAAGTTTGTCATCATTGCCCAAAATGAATCATACAGTTGTTTGATATAAACTTCTTCTTCGATCACCATTGATGAAAGCGATTTAACATCCATTTGATAAACTTTGATTTGTTGAAAACTTGAAAAAGCAAGAAACATTCGATGGCTTCAAGTCAAACTGCGGGAACAAATGTTCTTCAAAGTCTATACCTTCTTGTTGAGCATACCCTTCTGAGATAAGTCTAACCTTGTTTTGAATAACATCTCCATTTTCATTTAACTTGTTTTTGAATATCCATTTTGTTCCAATAACATTTTTATCATAAGGTCTTCGAACTAGTTCCCAAGTATGATTCTTTTCAATTTGATCAAGTTCTTCATTCATGGTTTGAATCCAACATTCATTTTTTCTAGCTTGATTGACATTATGTGGTACAATAGTGGATAAAAATGCTAGATAGTAGACCCTACAAGAGTTCTTCTTGTTTGGACTTCACACGATCCTTTTCTCCCAAAATTTGAGATTACGGATGATTCTTTTGAACATACCTAGATGGAGCCTTTTGAGATAGATCTTCTTAGCTGCTTTGTTTGGTTCACCTTCTATATTATCTCTATTATATGCGGAAAGATATACATCATCATCATCTTCATTTGATTTTTGAATTTCCCTTTTGGAGTAGGAGGATTCATCAATTACAACGTCAATGCATTCAACAATATTCCGAAGTCTTTTATTGTAACATTTGTATGCTTTACTTCTAGAAGAGTAGCCAATAAATATTTTCATCTACTCTAGGTTCAAACTTGCCAGATTTTCATCATTGTTCTTGATAAAAAATTTTCTTCCAAAAACATTAAAATGCTTTACGGTGGGAAAGATTACCATACCAAAGCTCATATGGAGTTTTATCCTTGTTTACACGAACATGTGCTTTGTTAAGAATATTTATCGCGGTATGTCTTGCTTCTCCCCAAAATCGTCGGGTGTTCTCGAATCATCAAGCATAGCCCGAGCCATTTGTTGAAATGTTCTATTCATTCTTCTGCTACTCCATTTTGTTGTAGGGTACCGGCTACAGAAAGCTTGTCTTTTTATCTTTGTGTTGTTCACAAAAATTAAATAATTCATCTGATATATATTCACCTCCACGATCAGATCTAAGGTACTTTGAATTTTAGATCTAATTCATTTTAAACCAATGCTTTGAAGATACGAAATTTTTCAAATGCTTCATATTTGTCCTTTAGCAACCCAATCCTTGTTCTGAGAGAAATCATCAATAAAAAAAATATGTGTTACATTCTCCACGAGGTGACCTTTTTTCTCATGAGTCCCCATATATCGAGTGAATGAGTTCAAGGGGAAACGCACTACTTCATGATCCTTCTTTGGCATTGTTATCAGTTTTGCTTACCGGGTGGTAAGATTGTATGGTACTTTCAGTGAGAAATATTGGGAAGATCATGAACAACTTTGAAGTGCACTAGATTTGTTGATTTGAGCTCAAATTCCATTACGTCTATGCCACAACCAATGTTTTTTTTTGAAGATTTTACCCAAGTAGCATTGTTCTTTATAGCTTTTATTTAGCCACAAATTGCTTAGTGTTATTTCCTTTTATGATTGTTATTTTCTTTGTATCGAGATCACGTACCATACATTATTTTGAGCTAAAAAAACTTGAGTTCCTTGATCGCACATTTGACTTACACTTAACTTGAGACTATGCTAATCCATACACATACATTGTTAGCTTTTCACCTTTTCTTTTAGAAAAGCAGAACCTTTCCTTAATGATAGCGGGAGTATCATTTCCAAAGTAACATTCTTTTCTCTTTCCTAGAGCATTGTATGCAAAGTTTATTTCGGTCATTTTTTGTAAACTGTGTTTTGAGCATCCACTATCAATGTACCATTGATTTTCTTCTCCTTAAATAAATCTATGCAGTTCTCAACTTGTAATTCCTTCTTTCTCCATACTTTGGAGGTTGATGGTATATGCTCTTTTAGTGAAGTTTGCTCCTGCATTGATTCTTCATGACCAAAATTATTTCACAATAAGCACATTCAATTTCATTTTGAAGAAGAAAAATTGTTATATATGTATTCTTCTTTATTCGAGTATCAATTCTTTTCTTTCTTGCTTCTCTAATCATGATGGTTTGTGTACAGCATTGAACAACATTATGACCAAAATTATGACATGAGAAGAAAAATTGTCCATTGAAGAAGAAATTCTGCGATCATTGAACCTTCTATTCATGTTTACTTGTTGGTTGGTATTTCTCGAAAGGTATTCATTAGTGTTCTTTGTATTGAGGTGGTCATGCTTTACTTGTAAAGTTGTTTATTTCTTCTTGGTGGCATAATTTTGTGAGGCATCGCTGCTTTTAGATAGTTTGGTCAGAAGACTTAGAAGATTCTACGACATATCAAGACATCCTTTATAAGAAGAGAACGTTGCATCTTGATAATTTCATCTAAGGTTTGAATCATAGCAATCTAAATTCAAATTCTTTACTTTCTCAATTTCTTTTCTTAGACTTACTACTTCACATTCTAATTTCTCCATTGTGTTTCTCCTTTTCGTGTTGATTTTTAGAGTTTCTATGGATATTTTTTTTCTTCCAAACATATTTTGAGCTGATTGATTTCTTCAAGAAAATCATTGTCTTCTAGAGCATCCATAAAAGTATCTCATTTCTTCTCTGAACTCTTTTTCAAATGCCATGAAAGTCTAAGATCTTGATCAATTTCTTCCTCACTATCGATAACCCATCACTATCTTCATGAGTATAATAACTTTTCTAGTGCTAAATCGATTCTTATTTCTTCTTGCTATTTCTTTTCCTTTTTCATGTGTTTCTTTATGAGGACACTTAGCGACATAATGACCAACTCTTTACAATCAAAAAATTTGAAAGAGCTTACCTCTGAACCTTCCGATTACGAAGTTGGAGCTTCTTTACAAAATTTACCTCATATTCTTTTGAAATATGCCATTTTGATCCTTCTATTTCTTGTACTTCTTTTCCTTTTGTAGGGGCTCTAAAGACGGCTTCTTTGACTTGAGAGGAATCTCTTTTCTCATTTCACATGCGGTTAGAATCCCATGAAGTTGGGACACAATAGTAAGACTTTGAAAGATCCTTTTTTATTGAGAGAAGACACTTTTGATTCAAATTTTGAAGTTAGAGATCTTAAAACTTTTTTTCAAACGGTAGTGTCGTTTATGGTTTCACCCAAGTTTCTCATACGATTTACAATATCATCTAGTCATAAAAAGCTGGCAATGCTCTCCTCATTATGCATCCTTAGATTTTTCATATTATTGAATTACGAGAGTTTGGAGTTTAGCACTTTTTACATTTGTATCACCTTCATAGCTTAGAATGATTTGTCCCATATTTCCTTTCTTTGTATTCATGCATGACCTTAACAGAAGTCGATTAGAATTGAGACCTCCCCAATAGTCATTTACCACCTTTGCATTTGTTTCATATTTCTTTCTTGTTGTTACATCTGTTGGGCAGGGACAGGATATTGATAACCTCCTTCTCTGATAGCCCATACATACGCTCCAAGAGACTAAAGATAGGATCTTGTCCATGTTTTCCGAGAAGATTAAATTGTTTTTGTTGAAGAGTGGAGGCACGATAGACGTTGTCCCATATTGATTGTAACTCATCTTGTTGATCTTCCTTCTAACGACTAAGCTTCTTGAGAAGGACTTGCAGCACACCAATTGTTGGGAAAATGCGGGGGGTGAATCGGTATTTAGGCTATATCTTGATTTTAAATTTTTTCTTTTTTGCGAATTTCATACACGGCATTGTAAGGGCGAGACTCGCGTATACACGTGGATATGCTGAAAGAAACTCACGTATACGGATGTAAATATCTAGTTTATAAAGTATCTCAGAAACATAATTTAAAACATGTTTTCCAGTTATGCATCAGGTTAGATAAACATGAAATATGTGCAGTAATAGAAGTATAAAACATCACATAAGTGGAACACACATGAACACCAGTATTTAAGGTGGAAACCCAATTCAGGAGAAAACCATCGTTCTTTGTCGTCTACGTAACAATATTTATTATATGGAGAAGAAGACTGGTTACAACATTGTGCGATGTAGACTCATATCGAGTATGCGAGCTTCTACTGCGAGAAGGCGCAACCTTCCTTGTTGCAATTCCCTTTCTTTTGGAAGGAAGCTCCAACCCACGATCTCGTTTACTAGCCACTCCTAGAAGGGAGCTTCAACCCACGAACATAACACCAACCCCTGCGGCAGGGAAGCTGGCATACATACGGCTTCAACACTCGGACTCACGCTGCAAACCATGTTTCATCAATTTTCACTCTTGGATAAAACAACTTCAACACAACCATATCAACAATCATAAACTTTGCCCAACACTTCAATTAGAATAGTGGAAAATTTATTTGAGAACTCCAGAAATAAACCAGACTTCAGAATAGATATATAGATACAAATTCAACCCAGAACAGTCATTGATTCAAATAGCATACGCTACTTTGCGTCACTGAATTTGCGTACATACGTGCTTTCCTGCACATCAACCCGCATATACTTCTGTGTATTTTATTCTTAAAAAAGCCCTAACTGGCATACGCGCTTTTCATGAAGCGAACCCATGTATATACACACTTTTGTTGAAATCAACTAGCGTATAGATCTGTAAAAATAAATTTTTCAGAACAGACCAGATCTATAAAACTTACACAGATTTATTCATTTTCTTCAACAGACTTGCACTAGTTCTTCATCATTCCGCCCGGTAGGTCATTCTGTGGGATTCATCATCATCGGATACAGAGATCTTGAACCATCATTATATTCATGGGTGCATCATAGATTCAGATCTATCAATTAAGAACAGAGTTCATCCATGCAGATATTCCTTAGAGAAATTTATTCATTAAAAACCCTTACACATGCACACTCTTTCACTATGATCTTCTTCTCCTTATATAGTTTTAGCCTTTATCAATACCATGAGCCAAAACCACACAACTTCTGATGGTATTATTGGACGGAATCAAATAAACCATCTGGCAGCTCATCTTTGTGCCAATACCGACGTATGCCCCTTGGTATTATAATTTTGGAGCGCAAAAGGCATGTCCGTGACTTGGGACGTACTTATTTGCATGCATACACGAATTGGCCTTTACAAACACAACGTATACATTATGACATATTATATTTATCATTTCTACGACACTTCTGCAAAGATTCTTTTCTACGGCACATCAGTGATCTGTAGATATCTTTCTTACATCTTGTACATTAGGTTGCATATTATAGGCAACTCATCAAGTAGGTTTCCATCAAGAACAACTTCATCAAGTAGGTTTCCATCAAGGACAACACATTACATCATATTGCCAACACTTATCTTCTCTGCAATTCGGGAATTCTTAAAAGCACTATTGTAATGGGGATTTAGAGTTGTAGGTGAGAGGAGAATAAATATTAGATCTCAAGGATTATTGAAGATTTTTATTTTGCATTCCAAATTATGTACGAAGGGCAAATCTTGCACTATTGCAGCTCTTGTTTTAATAGCAGAAGTTCAAAGCATTGGAAAAGGTTGTTGGAGATTAGTGCCAGAGAGACATATTCAATAAATTGGTATTTATAATAATATTGTTTTAAATATTGGTTTCATTTTATGATGGCAGAAATGTGTCTTTTTATTCATATTTGTGCATTATTGTCAATATGAGTAATTTGCCTCAATAGTATGTTATTATTTATCTCTGCTCTTGTGGGTTGAACTCTGATTTCTGAGTAACTATTTGCTCAGAAATTTGTCTTTCAATGTCGATTTAACAAGCAGTAATATTCTGTGAACTAATTCCTTATATTATTGTTTAATCATTTGAATTACTGATTTAGCAATCAATATCATTTTGTGAACTACTTCATATATGTTTTTGATTGATTATCTCAGTTAAGAGGTCTCTAAATATAATGTGTTTTGGTATTCATAATATTAGTTAATTAAGCTACTTTGTTAGCTCGATATTCATTATAAGACAAACATATTTAAATCTCAAATCATTTAAATACTTTACTCTTGGTTGGGTTAGATCTACATCTTCCTAATCGAGATAGGCCTAGGATATTTTTTCCTTTTTGCTTGCATTCTAAGATTAGTTTCCATTTTGATTTAATTCTACATTCCTAGAAGTATTCTTATCAAATAGGAAAAAATTATTTATCCCTTGGCTAAGCCCCAAATCAGCTTAAGGAACATTTTCTTTCCTGATCAACAAAAGGGGTGATTTGATGTCTCTTATCTATTGGTAAGTGAAATTCATGCTTTAAGGCAGTAGATATAGAGAGAAGGTAACATGGACCTAGTTTAATCATTCAAAACCACCATCTCAACATAAAATGAGCTGCTCTAAGTTTCTAACCAAGTGGTCTCCCCTTATAATGTTGTAGGCAAATATTTTCTAGCCTTCAACAAGCCTAAGATATTTAAGGAGATGGATATCAAAGTGTTTAGCTTTCAAGTGATGGGTACTTGATGAATAGTTCTATATAAAACAAGTGTGCATGATACAAGATATTGATGAGGTTTTTATCTGAAATAAGTGTGCACCCAATTGTATGATTATGGATAAGATCCAACAGATCTGAAATGACTATATATTGATAATATCCTTATGGGCCAATTTATTTTGTGATTATTGTGTTTGACACATGTTCTATTATGTATGTTGAAATATGGATTGTTTTCTAAAGTTCTAATATGAAACAAAGGTACAAGTCAATAATTGCATATATGTACATGAGTTTGACAATTGAAAGGCATGTGCATACGCAAGTCTCATTCTGGTAAGTCTTGTGTCGATTCTACAGTTTAGACAAATATGTATGCGGGTTTAATTACTGAAAAAAGCGTATAAAAGTGGAAGTGTTTTGTGGAAAGAACATATATAAGGTAGGGTTTTTCTGAATATGATGTATGGTCAATCTAATCAGTCTTCATGTGTTTGATGTTGTCTGTAAATCAAGTCTTACATAGTAATTTGGGTTTCATAGTGATGATTGAATTTGAATTAATTGAGGATTGATATAGTAAAGATGCTGCTATTTGGAAGTGGTTAAGAGATTTTTTATGGTTATGTGATTATTTCATAATGATTCATTGGTTCAGTGTGTAACTAAGTGTTTATTTCAAAATGATAGTGATTCAATTTCAGGGTTTAATATTTTTAGATTTGTATGCAGGTATGCTTCAAGGAAGTCACGTATACACATGGATATGCTAAAGAATAATAGTGTATATATTCTAACATTTTTTTGATTAGGTGTTTTTATTTGGTTCAATGTTTTATTTTAGTTTTGATATTTGGTATTGGGCTTAAATGATGGTAGTGGGTCTAGTCTGAAAATTTGATGAAAAGTGGCCTACAAGTTGTGATTTTTTTAATCATGTGGATCCAGTGTGAATATTTATGACATATGGTCCATGGTGGTGATGAGGTTTGGAGCATTAAATGAGGAATTTGGAAATTCCTTCCATTAGTAGCTGGTAAATCAGATCAGGGGGCAGGAGCTCCCTTTCGGTGGGTGTCGCTAAACGAGATCAGGGGGTTGGAGCTCCCTTCCAATGGGTGTTGAGGAATGAGAGAAGGTTTTATCCTTTTGCAAGTGGGTGCCTACAAACTGGTATGAGTTTGCACCAGTACAATATTGTAAAAAGTGTTTCTTTATAATAATAAAAAATACATAGATGACAACAATGGTGGTTTTCTCCCACATTTTGTTTTCACCTAAAATCTCAGTGTTCATGTGTGATGGTTTATTTTGTTCTTACTGCACATGATTATTTTTTGTTTAATTCTTAATGATGTACTAATACATTGGTTGATGTTAAACAAATGATGAATTCACTGAAAAGTAAGTTAATTGGATATACATTAGTTGTCTACATAACAGTCGCATACATATGTGGGTTTACTTCAATAAAGTCACATATAGAAATATGAATAAGAAAATAAAATTTTAAGTGAGTTTTAAATATTGATTCAATCCCGCTCCCCCATCTTAGTATTTTTCCCAAAAATTGGTATCTGAGCAGGTCCTTCAGAAGAAGCTTAATTGTTTGAAGGAGATCAATCAAGATGATGGGAAAGAAGAAGATATCTCAAAGAAAGGATTCAGAAACCAATGGTAGTGACAGTGATATATCAGATATAGTGGCAATCACATATATCAACAAATATTCAGTTTTGGGAGTACCTTGTTTTCGATTGATAATAAATGAAGAAGAAAAGAGCAAAGAATTATAAGGTATGGGTTCTTGTTCTAAATGTGGTCCATTTCCTTGTCTATACAATAATGATGATAGTGATGATGACAATGAATCAACTAAAATTTCACTGATGGGTAAAAATGAAATTAAGCATTCTAAGGAGAAGTTAGATAAAAAAAACAATGCCTTTAGAAGTAGAAGATCAAGGCAAGTCAGAAACAATGGTCAAAGAAGATGTTCCTATGCTAAGAAAATGTAATTATTAATAATGGAAAGAAAAGATGAAGTCTAATCTAATGAACATTGATGTTTGGTATCTAGTATGCAATGGATACACCATGATTCCCCCATCAGAGGAGGTAGTGAAAAGGAATAGTAAGGAATTGAGTGACATATTCTTTAGCATATCTGATTTAATATTGAATAAAGTTATGCATTATAAAATTTCAAAGAAAGTATAGGATAAGCTACAAGAAATCCATGAATAAAATACAAAGGAATAATGGTCATCAAGGAAACTACCAGGTAATATTATCCCTAAGAATGTGTCAAAGAATGAACATGGTGATAAAACAACTCGTATGATGTCAAATGAAGTTAATAATTCAGAAGATGTAAAATTAGAAGAAATTTATGATCTTATAAAAGAAACTAGATCTTGCTTTGAAAAATATTGTTAATCTTAAAGATAAGTTGTAGACATATGATAAAAAATATCACAATAAATATGTAAACATTTTTGTGGAATCTAACCAATATTTTGAAGTTATTAAAGCTGAGACCGTCTCTCTAAAGGTAGATCTTGAAAAATCAGATGAATGGATTGAATAACTACTTCAATAATTTGAAGAACACGAAAATGGGATGAAGGAATAGATTCTCAAATTAAAGGAGAAACTAGAAGAACGAATAAGGGTTAAAGAAGGTATGAAGAAGTATTATCTAGAAAAATAAAAACAATATCAAAGAAGGGAAGTTGAGGTAAACATTTTAAAAGGAAAATTAGAAGAAAAAGATAAACATTTGAGATTTCAAGATAGTACTAATATTTTGAAAATATTCTTAGTACTCAAAGGTCTCCCCACTATTAAATCGGATTAGTTTTCATAAACAGTTAAAGAAGAGGCTCTAGTTCTGCAAGCTAGTGCTAATAATCCAAAGGATAACAATGCAAAACTTGAGAAGTGTTTAACAAAGAGATAAGAAGCCAACCCTATTATGACTAAAAGGATCATGAATCCTCAAAGAAACCATTTTCTCTAACTATAGAAGTGTCGTGAATTCTCTCCTTTGATCAATAATGTAATAGGTCCGGTTTGAAAGAGTCTAGAAGTGGCCTGTGTTGTGATGTTTTGAATCTAGTGGGTCCCGGTGTGAAAATGTATGAAACGTTGTCCATGGTGTTGCTGGGCTTGGAGCCTTTCTGGCAGGTATGTTGAAGCTCCTTATTTAGTAAGTGTTGGTAAATAAGATCATGGGGTAGGACCTCCCTACCGGTGGGTGCCAGTAAACAAGTTCACGGGGTTGGAGCTCCCTTTTAGTGGGTGTTGAAGAACAAGAAAAGGTTGTAGCCTTCTACAAATGGGTATCTTCATGCTGGTATGAGTCTTCTTTAGTACAATATTGTATGAAGTGTTTCTTTATAATAAAAAGTAGACAGAGATGACAACAATGGTGGTTTTCTCTCACATTGGGTTTCCACCTAAAATCCTAATGTTCATGTGTGTTTCTTATGTGTGATGGTTTATTTTGTTCTTACTTCACATGGTTACTGTTCAATTAATGCCTAATGAGGTATGGATACATTGTTTCAAGTTAAATAGATGATGAATCAACTAAAAAGTAAGTTAACTAGATATACGCTAGTTGTCTGCATAACAATTGCATACATACACAGGTTTACTTCAGTAAAGTCGTGTACAAAAATATGAATAAGAAAATAAAAGTTTAAGTGAGTCTTAAATATTGTTAAATGTTTAAGTGAGTTTTAAATATTGTTTCACCCCCCTCCCCCCCCACTATTAGTATTTTTTCCAACAATTGGTATCATATTAGGTTCTTCAAAAGAAGCTTCATCGTTTGAAGGAAATTCATCAAGATGATGGGAAAGAAGAAGAAAAATTAAAGTAACGATTCGTAAAATAGTGGTAGTGACAGTGATATATCATATATAGTGACAATCACATATATCGAAAAACATTCAGTTTTTGGAGTACCTCGTTTTTTATTGATAAAAAATGAAGAACACGGTAACAAAGAATTATCATGTATGGGTTCTTGTTCTAAATGTGGTCCATTTCCATGTCTATTCAACAATGATCTAGTGATGATGAAAATGAATCAAAAAAACTTACACGCATGGGTAAAATTGAAAGTAAGCACTCTAGAGCAGTTAGATTAAAAAATAATGCCTCTAGAAGCATAAGATCAAGGCAAGTCAGAAACAATGGTCAATGCAGATGTACCTATGCTAAGCAAAGGTAATTATAAACGATGGAAAGAAAATATGAAGTCTAATCTAATGAACCTTGATGTTTGGTATCTAGAATGTAATGGATACACCATGATTTCCCCATCAGACGAGGAAGTGAAAAGGAACTGTAAGGCATTGAGTGAAATATTCTTTAACATATTTGATTCAATATTGAATAAATTTATGCATTATGCAACTGAAAAATAAGCACGGGATAAGCTACAAGATATCCATGAATAAAATCCAGAGGAAGATTACTCATCAAGGAAACTTCTAGGTAATTCTATCCCTAACAATGTGTCAAAGAATGAACATGATGATAAAACAACTCATATGATGTCATATGAAGTTACTGATTCAGAAGACGACGAGTTAGAAGAAATTTATGATATTAGAACAAAACTTGATCTTGATTTGAAAAGGATTGTTAATGTTAAAGATAAGTTGTAGACATATGATAACACGGATCTTTTTAAATCTATAAATGTTGCTTTGGAATATAACCAATATTGTGAAGGTATTGAAGCTGAGATCCTCTCTCTAAAGGAAGATCTTGAAAAATAAGATAAGTGGAATGAAGACCTACTTCAAGCATTTGAATAACAGTAAAATGGGATAAAATAATATATTCTCAAATTAAAGGAGAAATTAGAAGAAGGAAGAATGTTAGAAGAAGTTATGAAGAATAAATATCTAGAAAAAGAAAAGCAATATCAAAGAATGGAAGTTGAGGTAAACATTTCAAAAGGAAAATTAGAAGAAAAAGATAAACATTTGAGAATTCAGGATAGCATTAATATTCTCGATAATATTGTTTTTATTCAAAGGTCTCCCACTATTAAATTTGGTCTTGGTTTTCATGAAATTGTTAAAGGAGAATCTAGTTCACAAACTAGTCCTAGGAATCCAAAGGATAACAATGAAAAAATTGAAGTGTTTAACAAAGAGATAAGAAGCCAATCTGATTAACAACCAATGATCATGAATCCTCAAAGGAAATCATTTTCTCCTAACTATAGAAGTTTCAATCGATTTTCTCCTCTGGTAATGTTGAATGATTTATATGTCATAATTATGGACACGTTGCAACCAATTGTAGAAGCAGGTTGTTTCGGTCTCATGCTAATAACCGCTCCACTGAAAGATCATCACCTACCAAGTACTCAGGTTTCTTTAAGGGATATTATTTTACTTGCAACATATTTGGTCACAAAGCTATTTATTTAAATAGAAGGAACATGACACAAAAATATTATGATTCCTCTGCTTCATTTTTTGGTCATTTAAGATGTTTCGCATGTAACATGTTTGGGCATGTAGAAAAATAATGCAAGAATAAATAAATGAATTACAAAAAATGACATGGAATGAAATCAAATACGGATATTTATGACAAAAGGATTAAAGAAGATGGATCCACCAAAAATCCTCTTAATAAGCAGAAAGAAGAAGAACAAACAAGTTGTGGTATTGCTCTCTTCTCTTTTGAAAATGAACATGAATGGTACATAGACTGTGAATGATCTCATCATATGACTGGAGATAATATTAATATGGAGTCTCTCAAGAAAAACCAAGATGGTAAGGTTATTCTCTCAAATAATTCTCCAATAAAAGTTATGGGAAAAAGTAGAGCTAGAATAAATAAAACATAGAAGAGAATATGACACTTTATTGGTTCAAGGACTAAAGCACAATATTCTAAGTGTAGGTCAAATGGCAGATAAAGGAAATGAAATTGTATTCACTTCAACCAAATTCGAAGTCATAGGTGAAGAGTCTGGAAAGGTCATAGCAAGAGGGTATAAAAACCCAAAAAAATATGTGTTTAAAGAACTGAATTCTTGTAGATATGAGAAGGATTCAGACTCGGAATAAAAGAAGATGGTTCCCACTACAGACCATTATTCTTAAAATAATACTACTAATAGTAACTGCAAAAGTGATGTGAGGTACATGACCTCATAAGAACAGAAGATGATTACGAGGTCCTCAGGATCACTAATGTATAATCTTAGGGGAAGAAATACATTTGTTGTCTTGATGATGATTCTCATGGTTGTGTTGATATACATGTTACTTATATTACTGACAATGGATCTGGTGTAGTAACAATGAATAGGTACATACAATACAGGATTAGGGGGAGTTGCAGTAATGACATTTCAGTACTTTACTTTATGTACGCAGATCCTATTAAGGACAATGGCATATATACATGATAATTTCTGATCTAGACAGTCACGTATGTTTCTCTATGATGAAGAAATATTGGGACAGGCTTAAGAAAGACACTGATATGCTTCAGACAGTTATTATTTGTCTTTATTGTTCTAATATTAATGGTTACCATCTATTGATGCTATTTAGAAGTGGTTTTTGCTTTTATGAGTTGTTTATGCTTTGATGGATAACCGATTGATGAAGTTACTTTGATGTCCTTACTAATGTATGTGTTCATGGTGTGATCAAATCTAACAAGTGAACAATTAGCATATGCTTAGGGGGAACATTTGTTATGATTCTAAGAATGCATTGTTGGAATTATGTTTTTTTTAGAATTCATTGCTCCATAATGATGCTCATCATCGATGATGCTATTGAACAGACTTATGTTGTTGAATTTCTTGAATGATGATGCATGAGCTGCTTATAATGAAATTATGGAATATTCTTATATATTATCAAATTTGTGATGATATAAGACTCTTTGGTGATGATTCATGTATGATATGTTGGGGATTTTTGTTCTTATTTGTGAAAATAACATGTAGACCTTGCAAAGATTATTTGATGATGATGTTGATGTCATGGATTATGCCTATGATGCTTACACATGCTACATATACATGTTATGATGCAAATGAAAGAGATCTTATGGATGACTACTTAAGTTGCATATTGGAGAAGTCGTTTTTGGTATGATAATTCTTCTTATATGAAGACAATTGGTCAAGAGAATGATAGTGTTGCAGGGTTCATGAAGACATGGATATTGCTACATCTAATGGATGATATTGAAGAATGATTCTACAATGCCCTATTTTACTCTATGATGATATGCTTGGTTCTCACCTATGTTGTTCACAGGTTGATGATCTTGAAAATGTGGATGTGTTGTTTATAGTTTCTTATGGTGCAGATCCTACATGATGGTTGATGATGACTATCATGGTATTGATACCTCACTATATAATTTTTGGTCTTAGATATAAATTTCATATATGTTTCTTGATGTAAAGGTCATAAAAATACCCATGATGTAATCATTGTAATACTAGTCATGTATGGGCTATTAGGGTCAAGTTAATTATAAATGTAATCCCATTTTGGGTACTTGATGTAATAATGAGTCAAACATGTAACCCCACTTTGTTGGGTGATTGATGTAAGTTTGAGTCCTTGGTGATAGGAAATGTCATATTCAATTGATTCATAGAGTCATGTACTTGATTGAAAATATTCGAGAAGATTTAGCATGTGCTCATGGGGATCATGGTCAGTATATAGTGCAAATCAGATCTACAGTGATCATGTCTCTATAAGGAAAGAGAAGCCTTCATTCAGCATTGGTTGACCATTTCCCTTGATGTCAAAAGGGGAGAGTAAAATTGGTGTTTGGTGTTTGAAATGTTTGATGGGTTTTACAGGTATCTACAGGTTTTGGTTACCAAAAACCAAATATTTTGCCATCAAGTCCAAAGGGGGAGATTGTTGGCATTATTACTAATGTGTTGTCCTTTATGGAAACCTACTTGATGAGTTTTCCTTGATGGAAACCTACTTGATGAAGATGTCAACATGAATGATAACAGGATGAGTCTACAATCTAGTACACATGTGACATAGAGTTTGGACGAAGGCATAGAAGTCTAGAGACAGAGGAATAATGAAGTTGATGTTTTGATAAATACACGCGGGTTCTATGAAGTAAATCCACATACATATGTGGGTATGGAGAAGAGAAAGCACGTACTGTTTCCACACTATGGTATCCTAAATGTTGTGTAACCAGCTCCAAAAACAGAAGAAAAGAGATATCAACGCCTTAGAAATGAGCCACTTCGAGGGGGAAACCTCCAATACATTACATAAATGAACAATTCTTGGATGATACAATTTACAAAACCTCCTTTCTATATATAGGAGTTCATGGGGCCATAATGTAATCCTAGTGGGCCACAATGTAATCCTAGCCGACCTAACAATAATAATTTAAGGGCACAATAATAACAAAATGGGGTTACAAGGGTACAACAATAACAATAAGGGGTTTACACTAACAATAATAAGGGGCTATACTAGTGATATAGGGACCTAACATGCCCCTCTCCTTCAAAAAAAGTGTTGTCCTCAACACTTGAGTAGCTTCGGGTGCTTCTGTATAAAATTCTCATCCTCCCATGTAGAATCTTCAGTGGGTAAGTTCTTCCACTTGATGAGATACTCTGAAATTGATCGATTCCGTAGCTGTCGAGTTCTTGTTTCCATGACCGCTTCAGGTTCCAATATGATTTTCCTTCCTCATCAAGTTCTGGCAATATTGTTTGAACTGGAAGATTTTCACCTATAACCTTCTTTAAGCATGAAACATGGAAAACTGGATGTACTCGTGAAGAAGCAGGAAGCTCCAATTTGTATGCCATAGTACCAATCTTTTGCAACACCTTGTAAGGACCATAGTACTTTGACGATAATTTATTATCCTTCTTAGCTTGCTTGAGGGACATTTGTTTGTATGGTTGTAGCCGTAAAAATACCCAATCTCCTACATCAAAACTTCTCTCGCTGCGATGTTGATTTTCCTGTTGTTTCATTCGATTTTGTACCAAATTCAGGTTATCCTTTAAGAGTTGGAGAACTTCTTGCTGATGCTCGATGTGATCTTCCACTGCTTGAACCTTCGAATTTTTCCTTAAAGATGATGTGATGGATGGTGGATGATATCCATAAAGTGCCATAAATGGGGTCATTTTTGCTGCAGTATGGAAGGAAGTGTTATACCACCATTCAGCGAGAGGTAACCACTTGACCCATTGTGTTTGTTTATCAGATACAAAACAACGAAGATGTCCTTCCAAACATTTATTTACTATCTCTGTTTGACCATCAGATTGAGGATGATAAGATGAGCTATGAGCTAATTGAGTACCCAAACAAGAAAATAACTCCGTCCAAAAATTTCCCGTAAAAATGGGATCTCTGTCGCTCACAATAACCCTTGGGCTTCCATGTAGCTTTTGAATTCTGTCCACAAATGTAGTAGCAACTTTACTTGCTTTAAATGGATGAGATAATGCACAAAAGTGTGCATACTTGGTAAGTCTATCAACTACCACCATGATGACATTCTTTCCTTCGGACTTAGGTAAACCTATGATAAAATCCGTTGAAATCTCCTCCCAACGTTGACTTGGAATGGATAAAGGTTGTAGAAGTCCCGGGGTCTTAATTGTTTCCACTTTATTCTGCTGGAAAACCAAACATTCCGCCACAAAATTTTGAATATCAGATTTAAGGCCATCCCAAAAAAAATCTTTCTTCACCCTGTGGTAAGTTTTTAAAAATCCTGAGTGTCCTCCTAAAGAAGAAGTGTGCAATTCCAAAAGAATCTTTTGTTTTAGTTGGGAATTCTTACAAAGATATAAGCGATCTTTGTACCA
This sequence comes from Pinus albicaulis, assembly GCA_034641835.2. Taxonomy (NCBI): domain Eukaryota; kingdom Viridiplantae; phylum Streptophyta; class Pinopsida; order Pinales; family Pinaceae; genus Pinus; species Pinus albicaulis. The sequence continues at coordinate 7,097,115 of MU968411.1, read as the reverse complement.
TAAGGAATCATTTTTCCAACTAAATGTATCAGATGTACTAGGATCTTGTTGCAGCTTTTGAATGAGTGTCCATACATCTTTGTCCTTCTTCCATTCATCTCTTGCTTCAGTTATCCAATCTGGTTGGATAATAGAAATGGCACAAAGCAATGCTTCCACCTCTTCATTCTTTCTTGAGAGTGCATGTGCAACACCACCGAACATAACACCAGCTTCTGCGCGGAAGCTTCAACTTCACTCTTTGAGAGAGCTTCAACACTCGGACTCACG